>JADLZN010006221.1:0-76255 GCA_018155175.1 Sinocyclocheilus anophthalmus | reverse complement strand
AATGCACAAATTGCATTTTATAATGCGAATATTGTGTAGGCTAAACGTTGCGGTTTGGTTTAAATCTTGTTTTGGATGGAAATTTAAAGCACAAAATGTTCCCATGTCATAGTATATCTTGTCATAGTATATATATTTGTTGCGTGAAGACACTAATTTTGCCGTACAAATTACTTTTAAAATTCTAAACGTTTTACAAACGTTGCAGTTTGTTTTGTTTTTGGTTCTTGGATGTCACATGACACTTGCATATATTCAGATTTTTTGCACAGAGGCAGTTTTTGTGCATTCTTTTTTGTTAGATTTTTAAAATAACTTTTTTTTAAATGTTTCACGAATGTTGTAGTGTGGCCTGGTAGCGTTTTTTTTTTTTTTCAAAGCATTTCCATTTTTTTGGACACAATGACATTTTAATGCTCAATTTTACAAATGTAAATGTTGCAGTTGGGTTTTGTGTTGTTAGGCAGTGAAAAAGTTTGTAATGATCTTGAGTCCTATCAGGTAGGTATTTCACCATGTTTCAAAGGATGTTGTTGCTTGATTGATTAATGAACCTCTGTCTTCTTCTTCACACAAAGCTATCATGGGCGTCAAGACTTCTTGCTCTTGTGGGTGAACTGTCGCTTAAGACTGAACATCTGCTTGGCTGAGAGCTAAGTTTTACAAGCCATACTCCACACTTATAGTTTTTAATTATTCAAAAAACACAGCCATAAACACTTTTGACTGCTGCTCAACAAATTGTTAGTTTCCAAAGAAAATAAACCCCGCCTGAATGCATGAATGCACTTACAGTTTTCTTTAAGGATTACATAAATAGAGATGCCAGTCATATATTACTCCACAATCCAATCCCCATATATATATAATAGATAGATATATATATATATATATATTTGGTAACTACAGTATAGTTTTTTGTTGTAATTTTCATAATAAGAAGTTTCAAGTATAAACTGTTTATTAGTCTTATTTCACCCACAAATGTGGGGTGAATATATCTATATTATATATTATAATATTATTAATATATAGTTCAATATTATTATAATAGTTTTATAATGTAGATCAAGGATACTTTTCTTTTGGGGTCACCCGACCTTTTTATCCAAATTATGTATTCCAGTATTTCAGTAGTTTGCACTAATGCAAATAATCTGTAAAAAAATAATTGATTGCACATATAAAATTATTTTTAATAAATGTAATAGTGAGATATACAAAATTTTGAATGGTTTTGTGAGATTCGCACTCGTTTCAAAGCTTTTGTTTTTAGTCTATAGAAAACAACTGGCTCTTCGCCACGGCGGCACCATGAGATTCCCCAGAAATCCATCTATAAAATCACATCTGACTGATATGAAAGTTAATTTCTCAGCGTCGTAGCTGCATAATAAGTCGAATAATAAGCCGGAGCCGTCGGCAGTGACAGTGAAGCCATTACAGTGATGTATCCATATATAATTCACACGTGTCGAGGCTGTTTACGCACCACAGATGTGATTAAACTCCAGTGAAATGTAGCACCAGAAATTTCATTCAAACGTAAGCTGCAGTAGCCTGGCGCAAAGGGCAGTTAAATCATAACGCCTGCACGCTACGGCTAGTTGCAAGGAACATAGAATATCGAGGGAAAAATAGTAGCCGTCAGTGCTCCTATTACTGTCCTGAGCTTATAATAATACCCAAGACTGACAAAGGAATGTACGTGTATTCTCGCTATTTTAAAGAAAAAAGACTGGAATGAACTGAAGACAGCTAGATAGAGTGTAATTATGATTATGATGATATTATTATTATTATAATACTATAAATTGTCCCAATAAACAAAAAAACTAAAGCAAGCTAAAACAAAATTAATAAATTTGAAACATAAAACTATCAAACAATGTTATATCAATTAAATGATATAGATCCAGATCACCCCCCCCCCCCCAAAAAAAACACATCTCAAAAAAGGTGCCAGATAAATATACCATAGTTAGCAGAAAAGAAAAATGATAAAACACGTAGTCCGTGAAAGCCAAAGTTGGATGTTCTCTATTTGCAGTTTTTACTCACTGAATTTGATTTTCATTTCAGAGTAATGTGAGGTTGTCAGTCCAATCCTGCTCTCTCGCTTGATGGGAATCCTCCATCTGAATATCATAAGAGTGTGTAGCAGTAATGCAACCTGAACTGATCCTTATGCTAACGTCATCTCTACTCAGCGGTTTGACGCTGTGATGTCTGGTGAGGGACACCTTTAGATCACTTATTCAAGTCAGATTGAGTTTACCTCTGTTTGTCCGATACCTGCTTCTATTTCATCCTATTCTTTCCTTCCTCCCCCTTTTTTTTTTTTTTTGGCATGTATAGTAAGCAGAACATAACTCTCTCAGAGTGCCATAGCATGGGGACACTTCCCATGTGGGGTGTTAGGAGCACAGTGGGAGGTCAAAGTTCACGGCAGAGAGGAAGTGACAAGCTGTGAAATGTAAAAGACCAATTTCTTCCACATGTTGCGGCGCTCTATGAACAGCGCCGAGCTGTCAGCTAGCATCACGCTTAAAATGGGACAGGTTGCTACCCAGCAGACCTGTCACAACTCATTTGTAATTAAAAAGCCTATGTGATGTTTAAAGCTGAGCACCCCAGAAACTTTTTTTCTGGTTCTGCTCTGTTAAATAAAGATGAGTACTGCCAAAAAAAAAAAAAAAAAAAAGAACAATGGTCTTTGCGCAAGATCAATACCAAATGAGACTGCATTGGCGTCGAGATGTTCTGTGACCCATGTGAGGACAAAACGCTCGGAGACAGGAAGGCGTGCCTGGGAGACGCACACTTATTGAAGTAAAAACTGCTCTACACATGGACGTGAGTGAAAGGAAACTGCTTATTTGCCTCTTTCCTGTCCAAACTAATCTTTATGCAATGGGAGTGCTGGATATTTAAGAGCATAAATTACACAACTGCTTATAAAAACTAGACTTTTTTTGTCTTCTTCTTAAGAAAATAAGAAATAGTGCTTCCCTGTAAAAACACTTGCCAGTGTAATTCTTGGGTGTGGGAGGTTGCCAGAGCATTATGGTTTCTAAGGTGTCCTGTGTGGTTTTTAGCATAATTCTGTGTGAATAGGGTGTTGTAGGTAGTAGCAAGTAAACTGATAGAGTTGGGTAAACTGGTACATGAGAACACAAAAAATAACAAATCAAATAATTTAAATGCACTGTGATCACTTTAGATATAATAATCTGTCAAATGTATAAAAGTAAATGTTTGCCAGGGCACTGCTTTGCAGTTGCTAATGAGTTCTGGTTTGTTGCTAGTGTGTTCTGAGCATTTTTTTTTTTACTTTTTGCTATACAGTTTCCAAAGTGTTGTAGGTGGTTGCCAGGACGTTCCTAAATTACGTACTAACTCAGTATTCTGAGTGGTTTTCAGTGGCTTAATTTGCAGTTGTTCATTTGTTCTGAGTGGTTTTTAAATGGATAGTTCACCCAAAAAAAAAAAATCTGTCATTAATTACTAACTCTCATGTCGTTCCAAACCCATAAGAACTTCGTTCATCATCTGAACACAAATTAAGATATTTTTGATGAAATATGAGAGCTCTCTGACCCTCCCATAGACAGGAAGGGTCCTTACACGATCAAGGCCCAAAAATGTAGCAAGGACATCGTTAAAATAATCCATGTAACATCAGGGGTTCAACCATAATTTTACGAAGCTACAAGAATAAAAAAAAAGATAAAGACTTGGATTAAACAATTCGGTTTTTTTTTTTTTTTCTTCCCTCCGCATCACCCTAGCGCCATTTTGGACAGTATCCACTGAACGTAAACAATGTATGCTGTTTGTGTCAGCTGCGTCACGCGGATACGTTTTCTACGTTGTTTACGCTTTGATTGGAATGAAAACAACGTATCCACGTGGCGCAGCTGACACAATATTACGTCCAGTGGATAACTTTCCAAAATGGTGCTAGGGTTGATGTGGAGGAGACGGATTGTTGAATAAAGTCGTTATTTTTTTTTATGTTAAAGTCATTATCCTTGCTATGTTTCTGGACCTTGATCGTGTAAGGACCCTTCAAAAATATCTTAATTTGTGCTCCGAAAATGAATGAAAGTCTTACAGGTTTGGAACGACATGAGGGTGAGTAATTAATGACAGAATTTAATTTTTGGGTGAACTAGCTTTTAAGTGATCTGTGGTTAAATGCAAAGGTTATGGGGTTGGTTGCTAGGCCAGTGAAGAGAGTTAATCTTAAAAAGTGCCCACCTTCAAGTCTTGATGACTCTAGATTTTTAAATGTGATTCAGATACCAACTTCAGTGTAATGGGATATATTTGTGTGTCTAAATGCTTATAAAAGTAATTGCATGACTCTCCTCAAGTCACACAATTTGAGGAATCATTCATGGCTGAAAAAGTTTAATACTTCAAGTTAGTTGTTTGAAAATTTGGGAGCTTATGACCAAAGTATTGAAACACCATCAAAAGACTGAGGCATATACATGCTGTCTAAATCATTTATAAACAAAATAAGCCAACAAATATGGCATCATTTAAAGACATTAAGCAGGCAACAACACAAGCAAAAGGGCCCAAGTGATGTAAGGTGAAAACAATGCCTGACTTGCTTCATTTGTTTCAATGTGACTATGAAGACTTTCAATACAGTGTTCAGCACACAAAGATATGCCACGTGTTTTGAAAGCTTTGATCTCTATGTGTACCGTTCTAAACTCGTATGCTATTTCCTAAACAACTGGCAAACAATGAACGCACTAGAAAAAAAAAACAATAAGCTAATGGAGGCACACACAAACGAATGAGCCCTATTAGTGATCTCGCTATCACCCCATCCCGCTTAACGTTGACTGCTCATGGTTCAACACAACAATGTGAGCTGGCTTCTGGCTGAGAGTTTTGATTAGAGGAAATATGCGCCATTTGATAACACAGCAATGGATGATGATGATGATGATGATAGCATTCAGTGAGAATTGTCAATCATGTGTAAAGCTGAACATCTTATGTTAGTGAGCTTCATTTACAGTGCAAACAATTTGGCCTAAATGGCACCTATTGTGCTGCACAAATTGGACATGCTTTAGTCTGAATGAAGAAGGTTAATTTTCTCTGCATGAACGCCCCACCAGATTCTAACTGGCAGCTGCCATTCTGCCTCTGTGTGGGAGTTTGTGGCGGGCTGTGACATTCTCTGGCATTTCTTCCTTTCGGGGGGGGGGGGGTAGACGGTCCTAATGGCAGAGAAGCAGAAGAGCGGAGAGTGTGCCGGATGGGGATGAAGCCCTGGCTGGAGCTTTCAGTGGGCGGTGAGAAGGGATCTGCAGGGGAAGCTGCGATCGGCACCCGGTGCTGCACGAGGGAGTTCTTCACCTGCACAGAGGGATGTCTACTGATTGACAAAGACTGATTATGTAAGGCATTATAAGACAGTTGGCAAATGGATGCTGTACAGCAGTGGCTCTCGACTGGTTTTGCTTCAGTTCCCAGATAATTCAAGAACCCAGATTTAATGTAGTTTGATTGGACACAGCCTTTGACATCAAAAAAAAAAAAGACATGGGAAGTGTTTCTCCTTCATTTTCATTTTTTCATTTTAATGTTGTTGTTGTTTCTTTAACTGTCTGGGACTGTCATGGTAAAATGTGTCAAACTGTCAAAGTTGCCAAAATATATTTTTTTAACAATCATGGGATTGTGAATGTGTACAATTTGTATGAAGTTTTTGTGGAGTGCAGATCCCATAAGGATATATTAATTGGTTACACTCACTACACACAATATTTTCCAATTATATGAATGCATTAGATTGAGAAAAGCCTTTGCTCTGCTTTTTAATTTCATTAAGCTGTTGAGTAACAGGATCAATGCTTCTCCTCAAATGTATCTGGATGTGTTTAGTAAAGATGTGGTTTGTTTACAACCTGGCTCCAATTTCCAATTTTTTTGCTAGAGCCTTTACACTCTCTCACACACACTCACATATACAAAACAGGCACTATTCTCCAAAAACAGTCTTTTACAGAGTTCAGTTAGGGTAACTATAGTGGTTTATTAGCTTAAATCAATTACAAACATAAAGTCAATCAAATGGAATTAATAATAATAATAATTATTATTATATATATTTATTTATAGATGATTATTAGACTGTTGAGTATCTTCATAAAAGTAAACCTTTAAAGATGTACCTGGAAGTAGAGGTTGCATAGCCAGTTGTCCAGGTCAGTGCAAAGCAGATGCTCAATCTTGCGGAACTGGTTGAGTGAGGGGTTCGGTCTGCCACACAAGAGAGGGGTCTTGAACTTGCCATTGAAGAGTTGGAGGGAGCAGTCGCAGACGGGAAATGCACCCCAGCCCACCACAGAACTCACATGACTGTGATCTCCAGGCAGAGAAACAGTTGAAGCACTAACACCTGGATGGACAGATCACATTGATGCAGCAGACCTGGAGAGACAAAAAAAGGGAACAATACCTACAGTAAATCTAAATCTATCATTTAAAACAAATCTAGAAAAAAAGGGGACAAAGAGAGCTCAGGGCTAAAGTCAAAATGATTTATTAGCACATTTAACACAGAGAAGACCAAAGCGACTGATTAAAATAATTTGCATTACAAAAATTAAACACTACTCTGTTTGTTGAGCACAAAATGAAATCAAGGTATTGCAAATGCTAACGAATCTTTGATAGACAACTTTTAATATATACTAGACAGAGAGGATGCAAGCTTTTTCTTTAAAAAATAAAATAAAAAAAATTAAAAAAAAGTTGATTAACTTCAATAAAATTAAGAGTTTGTAGTGTGGTCCCAAATTAGCTAGCCCCTAATGATTCAAATTTTGCAACCCTGTTACATTTAATCCTGCAAAACATTTAATCTAGTGTTTTATTGAGTTTAATTGAATTTAATGTTTATTATTATTATTATTATTGCTAGAATTCAGGTAAGAAAAATAAATTCAGGGAATGTGTTCCTATGTAACAGGTAAACAAAAATCATTAAAAATGATTAAAAAAAAGTAAAAAAATATTTTTTTGGACACAACAGTTTTGGAAAGTTAAGCACCCTTCACTGATGCTATATATTCTTGTAATAGTCTAAAATAAAGCATCCTCTAATTTTCACTGTGGCAAACAAAACACAGCTAACGGTTTTAACACTACTCGTTAGATAAAGTAAAACAGAAAAGGGGTGCAATGTAAAGAGAGTAAATTCTCTCTTACAAAATGGATATTTTGTATCTAATTTCCCAGATTTCCTCTCTCTAGCTAAAGATGTAAATGTGTTTAATATGATCTAAAGTTTGAACCTAGATGATGAAACATCGGAATGTGATTATGGCTGCTTTCAGGAAGCCATCTCAGCAGGAGCGCCAGCGTGTGATGATCCCAGCATGACAGCCGTGACATCACTAGAACATATGTAAACCAGGCACATTTAAGGAAAAGTGTGGTATATCAGGAAAACGTGGAATGAGGAATAACATGCAGAGATCCTTATTTACCCATCAAGCAAGAGACAGACCTTTAAAAAATGAACTGACAAAAAGAAGCGCTTGACTTCATCAGTCACTCCAGGAATATTCTATCCCTCCATTAGGAGTAATGGAAAACGGAGAAGACTTGCTTTATCACATTCATCATGTGTTTCTCTTCTAATTGCTTTGTGCTCACACCTAAAAAAAATGGCACAGATTCCCTGCATCGGGCCTCAAATTTATGCCATAATCTCCTTCATTATACATATTGAATAATGTTTCAGACGCTTAATTCACTGAAAAATAAGCAAGAACGCTGCTGACTGTATCAATTGGCAAAGAAAAAGAGATTAAAAAAGGAAAGAGTGAAAACACAATGAAATGGCTGAAACATTGTGTTTAAGGCCTGAGTCAGTTCTCAGGTACAACTGCTACATGCTGGGAATCTGTTAAAGCATCACAGAGATCAGATTTCATTCAAAACAGACCTGTGCTTACTGAGCAAACTCCACAAGAGAAAGAGGGGAAAAGAGAAAACGCAAATATGTGAAGGCATAAATTGAAAAAAAAAAGTGCATTTAAGTGCATTTCCCTCATGGACTGCTGGTGTCATTCTGCTTTTTAACATTAAATGACTGTTTTGGCTTTAGATGGAAGCGCTATGAAACAACAGAATGAAGAGATTTGAAAATGAGACTGAGACTACAGATTGGCAAAGCAGCGAAAGATTCTTCTTATCTTCTGCTTCCTTGCCTGGACCATCACATCTTTCACATCCCACTTGAAGGAAAGACTCAAATCTGCAAGATGGATCAGACCAGAGCATCTCTACGCGCCAGCCACTCAAGAAAAACATGATGAGCTGTAGCTTTCCTCCTACTAACGTTAATTCCTCGTTTCCTCTGCGAAAGCTGTTGAGAAAAACAGACGAGGCGAGAGCGCACGGTAATGTGGGCAACTGCGAAAAGCAAATGAGCCAATTACAGACAAATCTGATGGAAATCTTCGAAACATAAACATCAACAGCAACAGGATTGGCTATAAATAAGAGCTGGTAGAGGATAGAGGAGACTGACACTAGACAATCTCAATGGAGCGCTAAACGATTGCCTGCCAAATAAGAGCCCACGGTTTTGGACGAGAGAGGAGGAGTATTCAGTTAAAGCGGCCCACTTTATTTCCTTTGTGTCAGACGCTTCTGTCTGCAGATATAGGCCTGACTACACAAGCGCATGCTAGATTAGGTGCTTTATTTATTGATCGTGATCACATTTTTAGGTTCTTTATTTACAGTGCTTGGAAGGCACTACTGAACAAACATTCTGGTGAGGGTTTGGTCTAAACTTCTGGAATTAATTCAGCCCAAACCACTTAACACAGACTCCATTCAAACTTTGTTTTGAAGATCATTTCCGTCTTAGGTGTGTACGGACAAAAAAAACTGATTTTGAGGATCAAGTCATAATATTACAAGAATAAAATTGCAATGTTTTGTGAATAATCTCACAATAGGCCTTTCACAAAATAAAGTTATGAGAATAAAGTAAGCTTACAAGATTAAAGTTATTTTGAGAATAAAGTTTTCGAGATTTTCAGATCCCATAATATCAGAGCTTCATTTTCGAAACATTATCACTTTATTCTTGTAAAAAGCCTGTTAGATTATTCTCTCTTTTTTAAAGTAACACTAAAACTCATTAATCATTAATCAAAATCATCAATAAAAATGAATAAAGTCTCCCATTGACATATAGTGCATTGATCAATTTATAGGTCTTCTTTCATCTTCTTTCTTTACAGCTCTTCCTCATACACAGGCGACAGAAAACAAGATGTGCGCTAAACGCTAAAGCATCACTCCCATGAACTAACTTAATATTTAACACTAGTGCTCTGAACAGCATTGATAGTTCCTTAAAAGCATATCGTTATTTATTTTTTCTTATTTTCTCAGTAGTTCTGAGTTCTGGAATTCTGGTTTCACAGCATCATTTTTGTACATCATTTTTATCCCAATAAACCGTCAGCTCTTGTATAATGAATTATAAATTTGATTTGCGTTCACACACTAAATGTCATGTTAGAAAAGCAGCTGTTTTATTCACAGTGACTGTCCCTCAAGTCAAACCTTGAGCTTTCAGCAGCAGTTTTTAATACAGTCTCTTTCCACTCCTATACACACACTCACTGTTTAATATCACATTTCATAAGCCTCATTCTGACTCTATATTCAATAGCTGAAGTGGAACCGCAGAGAGAAAAAATAGCATGGTTCTGTTCTGGAATTTAGTCCTGTCTGATAATTAGAGCCATTTCTGTCCCTCCATTCTACACAACTACCACTTTGATGCTTAAAAAGTTTATTAAGAGATCGTAACACGGTTTGCTTGGTCACTTCATATGGTGAACAGCCTATATTTAAGCTTTTATTCACATATTTACATTGAGCTGTTTTCCATAACTGGTGTGTGTGTGCCTAAATTAAATCTGTTCATCATAAAGGATTGATTCATATGGATATGGATTAGTATCCATATGAATTCATATGATGTTAGTTCAAAGTGGTTTTCATTCATTTCACGAATTTCATTTTGGGGACTATCCCTTTAAAAGTTGAGTGGAGTTCTGTTATTCGTATCTAAAGCTATTTTGCATGTGCACTTTGTCGATTGATCATATAGAATAATTGACAGATATCTATTTATTATGACTCTTTTCCACAAAGTTGGTAGTTACGAAGAGTTTTGGTTTTTTATGGATGGACCCTGCTAAGGATTATGACTTTTGACCCTTGCAAACGGTCCCACGCTCCTCCTCACATTGTACTCATATAATGCGATCCAGAGTTACTATTATGTGTGTACATAAAAACACACTGTATTCCAAAACCCTACATCCATGCGTGGCATGTTTGTCTTTTATATCTTGTTTTCAGTACTGTATCTAAACCAATCTTGGTAACCAAAAACATAAGCATGATCATGTGTTTCTACAACTAATGGATAGACCAAGCTACACAACTGTGTTCCGCCACATATGTGTGTGTGCATCAAAGACCATTAGCTACTATTATAGTAAGGTTGATTCAAGTAGACAAACCACCATTTAGAGGTTATGTAACGCTAACCCTGACATTTCCAAAAGGCATCATCCTGACAACACATGTAAGACCCGGGGTAATGGTATGTCGAACCAACAGTAGCTTGCTATACAATATAATTCTATTATAATAAGAAACAGTTTAAATTAGAAAATATATCTTGGTGAGCCTACAAAAATACAGAACATCTTAATAAAATAACGGGGGGGGGGGGGGGGAGCGGGGAGAAATGCAATTTTGTAGCTCACGAACAAACACCCGAGGCACAACAAATGTAAATATGCTTTCAAAACTCATTACTTCTGACAAAAATATGACAAATGTTCTCAATGACAGACGGCCCCTCTGAGCAGCACCCATGATTGATAGTGGTAAAATATCCCACAATTTCTAACGTAAAGGTGATGACGTTTGATTGCTGTGCTCTTTAATGTAGCATAAATCCACTCATATCAACAATCATTAAATCGGTTCTTTGAACATTAGCCATTTTGTTGTTAGGGTTAAATAAACTGCAGTGCTGTGAGTGCCTCAGGAGGGCAGTTTGCTGGGGTTTTCTTACCATGTAGAGGCTCTGGTTAATGTTGAGCTCTATGTCAAAGTATCGGCCCTGGTGTTCCACGGGTTCTGTTCTTCCAACCCACTGCTGCTCCTGCAGACGGGACCAGCGCAGCGTGCGGCCGCCCAGTTGAGTCTGAAGAGACACGCTCAGTGAGTACAGACCTCTGGGCAGCTTTTCTCTCACGGCCCTCAAACACAAAACAAGCACCTCTATGGGCTCTGGGGTCCGAGTCCATTCCACCTACACAGGAGAATGAAATATTTCACTATGTGAAAAAGACCTGAAGAAAGTAAGAGAGAAAACTTTACAGAAAATAATATTCATTTCTACTTTGTCTTACAGCTTTGTGTTGAATATTTACAAAGAATTTGTCAACATTTGTTAACGTTACCAATATATGCACCCTGCAGAATTGAGATTATTTTTGGAATGAGATCATGACTCCCTGAAACAAATTCAAATAGAATCAAATAGAACTGGCTTTTCTTTATATTAAGAGGATACACAGAGACCATGATCAGAAAAGAATACTGGCTTATAGTTTATTAAAAACTGCCCAGTATACATTAAGTATGTGCAGTATACTGGCTACTATTTGAAAAAAGCTATTATAAAAATGATTATAAAATATTATTAAAAAGGCTACTATTTGATGCATGGCTTCCCAATAAAAAATAAGGGTAATATGCTAAATTGCACATGACCATCACGTTGCATGTGAGTGCATCTATTAGTGAGTCTTCTATTGATGAGTTATCGTATGAAATGGAAGGTCAAGTACAAATAGGTATTATGGTATGCAGTGTGTTTGCTGTGTACGACATGTGGAAAAAAACGTACTCGGCCACCACTCTCGAATATTTACAGTCTGTGCCAACAGTATACATTCTTATATACAGCAACTGTGGTAAGTGGTTTGTAAACGCATAAACCTCGCTAGATACATCAAAGACAAGCTCGCCAGATCCTATACACTTCTCATCACTCGCTTTTGGCACGCAGGGCCGGGCTTCGTTGGCAACCTCACTGACAGATCGACTTAAAAACATTGCAAACAAGGAAACACCCCCCCCCCCCCCAAAAAAAACACACACACACACACACACCACACCAGACATAATAAACACAAAAACTTATTTTGTCTAAGTATAGCCTAATATCGAGATTAAGCTTTCTCCTTACTATTTTCATTTATTAGGAAATCTAATTAACAATGAAATTTACCCTTAAATTTTTGGCGTGAGAAGAAGGAGGGTGGGGGGGGGGAGCTAGTAGTGAAAAATATGACAATTTTTTGAGTCCGAAAGCAGGTATTACCGATGCAGGCAGGCTAGTTATTAAAACGTTCTAAATTAAATTGCCTCCATGAATTTTGTACAGAAATATATTTTCATAGTTTTGCATGCCAAATGTGACAATTTATATCATCTGCCACTGTAATTTTGGAAATGTCATATAAACAAAGATTTTGTCATTTACCAATGAAAATACTATGCGTGACAGGTCGGCCATTGCTTTTCTGGCTGTGCGGGTTGTTTCAAGTCAGCAAGCCATAAAATATCTTTATCTCTCTGAAACACAGCAATTTGAGAGATAATGGAACAGTGACTGGGGGGCACGGATGCCAGGCTGAGGAATTATACTACAATCTCACTGCGTTTACTGCCTCCCTCAAAGCTGATGCTCTGTCTGCAAACCAAGGCTGCTGCCGCTACTGTTGAGGCCCTCTTACAGAGGTCATTACAATGCAAAACCTCACCGCAACAACATCTCACATGCAACTGAACAAGCTGCATTGGCTGCTGTTCTCGTCCTTTAGTTTTCATCAAGTTAGAAACTTTAGGTGTGGCTTCCTCTTCTCATACCCTTTAATTCCTTGCTTATTCTCATGAAACGTGCAATATGTGTGCCCCCATGACGGATTTCATTAACCTAATCACGATATTTGATTCAGCTCTATTTAGTCTAAAATGCAAAACAACATTTAAAACATTGATTTTATTTCTACCTTTTATTCTTTCTTTATAATATCAGCCAATCTGCATGTTCCTATTCATCATCATTACATTTTAATGGGTTCAAACAGAATCAAATTCTACCAAAATTTGAAATTAAAATACCAGAGTTTCAATAAGATGCAGAATTTGTACTTGCGGTTTGTATCATTAGTAATAGTGTACATCAGTAGGCCTATATATTTAATTTATAATCTTTATGCTATGTTATAGGAAAAAGTGATACATTTTGAAAGGAAAAATAACGTTCTTGATAAACTCAAGTACAGTGCAGTGCAATATTTGCTACAGTAGTTGTTACTAGTTGGCAATTGTTCCACAATTAGTTTTGCCTTGAACCTTCATTTACGTAATCTATTAAAATTATATGAATTATGACAGTCCACATTTGGGGTTTTCTGATTTCTGACAAGGCAGAGAGATGTTCACTGTAAGAAAGAGAGACAGAAAGACAGAGAGAGAGGAGTTGTACTGCAGTGAGGTCAGATTCAATGCCCAGTGGCTCTGAGTTTCCGGTCTCTTCAATAATTTCACCATATTGGTTGACGACCTCAGCCTGGCGTTGACGCAGAGAATTCAGCAGCAGGATTCTCAGCCTGACGATATACATGGATACCTATTAATTATCTTAATGGGAAATGCCAGGCCATCTTGAATAAATAAAATAAAATACAATCCTCTATTAGAAATAAGCATCTTTTAATAGAGGATGTCAATAGAAGATTGTAAGCATTTACATTACATTTACATTTAGTCATTTAGCAGACGCTTTATCCAAAGCGACTTACATTAGCATAAATTTAACGAAAAAAAAAACTTTAAAATAATATCAGACATTAAGACCACACCAGATAAAATAATATTCTGCAATACTGCCACTGAAAGTTTCTATCTTGAACAAAGGCCACGTTCACACAGCAGCAGAATATGGTTGTCAGTCCTGTATTTGAGTCCTTAATACGGGTACGTTCACACACAGTTCAGTTATTTACGGGCGTGACAACCGCATTCTGTAACCGAACTCACACATGTACATTTTCAGGACTCACAACCGCATTCTCGGGAAACCCGCGCTGTGTGAACGGAACAGGACTGTACAACTAGTTGTCTGTCACATCATACAGTGCGAGAGAAAGCCGCTCTGCTGCACAAACGCGTGTTTACCGTGTGTTACATGTTTTCGGTAACTTACAGTGACAGAGAAATGAGCTGCGTGTCTGTCACCTGAAATTGTTAAGATCCCGTTAGTTTTCCACCGAAACTCTTTTCAGACTTCATAATTTGAATATAGTGGTTACGTTTATGTGGGTGCCTGCTCACAGGGGAGTTAAAGGCAATGAAACAGCAGATTCATTAGCAAAAGAAGCAATCAAGCAAGAAAATACAATAGACATTTTATTTAGCAAAGCAGAAATAAATACAATAATTAAAAGTAAAATCATCAGCAAATGGCAAGATAAATGGAACAAGGGAAGTACAGGCAGACATCTTTATAACAGCCAGAAAGACGTGGGAAGGATGAGGATGACAGGGCGAAGTACCAAGGAGGAAAATATAATATCAAGGTTAAGACTGGGTCACACAAGACTAAATAAGACATTACATCTCATTGGAAAACACCCCACAGGTCTGTGTGAGTATTGTCAGGAGGAGGAATCAGTAGAACATGTTCTATGTCACTGACAAAAATATATTATAGAAAGAGAAATATTCAGAAGGACACCACAGGAGATACTAGATGCAAAGCAAAAACTCGGTCAAACAGGAAATTATAATTCTTTAATTGTATTCTTGAGGGAAACTGGGCTAATACATAGAATATAAAGTATAATTGTTATTTTATTATTAATAATGTTTTTTTTGTGTGTTTGATAAAAATTATTATTATTATTATTTTTTTTAACATATATAAAGTTATGTTAGTCACTCTGGTCCACACTCCAGTATAGGTGGCGGTGATGCACCTTAACATTGGATGCCACCCGCCATAAAATAAGAAGAAGAAGAAGAAGAAGTTTTCCACCGGAGCCGCTCCCGACAGTTATTGTGTTCTGCGCGTGACTCATACTCCGCTCTCCACCCAAATTTAAAGGCTGCTGTCGGTTAATGGAAATTTGATGGATGAACTTCTGGTTCGTTTGGACTCTTGTCGTGTCAAAAAGTGATAAGACTTTCAGTTTTATGCACGTCGCCATCTTTGATTTCACTTTGGTCACTGTCGCTATGGTTACTGGTAAGGAATACGGGCTTGACGGTGTTCTAAACACAACTGTAAGCTGCTGTGTGAATGGGACATTTCGAGACTCACACCTGTAAAGAAAATGGGATTGTCAATCCCAAAAATTGACAGTGTGAACGTAGCCAAAAAACGTTTTGGAAATCTGCTAAAAAACAGACATGCCACAGTATTCTTTCAGTAAATGTGGGTGGTGTGGGCCTGATCCTATAGAGACGTCTCATCTGAGTAACAGCCATCCAGTGTTGATATGAGAGAACATAGAGAGGGTCATCTAACAAACCTCTGCACCAGTGTCCAACTAACAGCTCTGATTTCATTAGATCAGTCTGTGTGGTGCTGCACAATTATTAAAAACTTAAACACAGCCGAGCCTGCAGGCCTGACACTCTGAAACAGAGAGCACAAGAGAGAAAGGGCTGCAGACTGAAGTGAACAGGATGAAATTGATGGTACTTTGCGTCCAATGACACGGACAGATTTCCTCGCCTTTGGCAACTTACCCAGAATGCACTGGTAGAGACAATACAATGTGGAGTATATTACATCTCCTCACAAATGTCAGCAAAATGTAAATGAGTTTGGAAACACAGATTAATGATTATTTCACATCAGATTGGATGTAGAGAAATTCACGCACCGCTGGAACACAGCATAGAGTCTGTCCTGCAGAACGGCTTCTTCTTCATCTATGTGCCTAATCTGCAGAAGCAAATAATAAATCAAATGGTATACATATACAGTAAATGTCATATATAACCAATATGAAGAGTTTAGTTTAGTTATTTATTTGTATTGCCATATCAGCATCTAAGGCTATCTTCGTGGCAACAACTGAGTTGCAATAATGCAAGGGGTACATAAACCCAAAATAAAAGCTAAGTAAAAGAGAAAAAACAAAGATTTTACCAGATTTATTTATTTATTTATTTTTTAATTAACATACAATAATCTTTTCTGGTAAAAGCTTAATAAACAAGTCCCTGAGAGAGCATACTTCATTAAAAATGTTTTCTCCAATATTATGAACAAAACTAAATTTAAAATTATATCCATATTTAAACATGAACATGCACACAATGACAATGTAGAGTAAAACCAAACATTTAACTTCCTAGCACTGCTTGCAAAGACATGCAAACATGATATGCTTTGCTGTTGTTACGACACTCATTGTGTGTCTGGCTTTCTGTCATCTGCACAAATTATTGAACATTTTCTGTTAGGAAATTAATACCTTTTAGTTTACTAAACACTACTATTTGAAAAGAGTGCAAAACAGTACACATTACAAAACAGTAGTTATTTATTTAACAGTAGTTAAATATGAGTCAAAAAACAAATGTAGCCAATTTTAGTTATAATAAAATCATCACACTTAAGTAGAAGGTCAAGTTGAGTGTATTGCATTGTGGGATACAGTACTTCATGCAGTGTGCTTTGGTCATCTGGAAATAGTAATATTAGTATGATAGTAGGTTATTTCATAAAAACAATGCAAACACACCTAAGACTGAGTAAATTTGAATGATTGCATAAGCATTTGTGGTGAGAAGCGGATATAAATATATATATATATATATTATATATATATATATATATATATTATATAATATGTGTGTGTGTGTGTTGTGTGGTGTGTGTGTTTATATTATTAATATATGATACAATTATATATGCATGTATGGTTACAGTGTCTAATTAAAAACGCCTAGAAGTCATTATTACCTGTGACGTATGTTTGAGTGATAGTACAGTGTGATTGATAGGCAAAGACAGCAGAAGGTCTCAGCAGCAGTTCCTGTACCTCAGGAAATCTCATTTGAAATACCTACAGTAATCTTTCCTTTTTCTGGACACACATCAGTACCTTTGAATTTCCCCTTAAGAGCGACATTACTCTCTGCTTCCTCGCCCACACCTTTTCCTCCGTCTTCCCTCGCTCTGAACGCTCTTCCTGCCAAAAAGGAAAATCCATGTTCTTGTTTAGGACCAGTAGACTGCATTCTGCCGCTACATGTGGCTAACTTGAATTCATAACATCTAAAGAGATGTGTTAATACAATCTGCAGGCAAACCCTACAGACACACCGCAGAATTCAGTCAGGACGTTTAAGAGGCGTTATACTCGCTGACTGACAGCGGTACATCCTGTGCTGCTTAAACACACATTATTGTGAAATGCTTGTGGAGTGTGGTAGGGATAATGCTGTGTTTTCCGAACAGTTGGAGAGCTATCTTCTGCAGTCGCACACAAACCAAAAGTGATTATTCAACACATGCCATGACTCAAACAACCATTACATCCCATCCGCTCCTTATGCGTTCATTTCTCACTTCAACTTCAGATTCTCTATTTAATGTGCAACTCTTCATTCGCATTTCAGTCATAACAAGTTGCCAAGACTGATTGCAGCTTAAATATGCTGGCTAATTCTGATCTTGTTCAGTGTAGTTTTGTGTTTTTTGACATTTCCTCTGTATATAGAATTGCATAGAAAGTGAAGCATCTAGAATATGACCTGAAACATCCCAGATTTTTCTGTTTTGGTTACAAATGAAAAGCAAAAAATGACAAGCAAGACATAAATAACGTGAACTTATAGTACATGACATTACCAATGACATACATTCACAAGGAGTTTTCACCATAAACAATAAATCTGGGCCATATACATGAACAAAGAAATCTTCTATTAAAATAAAAAACAGATATATAGCACCCATGAGTTATATTCCAATAACCAAAAAGCTGTGCAACACATTGAATTCAAAATAAAATTACACAATTTTGCCTACAAAGAGAGAATTTTAAGGCATGGACACATGTCTGTTGTCCTTAAAGACAAAGCTCAGTGAAAAACTAATTCAGCAAAGATAGTGGATGAAGTGATAAATTATTATTGTAAATATAGCGACATGCTAATATAAAGTAAAACTGTTAGAAACCAAATCCAAATCAGTACAGTTACAAGGTTCTATTTTAGTCAGGATGCTGCCTCTACAGACAGTATAGTTTTGTCTGTTGTACAATAATACTGTATTTCTGTCATAATTTCTTCAAGTTAAACCAAAGTTTTATTTTGAAGGGTTGTTTTGATTTTTCAATGTGTATAATATAACAACAATTTTCTCAAATGAAATGGTGAAAAGCTGGTGAAATGAACTCTCAGAGCAGCTCTGGAGATTAAGTTCAGGTGTTCATGTCGTCATATGACAGACACTGAAAATACTATGATCATCACTTGTGCTTCAGTTTGGGTAATACTACGAAACTGTGCCATTCATTCACACAGTGACACAAAAAAAAATATGTAAACTTTATATTTAAGTCTTGTTGTGTTTTACTATTCACAGACACAACTCCATATTGCAATTTGATTAAGTATACAGAGCTATTTTTGATTTATTTTTCAAAAAAAATGTCCAATCCCATGATATTCTGCGTTATACAGTACATTCCATTTTTTATGACTGGATTCTGCAATTCTGACAACGTTTTCTGCATTGCACAAATAATTGCCATATAGGGGAGTGCGATGCACAAAGTAATGCAGAGTTAGTTGTAACACACATGGTTTGAATATTTCCACACATGCTAGCTTAACAAAATGTACAGTATTTACTAGTTGCAATATCAACACTATCTAAAGAAAGAATAAGTGTGCCAAAATTCAAAATCTTTTGAAGATATTGTTGAATATTTATTTTACCATAGTAAAAGTAAATGTCTGGCTTAAGTAAATTTTTCATCTCAGTTTTAATATTTATTTTAAATGAGGCAAATCTGCTATTATTTTAATCTGTTATTTATCAGTTTAGATTTTTTTTTTTTATTGCTTCGCTAATAGAGGATGACAAGAACTGGTTTTAAATTCCAGTTGCGCAGGTGGGGCACGTTGTAACACTGCGTTACAATGTGCTGTTCTATGACATTAGCGATGTAATTTACATTATTTACTTTAATGAATTTTAATGAGGAAACCACAAGGAACAGGTGAATAAAGATTGACAGTCAATGTTTAATGTTCATAAGTTATTATATCAAGAAATGCAAAGCATTTTTGCTCATTTATGTGGCCCATCCCCAACCATGGTTGCACTGTATTCATTGTCATGGATCTCCTAACAGATATTTGTAATCTTAAAACCGCCATATTTTATTTGAAAAAGGGATAATTATTTATTGACAAAATAGTTAGTTTGTTTGTATATTTTGTTCATTAGATCAGATGATATTGTTTTAGCTGCCTATGGTTATGTTAGGTTAGCTTCCGCAGTCATATGCTAATGTTACAACATGCTCCTCAGATGTTACAATGTACCCCACCTACTGGGCATGTTGTCACATTTCACTTCCATTGTTTGAGGGTAAATAAAGAAAAACATATACACAGTTATTATAAAACAAAGTGACATATTTGTACTAGACAAGTGTAAAATTACCGTGGATAAAAAATATATACTCTGAACCCATATGGATTTACACACACTGGGAAAGTCAAAAAATGTTACATTGTGCCCCACTCTCCCCTACTATGGTCTTAGCAGTCAGTCCAAATGTTCATAACATCTTAATTTGCACTGCTCATGCAAATACAGTAGTTTGATTGCTGTGTCATGTCCCATTCCCTCCCTTTATCAATATAAATTGTAAACCCACAAAATAAAACAAGTAAAAACATAAAAACTAAGATTGCTGAAAGAACAGCGTGTTCTGAACAAACCCTGTCTAGAGTGGGCAACAAGAACACAAACTAGTTTCATTAAACTAAAAGAAAATCAGAGAGAGGAATGCGCCTACACAACAGCAACTGAGTGGTGTGACATGACTAGATCAAAACTACAAATGTCCTGTTGTAAACAACATTTTAACTTTTTAGCGACACCTCTTTGTTGATTTAAAAAGAAAAAAAATGCATTTCTCTTGCCATTTAATGACAGAGTGTAGACTGGATGTAATTCAGGCCGTGATTACGATGACTTCACACCAATGATCATTCTGGCCATCAGAGATTTATGGGCTTATATTTAACTGACCTGTTCTAATGTGAGTCTGCTCACTGGGATCATGTCTCTCTGAACACACTCTTCGAGCTGCTCCACGTACTGAGGAATGACCTCCGCTCTCCTCTCCAGCAGCTCAGCCCTCCGTCGATCCCTCCATCCATTCTCAGCTGCTGGTTCAACATACTCAGCATGCTCAGATGTCACCATACCTACAATACACATACGCTATGATTGTAAATCGAATACAAACATACACAACAAACACAAATCTGAAAGTCAGTGATAGTGATGTTAAACTCTCTGAGGTTTAGACACATTTCTCATCTGAACCAAATTACACAGAAGTACGATTTAATTAAAACAGCGAGTTAATCAAACAAAGTAGTGCTAATGAAGCCCTAATGTGATTGTGCGCTTGTTTCACAGTGCAGCACAATACACCAATGGGGAAACACCTGGATCAAGACAGGCCAAAGTGCAAAGATACATATCAAGTCTGTTCCAAAAACCTAGTGAGCTACCTACCTAGACAGCATTTTAAGGTTGCATAGACCCTCTGATCATTTAAAGGCTGTTCCAAATGGTAGAAACCTTCTTTTGGCCCAATTCTAAGGCTGCACCTCATGTATCCTTCACACATAAGGCAATCCCATAATGAATTATGACAGGCTCGGTGAAAGCATTCATCAAAGATGGCAGAAGAAACAAGATGCCGGCTATAAATAAATCTTATTCAATGCAAAAAAGTATCGATAAGAAGAGTACAAGTAAGTCTGAATAAAAATGGACTTTTATAGAATCCAATATTTGTCTGTTGTATATTATTATGCTTGGAGTGTTGCATTGCTAGCTTAACAACTTGCTAACATTCAACTGGGCCTTTATAATAATTGGCCTTTTTTGCTAATATGACCGCAGTGAAGCTGCCATGTAAGGTAGCAGCCTATGTACAGACAGCAAGGCAGCTAGGTTTCGGAAAATCATCTGAATCAATCAATTGGTTCCCTCAGCATTTTACACGCAGCATACTGGACTGTGTCCATTCTGATAATGATGCTCCAAACCCATGAAGTGTTAGAGGTGTGGAGATATTTAGAGAATTACCAGACTATGTCCTACACTAAGAGGTGGCAGTGAAGAAAGCTTGCAGGCAATTGTTTCAAGTCTATTGTGACAGTGTTAAAGCCTCATGGATGGATGCTACCCGTGATCGTCCTCCTCCTTCTACTGTGTGTGTGTTAATCCTGTATCCTCTTTCCTTCTGTTTCTTTGAAGGATTTTATGAGCATTCTAAGACAATGGTGAAGAGGCTAATCTAAATACTCCAGCTAAATCCACAACAATCCAGTTGAGTGTTAGACAGCTAACACCGTATTCGCGTGTACCGTGAGGCCTAAACCCAATGACAGTCTGGCAAACTAATTACACCTGCTGTGCGGTTCCTCAACCGATTCACCGAGAGTATTTTACACCAAGACAAAAGAAGCATAAGCCCAACACTCTACTTGGGAGAGAGTCTTAATCCGACCCTCTGCTAATGGGACAAACGCTGGAGTCACGCACAACAATGGCTCTCACACAGGAAGTTGAGCTCCATGCCTACCTGAGAGCTCAATGTTTTGTTGGGGAATTACACTCTTTGCACTGAAGCTTCAGATCGGGGGGCTAATATTTCGCCTGCTTGGTAAAAACATCTTGCATAAAAAAAAAAAAACACAAGCATCTGATAATGAAGGTAAAAAGCAGAGATTCATTATTTTTTATAAACCAGGCTGACGGAATTTGTTTCAACAACATTCACATCATGTCTTTACAGAACAGGGCTTGATGCAGAACATGATGCAGGTTCAGCCCTGTGGAAACTTCTACTGCTCAGTGGAAGCTGCTTCAAAGCTAATATGACTTCTCAGGTATGTTTCATTTAAGAATAAACTTTGTTTCAGAGGTTTCTCCTAAAATTCCTAATAAGAGACACAAATGACGGAAAATAAATGAACATGGATAACATAAAAATAATTTGTTCTTGGAAGAATTTAAGGAAAAATGTTTGATCTCATAGTGGACTTTTCTAAGCACAATTTGAAACATTGTTCAAATCTCTCTTGAAACTCTAGAAGAGAGAGTTGTGAGACTGCTGGGTTTGTTTTCTAAAGAGAAAAGGTTAAGCAGAAGATGTAGGCAAATACTTAGTTTGATCCTGTTCATGTCTAGGAGAAACAATTCCAGTATTAAAGCAATTGTGTTTTTTCTTTCCAAAAGTTCAATAACCATTACCTGGTAAATCTATGACAGTCGAGGCGTCTTCTTCTTGAAACATTTCAGAAAGTTTCTCATAAAGGTTTCTCTCATCTTCATTCATAAATTCTGGGAAGGCAAATCAGACTTGATTAATATTACAGCTGGCATATGGTACATTTTATTGCTGTGCTCTCAAACACCTCTCACTGGCTGATTTCACATGGATTGCAAAGTCCAAACCAAACATAAAGGAACATACGGCATGAATTTCCAACAACTGACATTAATTCCTGACCTTCATTTGCATTAAATGATTATAGCTCAGAGCTAATAATAACATGCGAGTAAGTCCAATGTAAGTCGTTCGACAGCAATGAAATTTATGCAAAATATCATTTGAAGGTGTCCCCACCTCTGGAGTGTCATTATCAAAGGTTTGTAGGTTTGTGAGGATTGTGGAATATTACAGGATGGCGATGTCCAACAGATACAGTCAGAATGGCTTTTCTGTTAATAGCCATGTTTCATTATAACATGCATATGACTTTGCTCCCCAGAGCGCACTTTTAATAGACGCACCGAGGTGCACGTAGTGGTATTGGAAGGAACCCCCTTCATTTAAAGGAAGTTAAGGGAAGCATAGGGATCGGAACTGGAACTGACCAATGATAGGTGACCTTCAGCAATGACAGTCACAGCACCACCCTATCTCATGACCCACTGGTAAAAGTATTTACATAGACAGGCCCGCCCAGCGCTCTGACTGGCTACGAGTGATCCCGCTCACCCCGCTTTAATGAACTGAGACAGCCTATTATGAGAAAAAATGGCATACTTAATTCCAGCTCATCTCTGCCTCCGACCCCAGACATCCTGCACCGCCTTGAGTCACCCTCCGCTGCCGACGAGGGGTCAAAGTAATTTTGGGCACCTTCATTTCCTGTGGAAAGTCCAGGCGGGCAAAAGAGAGAAAAGAGAAAGTGGGGGGTGGGGGGTTGATGGTTGGTAGGCCGGGTTAGGTTAGTGATTATTAGAAGCACATGAAGTGAAAATGTTAATTCTGAAAGTCCACACCACTCTCGTCGGCTGGCACAGGCTACCTGATAAGGCCCTGCTCAGTCCCTAAGCTACACTCACGAGGGCCCAACGCTGCTCAGGGGCCTAATTAGCATGCTAGGAAAGGTCAGAGCAGGCAATCTTTTAAACACAACCTGCCATATATTACCTGTGTTCAAAAGAACTAATAAGAAATGTGTATAAGTCAAGGAGCCCTGGATTTCAAAGACAATACCCTAACACTGCTCCGGGGTCACTGGTCAGAGAGAGAGGGAGAGAACGTGAGAGAGGGGCGACAAAGCAAACGCTGTATCCCATTGACTCCTTATTAGCAATCGCTGACCTTTGGGCATCAAAGCATCTTGCCAGAGTTTTATAGAAAGCCAGCAGCTAGAGGGGGTATTCCTGTTAAACAGTCACTGCTCTCTGCTCTTCACTACTCAACACGTCCATGTCTCAACTGTAGGTTTTACATCTTGAAAATGGTTCAGAAAGATGCATCTGAGCAAACCTCATCTATAAAAGAGTTGATATGTTTAGAACTTTATTTCTGTTACAAATTAGCTGAACTTAATGGCAGAATAAAACAACCTGAAGTCACTGTTTCAATGAGTCATCAAGTAGTCTACTCAACCTACTGTCTACTCAAATGGGGAAGGGCCAGAATTTCCAAGCCTCTCTGTCAAGATTATGCTTTAAAAACTTATTTCAAATCATCCATGACATCTATCATAAATTTGGCTTAAATCATGCTAAAAATGGAGGAGGAAAAGAAAAGAAAAGAAAAAACAGTTAGTAATATTCTGCACAATGCTACTACCAAAAAGGCAACTGGATCCTTAAGCTCTAAGCTGGGACTTTTATTCCTACAACAGCCATAGTTAGAATTGCAATTTCTTTTATCCATTTATCTAAAAGTATATCCTCCTACTTATAGTGTCTCTGTTTCTGCCGTCATGAGCAAACGCGACCTTTGGCGATGCAACAAAGTTGAGTTGACTTCATGCAAATGAGCAGCGATGCGAGGCTGCAACTACCAATGGGAGTGCACACAGTGATCCCCCGCCTGATACAGTTCGACCTCAAGCTATTTAATTGTTGTCAGTGTGAACGCCCCTTTTGACTGACATTCACCCATCAAATAAATTGAAGTGACTTGAGTTCTGAAGTGAAGCTCTTTTCCACGGTAAACACAGTTTGGCTTCCATATCTGTTTTTGTTGGAAGGGGCTGCACATTTGCATTTGCATAACGTTGGCGGTCTTTGAAATTATGTCTTTGAATTATATCTTTGATTTAACTACACTGCCTGGCCATCTTCCAGTGTTTCTCATCCCTAATCAAACTCTCCTCTGTTCTCCATGAACACTATCAATAATGCAGCTCTGCAATGTGGTCTGACTTCGCTAGAATAACACTGATTTGTCAGGGAGGCTGCTTATAGATTTAGGATGGGGAAATCATGCAATTTTCGTACATATAAGTAAATACATTCTTAACTACATGCTGACAAAATTTACAAAAACACCCAAAAGATAGTTTCTGTCCCCTTTTTTTTTTTTTGCAGTGTGAAATTAAAGTTGATGTAGTATTTATCAAAGGAATTGAACACAGCGGTTTTACTTTTGAAATTATGCATAGGCAAAAGCTAAGGTTTGATCTCAGCTTGAATTTGATAATCATTTGAATTATTTACATGCGGGAATATGCCTGCCAGCTAAAACACTCTATGTTCGTTCCAGTGCTCTGTAAGCTTTCACAACACAAAAAAAGACGGCAACCGTCTGTAATTTAAACTGCACTCCAACTTCCATTTTTTTTCTTCGTTTTTTTTTTTCACTTTGCTTTGTTGCATATTTTGAGGTTTCAGTTATTCTATAGCTATATATATCAATATTTATATCTTCTATCTACAGTACTATTATTGGTTATAAAATAATTAAATAAGTTAGAAACTAAAATAATGTTCTCGGCATGCAGACCGATTACAAAACTAACGAAATTGTACATATATCTGTTTTTTAAACAATGTTATTAACAAATTGTTGCGTTTGTTTATTGCAAACACTTAACGTCTACAAATATCCCTTATATTAATACAGAATTGTCCTTGATTCTATTGCTACACAATCTTGCTATTTAATGTGGGGTCAGGATTTTTCAAAACGCGTTTAGAAAACTGATTTGGCCGACTAGCACAAACAATACCTTGAACCATTAGAGTCAGAGCAGTAACTCATGATGTGAGGCGAGAGCGTTCAGGGTGAGTCCGAGCCAACAGCGCAGAAGTGGATTGCGGAATAAAACAAAAGAAGGAAACGTCTGCGAACAAAGAACGCTTATGATAAGGCAAGAAGTAGGACCCGTGAAAGTTTGGATCGTCTTTCCAGCGCTGGAGAGAACTCGAGGAGCGGAAGGCCTGCGATCGGACGGCGCGGTTCTTTGTTTTCTTCTCAATAGTGGTGAGCACCGTGTCCTGCGCGCAACAGCTAAAGTCGGTCTTGTACCTGGACGCGACACAGGCGCGTCCATTGAAGATCATGTTGAATTGGTCAATACGTCCCATGAATATAAACGCAGCAGCACAGTTTTCCTGTCGTGGATTTGTCATGTCATACCATGCCGCATCCAGTGTAGACCTTAGATATGTAAGCCTATATATGGTGTAGACAGCATCACTGATTATAATGAGTTCCATAGTATTTTGTCGCGCCGCATCACTTGTGTCCGGTGTAGACACGGTGTAACATTGGTTTTGCTTTGTTTCACAGAACTAATCGTTGCCTGGGTTACGTACGTATGTGCGGGGCGGAGCTATCAAAATAGGGGCGAGAACCTTTTGGGGTAGGGGCGTGTTTGTTTTGGTGATTTCAAATGTCAACATTGGCTACCAGAAATCTTTAACTTTTCATCCATAATGATATTTCTAACTGCCAGCTTCGCAGAAGATGTGCTCTTCCTGAAATGAGTACTACTTTTATGTCACTGTTCCTGTTAAACGCAATCATGTTAATGTATTGTGACAGTTCATTGCTGATCTGGTGATTATACGCACAAACTGTCCGTTCGCTCTTTATGCCTTAACAATGATCAGTATTTCTGTACCACTAGTGTCACCGAACAAAATTGTAAATCTAATGACTATTTTTAAACACATTTCCCAAACACTCTGTCTGTCACATAGAGTAATCAGTCCGCCATGCATGAAAAATGCACACTTTACAATCTGCTTGAACAAGACTAATGTTTTGAAAGTGCCACAGAGTGTTTTTAGGCAGTCAACTTACCAAATGCTTACATTTAGTTGATGATGCACAAAAACAAGGATATGAAAAGTACTTATACACTTACAAACTACACATCTGATTCATAACCTGCTATGACAAGTGGGCGTATGTTCCAGGTGTAGGTCTAAACTGGTTTCTTTTAGATGATGAGCAGCGCGTTTAGCACAACATGATATAATCTCATGCAGATCCAGCACACACACATTTTTTTTGTAAAATTCTCTCCTGCAACATCTGCAGATGCATCTATGCTACACGGGAATACCTGTTGGGACAGGCTGCACTGGAATGTGAGGCCGGGCCTGTGTTACAGAGGGAGGAACAGCATGAAGCTTCACCTCGTGCCGCAGCTGCGGCCTGCAGCCCCGTACGCTGCTGAGCTGCAAGCGTGCTATCGTGCCCACCACTTCTCATCTCGCTCTCTTCCTCCGAGTCCTCCTGGAATGCAGGATTCACAGTACCCTCCATCAAAACTCTTTCTGCTGAGAACAGAAAGACAAAGCACATATGAAAATAAATCCGAGAAGGTCAGAATGGCACATTATTCCAAAGCACATTTAATGGCAACTGAAAATTCTTCCCTCCTAAAATGACACAGAAACACAACGAGGTTAAAATTAAACCCAAAGCACGAAGAGGAAGGGTGTGTGAAAAAGAGGGGAAAAGAGAAGACGAAGAAGATGAAGGAGACGAAGAAGAAGAAATGATTAAAATAATTACAAATTGCGCCCTGACAAGCAAGAGCAAAATTTAGCCCAGAGCCATTTGTCTGTAATTAGTTAATTAATCCTTACACAAATTATGAGCAATAACTCATCACGCGGGACTCACCCATCAGAAATTCAGCCGACTTGGATTTCTTCTGCTCAGGTTGCTCCACAGCCTTCTGCTGCAACTTCTGGAGGGAAATTGTTAAATGAATAAATTAGCTGCAGAATGAAGATCATCATTTCTGATCCGCAACTAACGCAGTATTTTAAATATGGGATGACACGGAAATGTCATTTAATTTACAATGCCGCTAAAGGGGTCAAGCGCTAATTGAACAACAGAGTGGAAGAAACTGGAATCATAAATAGATAAGTTGACATGAATGCCTGATGAAGGTCACATTAAAATACTTACAATGTCCAACCCCCACCTTCCCAAATCCTACCCCAACCTCCAACCCGAGAGAAACAACATTTTCTCCTCAAAAAAAAAAAAATTTCATGAGCACTACGTGAAAATGTTGGAGGTTTGCCGTGCATATGAATATGCAAATCATTATAAACACATTGCAAGCAGCATGAAGAAAATAGGACGAGAGACCTCACACCAAATTAAAAACATAAACCAGGGTTCTCAAACTGGTTACCACACACTAAAACTTTAACATACTGTGAAAGAATATGAAAAAAGGTTGAACATTTAAAATGAAAGTTGCTGCCCAAAACACTTAGGATATCTCTTAAAATGATTGTTCATTGTTTTAGGATTACAAGTTAGGTTTCCTAGCATTATATACTACACATGAGCTATAATTAAATAGGGTCTTATACAAGTACAACATTAATGTAATGTTGAATGAAGCACACAACAAAAATCTGACGTGTGCAATGTCACATATTTGCATGAGTCAATGTATATTTTGATTAGTGCCAATAAGACATTAATTATTGTTACTATTGTGAGATCAAATCTGACACATCAATAACCACACTTATTTTCAGAGTATCATGTGTCTTAGTTAAATAGGGGAAACCGGGGCTAGTTGTCATGATTACACCAATGCTTGTTCTTTCCTGCAGTGGTTTGTTGGTTTAAACACATAATTCAATATTTATTTTCTTTTTCCTGTTTATGAAGAAAGATTTTAACCCTGTGGATATTTTACATGCATGAATATAATTGTAAACTATAAATGTACTGTAACTGAATGAATGTAAATGTAATTTAAAAAGATAAAATTAAAATAATAATAATAATAACATTTAATAAAATAAGCTATATATTTTGTATAATATATTTGTATAATATTTTTGTAATGACAGGCCACATTTAACATACATTTAACAGTAAATGTTTTGTGGTTTATATATCTTTTGCTGTTAAATTTTGCTGAAAATCATAAAAATCTGTCAAAACATCCATAGCAATCCACTTACAGTGCTTACGCCATACATTGTGGATCCAGACACTATGAATCTACATGTGTTAAAATAATAAATATTATAATGAAATATCTTTGAGTTTTTTTTTTTGACGCTCAAAGCTGAGAACTGTGACTGCAGTACTTACTTCTTGCACGTGTAAATGAGTCCTGAATGGTACAGATTGCAGTGATAAACACTGCAATATATATGAACTGAGCATACAGATGCACAAAACATCATCTTAAAGACAGCCGTTAAAGTGGTAAATGTTTTTCATCTTACATGACAGAGCAATTAAAGTTGAGCAGGACACACTCCAATCTGGAGCAGAGTTTAGAAATCTGCTTTAACATCCAACAAGCCCTAAAGCCACACATTCATTTGCACCGCTGAGATTAATGCTAATCTAATTGTAACTTATTTAAAAACCATTTGCTTTTCCCCCTACTGTCCTTCAATCGTTCTCACAAAGGAGATGGGTAAGACTGACCAGAAATTTTAAACGTGTCAATTATGTTTTTTTAAAGTTTTTTTTTTTATGTATCGTCTTCAAGAGTGTATTATATATATTTTATAGATTTTTAACAACTTCCTGATACAAAAATGATCATCACACGCATGCAAATTCACGAGTGATAATTGGGCCACCACTTTAGAAATCAGCAATATGATTTTGCTAATGCAGAATGACCCATAATTATCCTCCCAATTCAACATTTCATATTATCCGGCAGCCTCTCTCTACACTGGTGGATTTCCAATTACTCTCCCATTAACAAACTCTTTAAATTACTTTCTGAATTTTTCAACCCGCATTGTCATTTACTGGCTCTATTTTTCCCCAGATGAATTTCTCCACCTGTACACTGGACATCAGTGAATCTGTATGTGTTACAAACCACATTTAGTGTTACAGCTTGACTTATAATGCTTCGTTATTATCTCTGTTTTAATCTGTAGAGGTTGTGCAAACCTACTGCAACCACCTGAGACAAACACAAATAAGTAACTACAACTTTATGATAAAAGCTGTTTGTTTTGTTATACAGTATATGCTAGCACCATTTTGTGAGAAAAGCCCCCAAATGTAGATAAAAGACTTGTTTTTATATATATAAAATGAGTAAATCATTGAGTCGATAAACAGTGGCTAGAAATTATATCTGTAAATATTGCCTTGTTTGAACAATATTCATCTGAAAAGATGAATCTGAAATCACAATCAAAATTGCATGCTAAGATCCCATTTACTTATTTATTTGACAAGAAAGAAAATCTCATAATGCATTGTATTGTTGGTCAGTCTTGCTAAGGAACTCATTTGGAAAGTACCATGTGATGCTTTTATTTCACTGTCACTAATTCTAGTGTTATCATCTCTCTTTTGGGATGTAAACACAGATACATGCTCTGGGGCCAGCTATCATCTGTTTAGCATCTAAATTAATTAATCAATCTTACTATGATAAAATAAGGTAATGATCATTATTCATCAGCAGGGCCCTGTGCCAAACTCTTTTACCAAACACTGAGCAACTGCTACTTGCTTTTAATATCTTAAAAACTGAACAATTATACATGGCCAGTGCGATAGCAATTCAGTGTCAGGACTGGTGTAAGGTGCCAAGTAATCCTGCTGATATCTGCCTTAAACACACTATAAAATAAGTATGAAAAAATGGTTCCGCTGACATCCGGAGGCATCCCGTCTGCTGTTAGAAATGAAAATGCTGCCCTTTCTCTCAATGAACACGAACAAGATGCCACTATGTGCTGCACCATGGACAGAGAAGAGCAATAAATCCTCTCTAATGGATGACAAGAGAAATGTATGAGCTTTATAAAAGAATGTGATTGTTGTCGAAAAGAATTGGGAACACGGGTGCCATCTTCAGCCTGGGATCCGTTCAGAGTGCAGCGGCTAGGCGTAAGGCTGGTGGGCATAGACCAGTTCCAGAGTGAATTTTGCATACTGTACGGATCATTGCCCAGTTCAGAGCAGTCACATTGAATCTGCCTTCAACCAATTGTGCTTCATGAAACCGTCAACCCTCATTTACGTCTGACTGTTTTCTTCTGCTGGCTGCGGTAAACAAGCCATACGACAATCTCTCTCTCTTTTTCTCTCTCTCTTTCTCTCTCTCTCTCTCTCTCTCTCTCTCTCTCACCCTGTTGATGTGCTGACAGCCTCTGTCCTCTATGTTGCAGCTTTAACCTTAAGCTTAAACACACACACACACACACACACACACACACACACACAAACACTTACGTGCACATAACCCAAAATCCAAGGACTACACTGAATCTACATACATGTTCTAAAAATTGATTTTAATTAGGGCTGTCACTAACGATTATTTTTGGTAATTGAGTTATTGGTCGATTATTCTGAGCATTAATCGAGTAATCAGATAATTCTTTTTTTTTTGTGGTAAAAAAAATAGACCTATGAGAACAATAACCCTAACCCTAATTAAAATATATATAATAGCAATGAGGTAATACTAATTAGTTCAAATAAAGTATAAAGAACAAAACTGTTAAAATATAATATATTATAAACAATAGAGCTAATGTACAATACGCATTACAACAAAGGCCTGCAGTGGGCGCCAATGGCCTGACAATTGTTTTTACATTTTACTGTGCAATCTAATCCTTGTTTAATATTGAATAAACAACATTTAATTCAAATATCCACTTAAATCTTTAGCTATTGACCCATTTCTTTACGACAACATGCTACTACAGCCCCTTAGTTCTTGAATATGTTGACATCAAAATGTTTAAACTCAGGGACGGAGTTAAACGTTTATTTTTTGAAATTGGGATGACAGTTGCATATTGACAAACTCTTGATTTTCTCCTTTGTGTAGTGATAACTGTTTGTGTGGAGCGAATTTAACTGTAACGCCGCCCACTGCCCACATACGTTACCTTAACCTAACACATCATTTAACATAATTAAGTTGCATATATCTAACCTGCATTGCAAATATTATTTATTGAATCATAGCATCTAAATCAAACCGTTATCAATAGCATTTTCTTTATTATGATCTTTAATGGGTTTATATATCATGCTTGGTGTTAATTGTAAATGGTTTACTTTGCGTTTTCATGGATTCTCGTCTGTGGAATGTGTCGCTTCCAGTATTTTGCTGGCAGTGGTGTAGTACGAATAATAATACTTCGTTACAGTACTTAAGTATTTTTGGGAGTATCTGTACTTTACTTGAGTTTTTATATTTCTGCCAACTTTCAATTTTACTCCACTACATTTGCTAATTAAAATGTATACTTTTACTCTCATACATTTCCCCAAAGCATATTCGTAACTTCCTACAAAATAGTCAGAAGTCAGAAGAACACGGACTGCAGGAAAGCAGGTTTGATGAATCAGTGGTCTGGCGTTTGCAAGTTAGTCACATGCTCATGTGCAAACCACAACATCCATGCATCCCAGCAAACACGCGTATGATTATTTTCCCCCTCAAGTCGAGTCTAGGGGGTTTTTGTGTATACAGCTTGTCTGCCATATATGGGTGGTTGTTGTATGATGTGCTATCTGCCACTATCAAAGTATGCAGATCACCAGATCACACACAGAGCACACGTGCTTTGATTTATTAGTCTATTAAAACTCAATTCCAGGCATTCTAAATTGTAGACAGCAAAAATGCTTCTGTGTGCTTTTTATATTTATATAATTTAATATAGTTAACTTAATCTATATCACACAAAGAGTACCGTTTTTCTGCAGATATCAGCATGAACACATTTAATAATAATTTTATATAAGTTCAGTAAAGCAATGGCTTATATTTTAGACATAATATTGCTTGTTTTTGCTCAATTTTGGCCAAATGAAATTAGTTTCCAACAAGATCACAGCATGGACCGGTGGTTACTTGTTATGAATCACCGTGTTGAAAGAAATCGGTTTGCATAATGGATTCAGTGGATTCCTCATACCCAGTCAAATGCTTTTTTTATGGGGGGTGTTTCTGAAAGAATCAGTCATTGGAATGAATCGTTTGAATCTCAATGACTCACTCATTAAAAGTCACTTGCTGCCACCTACTGGCGGATGTAGTTTCATATTTTTGACTAATTTTTTTTTTCATTTTTAACAAGTATTTCAGATATCAGTAGTCAACGGTTTTATGTTCAACAAAAACTTAGGCCTGATTTCATGCTCTTTACTGGCGGTAAGCTCCATGTCTCCTCTGAGAACATAAACGGGTGTAATACTCTAAATGCTAGTTCCGAATGTTTTTCTTCTGTTGAATGAAATCACTAGTACTGGATGACTTGCTTCTTATATCTTCCCCAAAAATACAAACTGGAAGAGTAGTTAAAACTGAACACAATTCTTGCTATCAAGCTTGTATGAACATATATATATAGATATATTAGATAATATATAGATATATATATATATATATATATAGATAGTTTAGATATTTGGTTCTTTCCATTTTGGCTTATACTGTACTTTGACTTTCAATACTTAAGTAGTTTAAAGTTTAAAAAAAATAACTTTTCGTACTTAATACATAAAATATCACATACTTAAAGACTTTGTAATTACAGTAATATTCTAAACAGTGCACTTTCAAACTTCCTACCAAAGTCTTTTCCTGGTAAGAGAGCTGTACTTTACGGGAGTATTGTCTTTCAAGATACTTTTACAACCACTGTTTGCTGGTTACTTGCCACAGATCAAATACAAACAGGACTTTAAAAATCTAGTTCCACTGAATCGAGGAATCATGACAGGCCCTAATCTTAAATATTAAATTATTTCATTATAAATGAAATAAGTAAATACATACCACTACAGGTACTGCCCTCTATGGAACTTCCTCCATAACTGGTCATTCAGTTCGTACAAAGTGCTATTTTATTATGTCTGCTGAAACCAATAAATAATCTTGTCCATAATAACCCTGAGGTAAATCATGTGATTTTGCTAATTCAGGGAAATTCTGGATCTGTCACACCCCTGTGGATTGTCTATTGTGGTTTCTCCCTCTGTGTCCTTTTTTATTTGGTTGTTCCTGTTCTCATTATCAGTTAATCACCTTATTGTGCTTACCTGTCTGTCCCTCGTTATCTGCCCTGTATTAGTTCCTGCCTCCTGTAGTCTAGTTTGTCGGTTATTGCCAATGTCAATGTCCATGTTCCTGTCTAATGCGTACCCTGGTGTTTGTGTCTACCCTGTCTAGATTTCCGGTTGTTTTATATTACATATCCTTTATATTTCGTCTCATCTTCGCGCCTGCCGCTCTCTATACAACCCTTCCCCACTAGACAGAATAACCGACCCAAAAGTTAACTTCCCCCTCCGTTTTTTTTCCATTTTTTTCTCAGTGGTTTTTCTTTCGTTTGTGTGACCCCATTGATCCCTTCCGCGCATCCCCCGAATTCCTCTTCTCTGCGGAACAGTTAGGCAGGACTCTCGAGGACATCCCAGACGTTCCTGATGGTCGCTAGGTAACGTCACCTCTATCCGACAACATGCGTCTGCACTTTCTATGATGGAAGTCTGAAGTCCCTGATTCCCGTTAAGCCGGGAAGGCCTCCTGTTCCTCGTTTACCCGAAGGGCTCCTGAGTCCTTCGTTCGAGCCCGATAAAAAGAAGGACTCCTGATTCCTTTTTTAGCCCAGGAAGGGCTCCTGATCCCCGTTTAAGCCCAGGAAGGACTCCTGAGTTCCTCGTTTAGGCCCGGAAGGGCTCCTGATTCCCCAGTTATAGCCCAGAAGTGCTCCTGGTGTCCTCGTCGCCCGGAATGGCTCCTGATCCCAGTTCCGCCAGGAAGGCTCCCGTGCCCAAGACTCTCTCCCCTTGCCTGCTCATCAAAATGCCGCCTCCCACCAATCCAGCATCCTCTACTGCTGTCCTGCAGCTCCCTCTGCTCCCCTCAGCCCCCTCAATGCGTGCAAGCCCCGTCGGGACTGGCCCTCCTCACAGCGTCGCCATGTCCGAGTCTCCCATCACCTCCGCCTCCGCCTCGGAAGCCGTACTTGCCTGCCTCGGTCCTCTCGACCCAGCTGCTCCACCTCAGCTCCTAGCTCCCTCGACTCCACTGTCACCCATCGATCCATCATCTCCACCGGGCTCCCTCGTCCCTCCGGCTCCGGCTCCGCCTTGGTCGGGCGTCGACCCACCATCGCCTCTGGACTCCTCTCCTCTGGCTGTGCCTTGTCGCTCTGTCCCACCGGCTCCGTTGGGCTCCTTCCTCCCGCCAGCTCCACCTTGGTCCTCAGTCGCTCCGCCGCGGATCTCTGTATCTCCGCCTCGGTCGCCAGAGCCCTCGGCTCCACCCTGGCCCCCCGGATCCTCGGCATCCCCCTGGCTCGTTGGCTCTCCGTCTCCGCCTCTGGCTCCTCCTCCACCGCCATTGGTCGGCCCCCTGGAGTCGGCAGCTATCCCTCCTCCATGGCTCTTCCCACCGTCGGCTCCACCGTGGGCCGCTGTTATGGCTGTGGCCTGGGTCCTGCTTGGCTCCTCCTGCTCCAAGTCCCCCCTGTCTCATCCCTGGCTCCTCCCTCCTTCGTCGCCCCCCTGGTCTCTGTCTGCCGGCCTCCTCTCGGTTATCCGTCCTCTGCCGGAGCCTCCGCCTATCATGTCTGCCTGCCAGCCCTTTGCCTTCCCCTGTCTCCATCCCACATCCACTCCTTTGTCCTCCTCCTAAGTCCCCCTCCGTCCCTCCCTATGTCTCCACGGCGCGAGGTCGCGCCTTCCAGGAGGGGGGGCGATCCGTCACACCCCTGTCGAGTGTCGATTGTGGTTTCTCCCTCTGTGTCCTTATTTGTTTGTTCCTGTCCTCATTATCAGTTAATCACCTTATTGTGCTCACCTGTCTGCCCCTCGTTATCTGCCCTATATTAGTTCCTGCCTCCTGTAGTCTAGTTTGTTGGTTATTGTCAATGTTCCTGTGAATGTTACCCTGGATGTTGATGTCTACCCTGTCTGGATTTCCTGTGTTCAAGTCATTAAATATCCTTTATTTCGTCATCTTCGTTGTCCTGCCTGCTCTCTAGTACACCCTGCCCGTGACAGACTGTTACTTCTCTAATTTCCTATATGAGCTCAACTCCATGAATCTGTAATTGTGAATAATAAAGCAATGAAACAAGAGAGGCTTTTACAGTGATTTTAACACCAGTTTAACACCCCATTAAACATGGTAAAATCACTATAACACATAGCCTCGAATAGGTTATTGTTTTTTTTAAATAGCAGCGACAGCAATATCCTAAAAAGTTGCAGATGTTTAATATACCAATATCAATCACTGGAAAACAGCCATTATTCTGCCAAGTACTATTTTTCATTAGACTAAACAAATGCTGTTGGTTGCTAAGCAGTGTACTAACATGCATTATTCCATGGTCTGTCTGAATACAATGTCACTTGACAATAACTGTGGAACACACACTATTTATTCACTCATACACTTATTTATCTAACACACATACTCAGTCTACATTTCAATTTGCACATAATATACCTGTACATACAACTGTCTATTGTTATATACCTGTACATACAATTGTCAATTTGTATATTTTTATTCCTTATTTACTTGTTCTATTTTTTTCTATTTTTTATTATCTGTGTTTTTTTCTTCTTCTGTTACTGTCATTCTGTTACACTGTGGAAGCTTCTGTCACGAAAACAAATTCCTCGTATGTGTAAACATACTTGGCAATAAAGCTCATTCTGTTTCTGATTCCGATTCTGAATACTGGATTCTGATTGGCTGGCAGGTATGCATTAAAACCGTTTAATGCACAGGTAGTTCCAAGTCAGTTTAATCACCATTCTATATTAATGCGCTGCTTTAATTGATGCACACAAACCCACACACCGCACTCGCACCACACACATAAGAGATGGAGATAGAGATGGGGAGATCGCATTTTTGCACTGTGCACACACACATAAACTTGTTGTCAATGCTTCCCCGTGATTTTTATTAATAAAATAGCCTAGATACTAGAGCGTTACATTATATTCCTCAGCAACGAGGTGGTAAAATCGCTGTTTTTGAAGTAATTTGTTGTTTGTAGAGAGACGTGCAGACGCAGGTAAAGCACACACAACTGCCATCTCTCTCTCTCTCTTGCGATTTATAATTAATTGAAATAAATGCTATAATTAATTCAAATAAATGTAGTCTTACCGCACTATTACATCTCTGTGTGTGATTTGAAGAGGGCAGAATGCTAGAGCTAACGAGCCGTAACTGACGAAACTGTAATTGTTATCCGTGCCAACCCCTCTCGAACTGACACCTTGGCAATTGAATCCCCTGCTAGGACTTTTTTTTATGGTTTATTTTTCGCCAGACTAGTAGTATATTTATATACACGTTAATATGCTTATATATATATATATATGCTTATGTTTGTAAAATGGCACAGCTTTTTTAATATCTGAAAGTACACTCTTAACAGCAGTCAGTCAAGCATTATAATATGATAATCAACTATTATTGTTACAGCAGGCGCCTCCGTAACCGCCTCCTCGCACCCACCGCGGGAACTGTGGTCTCCTGATATTAGCGATCCCCCATTCGACCAATTCTATCACCCTGATACCTGGGACTGATTACACAATCACACCTGCATCTCATTTACACACACACATTTAAGCCACACCATTTCACGAACTCCTTGTGAAGTCTTGATTTGCCCCGGCTGTCATTTTCGAGCGTTATACCCGTGTTTGATTTTTTGTGCATCTGATCTTGGGCTGTTTCCTTATTCTCTGATTGTTATCTGCCTGCCCTGACTTGGATTTTTTCACCTGGACTCTGTTTGCTAGCCGCCTGCCCTGATCTCTTGCCTGGTTCATGATGTAGCATCTGGACCAATCAAACACAATTTTTCATTTGATTTAACAAATCAGTTATTCATTAGATTCACATTGTCCACAGTCACCTCACCCACATAACTGGATGCCAGGATGTCTGCACGACACTCAGCCCCCCCCCTGGTTACCCTGACACCCGGACCAGATACATGTTAACGACCTAATTGAATGTGGGTAGAGAAAATCACTACATTTTCCATAGGAAAGACACAATGCACAGTAAGAATGGACTCTTCTCTAATTAATTAATATGAAAACCTTTCTTTGAATGAACACATACCATTCAGGTCATTGTGTATGTTGTTTTTGAGATTTTATACTGTTTTATGCAGGCTTATGATTGAACACTCTATGTAATTCTACCTTGTTTAGTATCTATGAATTCGCCTGCTGATGATCTAAACAAGAATGTATATTATATGTTGGTAAATAGGCAATATATTAGTGTCCTGAGAACCTTTAGTAATTTTGATTCAAGTTCCATATGCAAATTACCATGCTCTCACGCAAAGGGTCATAAAACTCCCCAGTATCTCCAAACTCCCACTCGGGATTTCGGCCTTTCTCATTGGACAAACCCATCTTGAAAGGCGGGGATCTTCTCAGACTTAAAAGCCCCACACTAGGGACCCTCCCAGAGTCTGTGGTTTTGTTGTATTCTGAGAAGATGAAAATGTGAGCTCCAATGCTCCAGGAAACTCTAAGTACGTGCCAGGCCTCGGCCTTGACTTTTCATTCACCTGGGACTCTCTGTTGCAACTGGTCTTTTTCATCAAACTACTTCGCAAAGATCAACGCGAGCCTTGCAGATTGCCTCAAGCTTCGTTCAACAGACAGACGGCAGTATTCAAACTTAGATCTTCTTACTTGATACATTTAGGTTCCATTTGCACCTTTGACAAGGTGTGTTGAACTAAGACTCATGATGTTTCATTGCGCGGTGGAATCTGCTGAATATCACATGTTTAACCATAGTTTTCATATTCTTCTTTCTCTTATCTTTCACTGCGTTAAGCCTTTAACGTCCTTTCCTATACAAACTGATGTGTGTGTTGTTTGTGTTTCGCCCATTTAAGAGTTTAGTGTTTGTTAGACTAGTTTAAGTGTTTATGTGTTTAATAAAACCTTACTTGTATCACACTTTACGTGGTTCATTGTTTGCTTATAACTTGAGTCACTTAATCATGCAGATTTATGTTACAAGCTTTTGTAGAATTGTACATTAAGGAAGTTATTTCCCTTAACCAGGGAATTAACGGTCTTAGAATTGACAGACAGTTGACCCTGAGAGGTCAGCTAAATATCTACTGCGGATCTAAATATTCATAATTAATTTTAACTAGTTCTGATTAATTATTCATATTTCCCCATGAGCTGATTCGCTAAACTGATCTGTCTCTGCCTGCTCTGCTGATCTGCCTTGCGTTATTTGATCCGGTATTGTCTGACTATTCTTAATAAAACTGTAAATGGATCCAAACCCTTCTGACGTGTTGCAACAATTATTTAATGATTTTTTATAATAATTATATTTATCATTTATAATGATAAATAAACGCGAGTTTCACCAAACAAGCACCTCGTTCCTCAGGTATATTATCAGTCAGGAGGGGGTAGCAATGGACGAAAAGAAAGTCAAGGCCGTATTGGAATGGTCACAACCTCAGACAGTCAAAGAATTGCAACATTTTCTGGGGTTTGCAAACTTCTACAGGCGATTCATCAGAAACTTCAGTTCGATCGCCGCCCCTCTGACCGCCATGACTAAACGCCACACAGCCAGACTGATTTGGTCCTCAGTGTCACGTCTAACCTTCGACGAACTAAAGACTCTGTTCACCACTGCCCCTATTCTCCGACATCCAGACCCAGAACGTCCATTCATTGTGGAGGTCGATGCTTCTAACACCGGGGTAGGCGCAATACTATCTCAACGTCATGGTTCGCCAGCTAAGATGTACCCGTGTGCTTTCTTCTCCTGCAAACTGACCACCACCGAACAGAACTACGACGTGGGCAACCGTGAACTCCTTGCCATGAAACTAGCGCTAGAGGAATGGCGGCATTGGCTGGAGGGGACATCTCACCCGTTCACCATCCTAACTGATCATAAAAACAAACGAGTACCTGCATTCGGCTAAATGTCTAAACCCCAGACAAGCCAGGTGGGCGTTGTTCTTCAAAAGATTTCAGTTCACTGTCACATACAGGCCGGGTACCAAGAACACCAAAGCTGACGCTGTCTCACGCCAAACCGAGAAAACTGTCCAGTCCACCACTAACGACACTATCCTTCCTGACAAACTTCTCGTGGCACCTGTACAGTGGGATATCATGACAGAGATCGAGCATCTGAACCTCCAAGATCCACTGCCTCCTGAATGCCCTGCTAATCTCACTTATGTCCCAGAACCCCAATGACAACGACTGCTCTCTCAGGTACATGTTACGCTCAGCTCAGGTCATCCTGGAATCCCAGCCACAGTACATCTGCTCAGGAATCGATTCTGGTGGCCCACTATGCTGACCGACACAACCAAATTCATCCAGAACTGTATCACATGTCACACTTTCAAATCGCCCAGACAGCTCCCGGGCCGGCCTGCTAAACCCACTACCGACAGCACAACGACCTTGGTCTCATATTGCCATCGTGAAAACATACACACACACCACCACATTCATCACACACACCACCCACAGGGTCCTCAAACCCCAGTCCCAGGTACACCTACCCGACCACGATCATAGACTGAATCCCCAACAAGCCTACCACGACTAATCCTTCACACCCAGCTCCCCCACACGCCAATCGAACCAGCCCGCTATTGCTCTGCAACACCCAGTGTTCCCCGCTTACTAACACCACCCGGCTTACCCGAAGATATTGTGTCAGATCAAGGGCACCAATTCACCTCAAGAGTATGGTCCGCCTTCTTCAAGCACCTCAACGTTAACATCAGTCATACATCCGGTTACCACCCTCAATCCAACGGGCAAACAGAATGTCTGAATCAGGAGGTGATTCGATTCCTCAGATCATACTGTAAGCAACAACAATCGGATTGGAGGTATCTGTTATGGGCAGAATATGCACAAAACTCACTCGTGAAACCAGCCACAGATATGACCCCTTTCAAATGCATTCTGGGTTTTCAACCGCCATTGTTTCCCTGGTCTGGCGAACCCACCGACCTACCCTCAGTCACAGATTGGTTGCAACCCAGTGAGGAGGTCTGGGATCGAGCTCATACCCATCTACTTCATGCTGTCAGACGACAAGAACAACAAGCTAACCGACTTCGATGTCCCAGTCCAGAATACACCCCGGGCCAATGGGTATGGCTTTTGACTAAAGATCACGAGTTGCTAGACTCCAGACGCCGAGGCGGCACCCTCCAATATCTAGTCGATTGGGAGGGGTTCGGTCCGCGCTGGGTCAGCGCTGGAGATATCCTTGACCCCACTCTCACTGAAGAGTTTCACAGGACGCATCCGGAGAAACCGGCCCATCGACCTCGTGGAAGACCCTGGCATCGCCCGCTTCCTCGCGTCAGGAGCCGCTCGCAGGGGGAGGGGCTCTGTTACAGAGGAGGCTCCCGTACCGCCGCCTCCGCACCACCAGAGGGAATTGTCTCCTGAATATTAACTATCCCCCATTCGGACTCCAATTCCCATCATCCTTCATACCTGGGACTGATTACACAACACCCACCCACCTCCCTCATGGCAACTCACACACACACACACATATGTCGCAACAATTATTTAATGATAGAACTTTAGTAATTGGAATTAAAACTTGATAACCATGTATGAATGCATATTAGTCATTTTAACTGAACTTAGGACTGGTGGTGGTGCTTTTTTGGTCATTCAGTGTTTCTGTAAAAAAAAAAATTGGGGAAAAAAACTAACAAAAATACTGATTAGATAATAATGATACAAATTCTACTAATAAGAACAATATAAAACGCACTAAGGATTAATGAGCTGCTGGATTCATGAATATTAATCAGGTTGTGTGCGTTCGCTCGAACTGATTTGCTGAAATCAAATGAGGGATGATAATAGGTGAGCGCCAGCCAATGAGATTGCCATTTGCGCATTAGTTCCGCCCACTACCAGAGAAAGCGGCAGTTCTTAAAAGCTAAAGAATTCCAAAGGAGCGCTGTTATTTTGACAGGAAAATACAACAAAGAATATTGTTTACATGTAGCGTGTCAATTCTCTCTCTCTCTCTCTCTCTCTCTCTCGTCTCTGCGTGTGTGTGAGACAAAGCGACGGCGAGCCTGCGCCTTCACACTAGTGTTTACGGTAAGTCAAATACAGGTGCACATCCATTCAGATGAACTGAAAAATATCACAGATCAGTTGACGGAGAGTGAAACTCGACAGCTATGGTGTTGGCGCTAAATATATCTGTGCTAAACTTATACTTAGCCTAAATCATGTCTAATATTAGCCAATGGCTAATACATTCACAGATTTTACTCGCCAGTGTGTGAGTTGGAGGCTATGTCAACACGAAACCACAAAACCGACCCAAAACGATGTAGTATACATGCCAGACCAGTATGTGGCGCTGTCATTCTGCCACAGAGATAAACTAAAAATGGAGAAGAAGACTTGGACAATGCGCATAAACCTTGCGTGCGGTATACAAACGAACATGGAACAATACATTAATTAATCTGTGTTAATGTTAGTTAATAAAAAGACAATCGTTCAGTGTTTGTTCATGTTTTTGTTGCTGTTACATGACGTAGCAGGGTCTGACTAGGGGCGAGACGTTGGCTGATGATGTCATCGTTTCAGAAAATATACGGATTCGCTGTCCACACGAAAACGCAAGGGCGGCGTTTTCATATTTATCCACTCTGGGACCCGGTTAAAAAAAATATCGGTTTCACTCTCCCAAAACACCGGATCCCTGTGGACGAAACGCCTATACCATAAAAAGTGTAGGCATATACAGCTAAACGCGTCTTTGTGTGAACGGGGCCTTAGATCAGAGTGAGTCTTCAGATTGAGATTTCTCTCAATGTAAGGGTGGCTGCTTCTGGCAAATTGCGCTGCAAAGAACATACTAGTTTAACTTGTCTATACTTGGCAAATGCCATGCAGAGCGGGTAATCATCAACAGCTTTCGTGCTTAGATTTTAATGCCTTCTGGAGGCAACCACCCTCTGCAGTTCTTGGCCTCCACTAAAATCCTTTAATGCACGGCAAGCCGTTGATTATCCCTCACCCTTACCAAAAAGTAGTATACTTCAAGTTTATTTTAGTAAGTATACTTAAGTAAAGTTCAAGTATATTTTTAAGTATACTTTATGTAGTAAGTATACAAATATCAGTGTACTAGTAGTATTCTTGTAAGTGTAATATTTCAATACTCCTTGGGACTAATTTGGCCCACTTTCTAGTATATAAAAGTTTTTAAGTATACTTTAAGTATAACAGTATTAAACTTTGAGTACACAGCTAGTTTACATCAAAATGTTTAGCTTGTACTGTGACTATACTAAAAGTGAACTTATAGGTATACTGATAGTTTAATAATTAAATACTTGTAGTAGCATTTTTAGTACACTTTGAAGTATAGTCTCAGTAAACTACTAGTTTAGTAGTTTTATACTGCAAGTATACTCGTAAGTTTTTTTTAAGTGAACTTTACATCATACTTTAAGTATACTACCATGTCCCTATTTAGGTATTAATTTGTATATATTTTGTTATATGAATTTCTGAACATACAAAACATCAAAAGAAGGAACAGGGTATCTGCTTGTAAATAAAAAACATTTTTTTCTAGCTTCATGCATTCTTTTTTTTAACACTTGAATGTGGATAAGTTTCATAAATTAAAAATAAAGAAATAAACAACATTTTGAACAAAAGCTGAAAAAAGACTATGAATTGAATTCAGAATGATAATCAAAACGTAGAAAAAGTCGATCAACACCCCAAAGCTTGACAGTCATTACCTCTTCATTGGTCAACATTTTATTCCATAACATTACACAGTTCTGATGTGCTGTTTTATGTGTGATGATCGTGATAGATTACATGTGGAAGCATCTGTTGTATCAGTTTCTTCTTCACTTGTGTTTTTCTGGAAATTTTGTACCGAAGATGTGTACTAGTGCCCCCTACCGTATAACAATGAAAACACGCCAGGATTCTAGGATACCAGTATGCTCAAAATATTTAGACTTTTCTAATATAAGTCAAGTATCTTAAATGTTCATTTTAGTATCAGTTCTGAGATTAATAAATGCATTCTGAGAAGTATACAAAGTATACTAAAATCTACTTTCCTATTTATTTAAAGAGTATACTAATAGCACACTTGAATAAACTTATTTTTCGTAAGGGCACTTAATAGGCTATATAAAGTGCAGTCACATATACAGTATGTGTATAGTGATTTTACAAGCTTTAAAGCTGCTTTATCCAAAGATTATTCAGAATTGGAATTTCATAAGCACATACCTGCATCCATCAATGACACTCATATATGTGTGTGACTGTTTCACAAACACTGCATGAGATCTAGATCTTTTAAATTCATATTTTGTCTAAAAATACATTCAAAGAAAAAGACTGATGAAAGCACTAGCTCGCTTTGTACAAACCCTCACTGCAGCTCTATCTTCATGTATTTTTAGAGCATGCATTTTCACAAAATACTAATTGTTATTAAACTAATAGCTTTATGTTGAACAACAACCATGTCAGTTGGTGAAAACAGGAAAACATAATTAGAATTCAGACTTAATTAATCTACGCTGGCCCCTTTTTAAGTGAATTAGCCAATTATTTATGCATGTGTGCCCCTTTGATGCTAACTGATTAAGAGGGAAAAACAGAACCTTGAAAAATGACAGAACTTTCTTTGTCGTTTAAAAAATGCCACTAAAAAACTAAGGGGAAAATATTGGTCCTTGCATAAAGCTAAACATATTTGATAAGAGATTATTTATTCAGAATACCTAGCTTACTTCAGAATAGCTGGCGTAGTATTTGCTTTCTTTATATAAACAGTACAATTCAAACAAAACATTGTTGTCACATTAATTTGTGGATTCACCCAACTGTCTGTTCAGTTCGTGAGTGGCGTCCAGTTATCATCTTTTTATGAAAAAATGGCAGTCTAATCAAGCAATTTGTTTTAAAAATTGATGTTTAAAACAGCATCTACAATTATTTTTGGTTCACTTATCAAATGGAAGGTCAAGTTGAGCAAACTGCATTGTGGGNAAACAGCTGTGGTGTGATAAGGAGTGAATGCAGCGAAACCTTAGGCTACAGAAGATGAGGAACCCGATTGCTCCCCCATGATATTGTGTAAATGCATTTGACCCAAGAACTGCACAGATGCAGATATTATATCGATAAACACACATCTTGTCTTCTGTTTCTTGCTCTGCACCGCCGTGCTCTGCGGATTGAAAAAGAATGCACTGAAAGACGGAGAAGAGCCGATCGAAGTCTGCCGCCGTTTTCATATGAAATTAAAAGGGGACTGACTCTGAGGCGATCACGAATTTGTGTACAGTTTATGAAGCTAATCGGTAAATTTTTAGGGGGGGCTGAGTACAGATAATATATGCGGGGGGGCTATCATAGGGATGGGCGATATAGCTAAAAAAATGTATTCAAAGATATACTGTTTCATATGTTGGTTTCCCCCCCCCCCCCCCCCCCCGATAATTATTGACATTTTCTAGGAGCAATAGAAAACATTTTTAAATTTAACCACTGTATTTTTAAATGAACCCAATTTATTGAGACAAACAACACATGTTTTTTTTTTGTATTAACAATCAAACACACAATAAAAATTAAACAAGTATCTGATTTCTAATGTTTTATATGCAGATTAAAAAAGTTTTAAGGAAACTTTTGTCTTGTCTCCCAAGGCCACAGGAGGGCGCAATGAGCAAAATAATGCAGCACATTAAATTGTCAACGCAAGGAAATAACTGTCTATAAAAAAAAACGTGCATTACGTCTAAATTAACTCATATAAATCAAATATAATTTTGTAAATTACATAAACAATTATGAACAAAACAGCAACATGTATTTATGCATTGCTTAATCCAAAAAGCCGAAGCACCGATCACACAGACTGCATTTAAAAACAAAAGAGATGCAGTGAAAAGGAATAAACATCCACAAATTCGTAACGTGTTTTCTAAAAGTTTAAACTGTTTTAACTCTGCATGGCTACATTGTGTGAGTTGTGAGTGCAGCAGTCATATTTGTCCGTCTAAAAAATGAACTGAGTGAATGGCTTGGTTTCGGTTTTAACCTAATCAAGATCTTCTACGCATTGAGCTACTATATTTCTCTAATATTTTGAATGAATAACACAGCAGCAGCGCGTCTCTGGGCTAGACTAACAAAACATCCAAAAGCAACAACTTCACTTAATAATACACCGCATCCGTGAGCCCTGATGACGCCTCCGCATACAATGATACACTCCTAGATTCAATGCCCCCAACTGTTAATATAATTTTTTTTTTTTTATTCACAATCTCCTCGTCAATTCAGCACTCAATTCAGCATGTGTTCGTGTTTGTGTGTGCTGTCTGTGTCACTCATAGCACGTGCCTATATCGTGCACTATATCAAACATTTTTTTATATCGTTATCGAAGAAGATGTACCGTCGATAAATATCGATATCATTTTATCGCCCAGGTCCGAGATGGGCCTATAGCAACCATAAAAATGGCCTAGTGACGCCTATGGTAATATGCATTGTTGCATGAAATAAACAACTGATAAAATTATCCACTCCTAACTATGGAGCCATGCTTTCAGGTACATTCATAATCCTGAGCGCGGTTATGGGACAATGCCCCGGGTTGAAGAGATGCTTGCGAGTTATTTCTCGCCCGGTGCGGCATCATCCCTCAAGGCCCCAGTATTACCCACCAAGCCACTTAGGACTTCTTCGGCTTTGTTGGGTAAAGCATACAAGGCAGCAGGTCAGGCTGGCGCTTGCCTGCACACAATGTCGGTGTTGCAGGCATATCAAGCTGACCTGCTGAAAGAGATGGACGAGGGAGAAGATATTAAGAACAATAACCTTGCAGAGCTGCGTCGGGCCACAGATCTTTCACTTCGGGCCACCAAGGAGACCGCCAGAGCTATTGGGCGGTCCATGGCAGCCTTGGTGGCCACTGAAAGGGATCTATGGTTGACCCTGTCCAACATCAAGGAAAACGACAGGGTCTTTCTTATGGACGCCCCGCTAGCGCCTTCTGGTCTGTTCAGCGACGCAGTCGTCAGCAGATTTTAGGAGGCCAAGATGCAAGCGGTGGTGTTCCAGCAATTTCTCCCTCGCTGCTTTTATGGGGCTGGTAGGCGGGACCAGCCCCAGCTGTGTACAAGCTCCTCTCACAGAGAAGTCCAAAACTGGAGCGTCACCACTCGTACTCCCCCACAAAGAGAACAGGAGACGAGGCGGTGCTCCAGGCCGAAGTCTTCCAGAAATGTGACGGATCTGAGGACTGTTATTAACAGCAGGAAGGCTTCTGACATAATAACGTCAGGACTTCCGAGGGCAGGCCCCTCTGGGGACAAGCAGTACACACCTCATCACACGGTGCCCGTCTCTCTTCAGTGCCCTCAGGAGATCGTTTCATTAACCCTGTCACCTCTGGTCAGCTCTCAACCGCCACCCAGAAATGTAGCGGTTCTGGGAGGCTTGCTACCTCCAAGGAGGTCTATAGAACAGTTAGAGCGCGTTCTGACCGTGCGTCTTCCGCTCAGGCAACGATTTCGCTTAGCCCATTCTAATTACGCAAAGGTCAGTACTCGAGGAGAATGATTCACTTAGTGGCTATATCGGCAGCGATGGAAGCTTATGCCAAAAGGTGATTACAATGGGTCCTGCGCACTGTAGAAAAAGGTTACAAAATTCAGTTCGGTTCTCCACCGCCTCGTTTCAACGGGATCGTTCCCACTCTGGTGGGCCCCGAGCAGGCTCTGGTTATGGAACGAGAAATGGACACTCTTTTGAGGAAGGAGGCCATCGAGGTGGTCCCTCCTCACGACAGGTGAGTCCGGTTTCCTCTTTTTCCCGGGTTTTACAGCCGATATTTCATCGTTCCAAAGAAGGATGGGGGTTGCGTCCAATTGTAGGTTGCGTCTGGATTGAACTGTCAGTCATGGACCAGTTCAAGGCTCACACTCAAACAAGTCGTGTCTCAGATCAGGTCAGAGGACTGGTTTGTGACGATAGATCTGAAGGACGCATATTTCCATATATCCATCCTTCCTCAACACAGGAAGTTCCTGAGGTTTGCTTTCGGGGGCAAAGCGTACCAATGTCGGGTTCTTCTATTCGGCCTTGCACTCTCACCCTACACGTTTACCAAGTGTATGGATGCTGCTCTGGCTCCACTGAGACTCCAGGGCATCCGCATACTCAATTACATCAACGATTGGTTGATACTAGCTCAATCAGAGCAGATAGAGGTTTGACAATTGAGATGTCGTTCTATCGCCCACATGAAACGGTTGGGTTATAGACTAAACGACAAAGAAAAGTGTGACTTTCTCAGTACAGAAGGACCACTTATCTAGGCGTATCATGCTAGTGTGGGATTCAGACCACAATGCAGCACGGTTTGTCTCCAGCGCGATATTGACAACACATCGCGTGAATATGGTATTCATATATAAAGCGGAGAAGAGGGTCTGCGTTTGCGCCCCCTTTACAGGCTGGTGCGACAGATCCTTCTGTGGGCACAGGGGAAGCTGCTCTCACTGAGGGCAGTTTATATCCTGGGGCACCTCAATCAGGAAGCAGACATCCTGTCAAGGCAGGGGCTGAGGACCGGTGAATGGAGATTCCACCCAGAAAGTGCAGTGGTGAGCGATATGGAGGAAGTTTACAGAGCGACAAGTGGATCGTCATATACTGCTAAGTGGCATCTTTTCACTTCATGGTGTGATGAACGTCAGTTAGACCCAGTTAACTGCCCTATTTGTCCAGTGCTGGAATTTCTACAAGATGTTTTTGCCAGAGGGTTATCCCCCTCCACTTTGAAAGTTGATGTGGCTGCTATTGCTGCTTACCATGCCCCTCTGGGCGAGCAGTCTTTGGGGAGGAATCTGTTAGTAACACGTTTTCTCAAGGGTACCCAGAGTCTGAGGCCTCCGGTACGCCCTAGAGTGCCTGCTTGGGATTTGGATGTGGTTTTGGAGGCCCTTTCTAAAGCTCCCTTTGAACCCCTGGGAGAGGTTTCATTGAGATTTCTCACTATCAAGACTGTATTTCTGCTGGCCATCTCTTCCTTAAAGAGAGTCGGTGATCTGCAGGCCCTTTCAGTGGCCCATTCTTATCTTGACTTTGTCCTGCTGGACATGGACAGAGCCTCGCCTTCTGTAGCCAGGACTGAGAGATGTCAATAGGTACCCTCTATTACGTTACACGTCATACTTCAGGCTTTCTGTCCTCCTCCCTTTCGGGACCCTGACCAGGAAAAGCTTAATTGTGTCCACAGAGCTGCCCTGTGGAGAAAGTCGGATCAGTTATTTGTTTGTTACGGTCCTTATAAGAAAGCAGACAAGCAGACCCTCAGCAGGTGGATAGTGGATGCTATCACTACTTCTTACGAGTCCTCTGATCTCCCATCACCACTGGGGGTAAGGGCTCATTCCACTAGAGGTATGGCGGCCTCCAAGGCCTTTTCGTCCGGTGTTTCTATGCAATTTGACCCTGACATTTGTGACGCTGCGGGATGGTCCACCCCTCTGACCTTCGTCAGGTTCTATAGCCTTGACCTTGATGCAACTCCTGGCTCCTTAGTTCTCTCAGCCTAGCTGTGCCGTTCCACACTGGTCAGGGATTGGTCAGTCTGGGGATGTGGGCATACTCGTTCCCAAAGCGTTTTGCGATGCAGCTCGAGTTCCTGAAGGGGAATGTCACTAGGTTACGTATGTAACCCTAGTTCCCCGAGATGTTGCGTCGTGTACCCATACTTCCTGCATCCCTGCGAGCACTTCCTTCTCAATCCAGAAGCTGCCGCTGTCTCCACCGCATGTGCTTTTATACTTCCTGGTCCCTACTGCATCCCCGCCAGTGACGTCACCCGGGATTCCCTCGGGCCGGATTACACACGTTTCAGAGAGTTTGAACACAGGGCGTTCCCAAAGCATTTTGTGATGCAGCGTCTCCTTCCCTCAGGGAACCATGGTTACATAATTAACTAGTGGCGTTCTTGTCGCATCAGTAACCACAACATTTAACATGTTTGTAATTAAAATAATAATTTACAAGACGTACTAGATGATATTTTTGTGGCCTTATAAAGATAGACCTAAGCCACCAATAGCCTTTGAAATTTGAAATGATCTAAATGCATTACATAAAAACAATGAGGCAATAATGATTGGTTAATTAATAATTGTATGGTTTCATTCAAAAAAGGTTAAATACATAATGTTTAACAAAATAAACAATTTATGTAACTTACCTTATTCTTACAAATGCCTGCAAGGGAGCAAATGCCTGTAACTGCTGCTGCTACACTTACAGGACAATCAAATCCTTGTAGGCTATGACCAAACATCCACTTAATCTTTCATTTTGGCCTGTGTGTATATATAAATGACACAGCATACTATATTTTCTTCAACAAAATGTTTAAGTTTTATAATAATATAAAAAATTTATACAGTATAAATATATATATATATTTTGCTATGATTTATGAATGCTGAGAATATAAAATCAATCAGACAACTGATTGTAAAGTCATAGCCATGGTAACTGTCTAGATTTGTAATTAGATAAATAAACCAATGTATTGTATTTTTATTTACTTTTATTATATTGTATTAATTTCATGGGAACTTCGGAACTGCGTCTCTAGGGGCCATCGGGGAACGCGTCGTTGGACCGGGCTGAAGCATACATTGAAAAACACCACCTCCGCTAGCCGTGCTGAGGCACAGCAAGGGATGAGCTCGTGGCGATCGCAGGTGGATCTGGCCGCATAAGTTTGAAGCGGGGTGTTTCCCTTTCGCTGCCTGATCGTCGACTGTGCACGGAGTGAGCAGCTGGAGGATGTTATGTCATTAACATTTTCTGATTTCAGGGCCCAGTGCTCTGCTGCGATCAGCCCAGCAAAAGCAGGAAATGTTTGAGGAGTGCAAAGAAGCTGAGGCTGAGCCTTCCAAATCCTCCTGCCCTGCATATGATGAGCTTTTGAAAATTATGGATCGCGCCACAGCGAGGCTTACTTGCCGTGAAGCGGGTGAAGAAAGTGACGTCGCAAGTATCTCGATCAAACATTATTTTTCTGGCCATAACTCCAGCTCAGAATGAGGCTTCCTTTCTTCCTGTTCCATAAAGATGAAAGGATGGAAGAGGCCTTTTTTCTTATGCATTCATCGATTCCAGCATACGAGTTATGCTAACATCGAGGCAATGCGCGAAAGCGGTTATAAGAAGATGCCCCTATAGAGAGACGCTAGCCAGCTATCTCTATATGGGTGAGACGTCCTCTAAGACTCACTTCCTTGACATCTCGCTCGCTAGTCGCCCGAGCTGTCGCTTCTTGCACACGATGGTGATGCCTCAGCATATCAGGCTCTGACGATGAAGAACGCGCGATAGAGCCTTCACAAAGTCCAGGTCTGACGCCCGAACAAACCAGGGTCCTCAGCCCATATCGGTTTGAGGATCAGAGATTGTCTCAGAAGGCTAGTGTCGCGGCTCGCTCTCCTCCCCCGCCCGTGGGTAGGGGTAGGAATAATCGCGGGTCAAATGAAGGTAGGTAAAAGGCCTAAGGGATGTGATCCAGAGAGGGCGTCAGTGCTTTTGTCCGGATCGGAGTGATACTTGAGTATCTACTTATTTCCTTCGGGGGTCTTACATTTGCCCTTATTTTCACCTTCCTAATTCCCCTGTAACCACCATCTCTAAACCTGACCGAGGTTAGGTGGGAAATTACCTGCATTATAGTCTCCTATACTGGACATATTAGGTTTGGTTTGTTCTATGGCTTCATAGTGACCACCTTACCGATGGTCCGGACCAGAGGCTTCTTCGGACAGGGCTCCAACGCAGGAACCATGGTGGGTGAGTACGATACATGTCTAAATATATGTATATATAAATATATATATATATATATTATATATTATATATGTGTATATAATGCGGGTGGTGGTTGTGTGTATAAAACTTCTGTAGTTTCTTTGCAGTGTTTCCTGGGACCTGTGTGTTTCTGTCCCTTTCTAGTGTAGGTCCTCGATGGGCACCCCCTCTTCTGGGTTCAGAAACCGGGTGCTCGACAGTGTTTATTTCACTCGTCGATATATATGTCCAGATGGTAAGAAAAGCCGATTCGACTTCATACTTCCTGGATCATGCGGCCATAACACAGGCCCCCGGATCATCAGGCCCCCGGCGGGCGTCACTGCAAAAATTTCCTGGACATCCAGGCTGGGGTTACGCTTTCATGCTACCCTGACGTGTCTACCGTATCTGGGTCACCCTGAGGGGCTTCCCAATCACCAGGATTTATCATATTGCGAGCATGGGCGTTACAAGAACCTTCCTAAACTGTCTCAGGCAGTGCTCCCCTCACCTTGTTGTATTTGAGCTTGCCTCTCCCATCTGGCCCAGTACTTCCGGGTATCTGTAAACAGATGCTTGGAAAACTCTAAAATCCAAATACTATGGTAAGTGCACACATTAAGCTTTGCGCACTTTTCTACAAATCAACATAAGTGGTAAGTGTGCACGTTATACTTTACCCACTTTTCTAAAATCCACATAAGTAGTAAGTGTACACGTTATGCTTTGCCCACTTTCTAAAATCCACACAAGTGGTAAGTGTGCACGTTATGCTTTTGCCCACTTTTCTAAAATCCTGTATTGTAAGAGCTACGCGCAAAGACTTTGTGCTTTTTTTGAGTGGTTTAAAACCCCGGTTCCTCCTTTGGCACCACTCCTCCTATGTATCCTCTAGATACCTACTTAACAGGGTGCTGCTACTAAGGGTCTGTTGAGACAGTACCTTCAGCACATACAAAGAGAAACGTTCGGTAGCCCCTGTGTGACAGGCCAAGAATAGTATGATTCTAGGCTCTTGGTCGTAATCCCTTAAAGGAATATACTCCTGATTCCAAGCCTTGAGCTCTACACCGGGCCCAGGAGTCTGGCCCTAACAGGTAAGCATTTTGCAGGTTATGTAGCTGGCCGTTGGCACAGTAGCGGAATAACGTCATGCAGCGTTCTAACGTCCAGGGCTAACTCAAGCCATACGGCTGAAGAGTTGGTACTAGCTGCTCACCATCGTACTGGCATGCACTCCCTCAGCAGGTGGCATGGTATACGTTCACATAGCGACCCCTAGAGTACGCAGTTCGAAGTTCCCATGAAAGGTCTCAGGTTACTTATGTAACCATAGTTCCCCGAGTAGAGAATGAGACACTGCGTCCTCTAGGTTACTTGCCATGCTGCCGGACACATAGTCAGACAAAGCAAGCGAATGCGTGTGCTCTTGCCCCGGGCCGATTTAATACTCCTAGTCGCAACATGGTTTTTAGTGACTCATGCTGTCGCCGCAGCAACGAGTGGTGTTTTTGCAAGTCGCCTTCAGAACAGGGTCACGCGAGGGGTTCCCAAGGACCACTAGAGGAGCAGTGTTCGTTCCCTACTCAGGGAAACCATGCTGCGTTACATAAGTAACCTGAGAATTTCTATTTTGACCCCTAAGGAGGTAGTTTTTTTGTTTTTTTTTAATTCCATACATATTTGGAGCGGAGGGAGCACAACAATAAATACCGATTAGGGCCCCACCCATTGGCCAGACAGCGGCCCTGCCCATATATTAGTTTGCTGTCAGGAGGGGATGAGGATTACACGATGCGCAAACTAGCGCTGCTGGCGCTACACAGATGGAGCGCAATAGAATAATAGCGCAATAGTTCTGAGTAAAATATACATTCTGCTAAAATATTTGTTGTTGGACATTAAATGTGACACATGTAGAATTTTAATCCTACATATAAGTGTATTTTTTTATGATAGCAGTAACTGTAAATCAAATGTAAGCTGGCTAATACAGCCCTACTAGCTCAAATGAGTTAAATGTGTGTTCTTCTTATCAGTTAACATGTAGTCTGATTTCTATTATTTATTTAATTATCATTTTTAATTCAGTGAGTTTAACTTTTAATTTAGTGTTTTTAATTCTTTAAAGAGCAATTTTAGATTGTAACGTTTTAATGTTCTACTAATAACCATAAAAAACAGAGCTGTCAGGGAGAAAGGCTGCATGGCAAGAAACTGATGATCAACTGAATGCGCAACTGTGTTAAAATGTTTCATATATCTTTAAAAAAAACGTCATTGCATTTTGGGCACAATACATTATATACAGGTGGTTGTAGCCTATCTTTTTATTTATTTGATTATTTAAGTTGCATTTTCTGTATACTTTTAGTTTTGGACTAATAATAAAGTCAATTATTAGTACTATTAGTATGTGAGAGAGTCAGTGGTGATATCAATGCGTTCCTATTGGTCAGAGTTAGAGAAGGAAGCTCAGCCTTAACCTGGACATGTAGCCTGACTCCGGACCAGGTTAGAATTCAGCATAAGTGCACAGTGACAAAGCCTATGAGCTTGGTAATTTCCTTCAGAAACCAAATCAAGTGACATTAAGACAGAATGACTGAAATAAGCCTGACTTATTTGGTAAACTAGTTTTATGAACCCAGCGATGTGAGCATATTAGAGCAAAGATCTAAATCATCAATCAAAAGTATAGACAAAGAGAGCATTGATTTCCTCAGCGTACAATCAAACTATGTATTATTGTGAAAATATGATTGAGCTCAAAAATGAACGCTGTGTCAGCTGAGGTAATCACTCGCTCAGTCCACATACTCTCTCATAATACATGCCTTTTAATGCAGTAATATAAGCTGTCATGAGCAACTCAACGTTCCTTCGTTACTAGTTCTAAAGTGATGTTTTGGAATTAGTAAGGGAAGCTTGGGCTCAGCTGCTAAACTGTCAACTTCAGATTTGAATCCATTGCGGAAGGAAGTAGGGCTTTTAAAGACACTCCATTAGTTGTGTTCTTCAGTATTTACACACTGGTGCCGTCAAACTGTTGTATAAACGCACTATCACTCGCACTATCGCTCATGTGCTATTGCTCATATATATATATATATATATATATACACACACACACACACACACACACACACACACACACAGTGGTGGCCAAAATTATTAGAACACTAGTACTGCAACCAATATGCGTAATCTACTCCACAAATTCAGACCTGGGTTCAAGTGTCTTTTCATGGCTGTGCTGGGGTATTTATCCTGTTAATTCTTTGTAATGCATCTAACTGAATGACAATATAAGAAAAATGTATTTATTATAAAAGGTAACAACTTATTTCCCCTTATAGTCCCGTTTATTCATTTCTATCAGATACAGCCTGTTTAGTATTTCTATCAGTTCTCTCTATTGTAATTCACATGGCCTGCACAAGTTTCTGCAGAAATAGCGAAACAAACCCCAGGCAAAATGTGAAAGATTATCCCATACTATGCGGGTTACAGTGAAACACTATACTTTTTCACACTAAATGCTACTCCACCGGGTGCGATTGTAAAACATGTTAAGCTATTGAATCTGCACTTTGTATATATGGGGAGAACTGTGTGTAGTAACAAGTGAGCCGGTGTTTTGGTAATTGTTTCAAATTACATTGTGTGCAATAACAGAGGAAAAGCTATCCGCCACCTCTCCTGCAAAAGCGAACGTAAAGAGCACAGGATATCCCTCTCTTACTCCTCAGACACGCCAGCTCACTCAGATAAATAGGCAGGAACAGAAAAAGGTATTTCTTTCACTCGCTCACTCTCGCCGAATCGCTGTCTTTGTGCTTCAATTCATTCTGTAAGTCAGCTCGGTGCTCAGAGCACCCATAATTCTCTCTGATAAAGCACTGGGTCTCTGCGGTTTCTCCACATGTGCATCTTATTGGATTACTGATGGTTTTCAAACCAATGTTTCTCATTTGCTTATTTGTTTTTTCAGTAACTAATAAGTTAGGGAGGATGAATATTTTATAGGGGCCATAAAATGCAATACAGCAAAAAGTTCAGACAATTGGTAGTAAAAGCTGTTAGTTTCTATATGCCAAATGTTGTTCTGAAAATGACGTGCATGCCAGAGGCTATTTAACCGCACAAAAGGCTGCTGACTCACTTCTGCTCTGCTCCAAAACAGTCCTTAAAGCAATAAAGTCACAGACTGCAACGCATCATATGGTCATCAGTGAGTGAATTTAATCAATCAGGTATGAGAGGCTACACAGTATTATACAGTATGTAGCATGGCATTCAGTGGCATAATGCTGTTATAAAATGAAACACATACCGGTCAGTGGCTATTCTACATACTCAGCAATGCAGATGTTACAATGTCAACTTCAAGCCAAGCTATCAAAAAAAAAAAAAAGACATCTGGTGGTATAATTTTGGTTTAGTGTGCCGTGGTCCGAGGTTCAAATTGTTTTAACTAAACTTGACAGCCAGTGATCACCTTGCATTTTCCATGCATTACAAATTAATTTAAACAATCAGCTTTGTACATATGAAAGGACTATTTCAGTATTTCACTTTTTGTTGTTGTTACCTCCAAAATCCACTTGGCTCGCACATCTGAGCTTCTGTCCTAACTAGTTTTTATTTTATGAAAAGATCTCAGAAAATGTCCTAAATCTCTAACTAGGCCTATAGCTATATCCAGTTGTACCGATACCTTCCCTTCATAAGCTTTGCTTTAACTATTGTTTTGTGCATCTAGCATACTCACATTTACTCGGTTCTTTGGAATAATCATCTCTGATTGGCTAAAATGACACAACTTCCAGTCCAATATTTATTACAGAATTCAAATAAATTTATCAGAAAAGGGGTGAAAATAGTACATAGTGGTTTTACAAATAATACATTTTTGATAAATTAAATAAATGTATCTCACTTTGGCAAGTTTTAATACCATGTAATTTACATGGTATGCTACTCCAACGTGCTGAACTTTAGGGCAGCATGAAGTCAAAATTGTCTTTGGTCTCATTGTAAGTGATTCATGCATGCATTTACTTTATTATTATTATTATATTTTGACCTTTAAATCTCTAATCAAAATGTAATTACTGTAATTCTTCTTACGACTCACTTCTCTCTGCTTGCAAAGCCTTGCTGCGGTTATGTCAATCACATTCCATGATGCAGTTCAGTTGTCACTCACTAAATAAATAAATATACACTGAACAAAATTATAAACACAACAATTTTGTTTTTGTCCCCATATTTCATGAGCTGAACTCAAAGATCTAAGACTTTTTTTATGTACACAAAAGGCCTATTTCTCTCAAATAGTGTTCACAAATCTGCCTAAATCTGTTTAGTGAGCCCTTCTCCTTTGCCAGCATATCCATCCACTCCCAGGTGTGGCCTATCAAGATGTGGATAGACAGCCATGGTTATTGAACACAGGTGTCCTTAGCTGGCCACAATAAAAAGGCACTCTAAACATTGTGCAGTTTAGTTTTATCACACAGAAACAATGCCACAGATGTCACAAGTTTTGAGGGAGCGTGCAATTGGCATGCTGACTGGCAAGGATTTATGTCCACAGTCCGCCTACTTATTCCGTGATAAGAAGGTTGTTACGATTGGTGACGAAAAAACTGGGGTGGAAGGAGGGACACGCTGTCAGAGAGCCCTCGCTGCTGAGGGGGATTGCGTTGCTGAGGAGATCGGGCAGCAGGAACCAGCGGAGAGACCGCTGGTGGCTGCCCGAGGCGGTGGTGCTGGAACTATGGAAGACGAGGTGGGACGGAGTCGAGGAGGGGTGGCTGCCATCCGAGAGGGAGTGGAGGAGTTAGCCCCATTCGCCAGGAGGCCGGAGCCTGCTGCCATACGCCATGATTGGGGACTCGCAGGGAACGGGGAACCTTGCTGCCGGCTGCCCTCAACAGGAGGATCCATCGCCGTCCACCAGGAGGCGGAGGAGCAGTGGGCCGTCCACCAACGATGTCCAGTACCATCGCATGGCACCGCGAGTGAGAGTCTCTCAGCCGGTTGAGGACCAAGCGGCAGTGTGTCCGGAAACCGGACCGAGAATAAAATTCTCATCAGCCTTTCGTCTCCTGTTTCTCTCGCCTCGTCTGTCTGTCCTTACCCCCAGGTATGCTGCGGCCGCCATGATCGGCTCCCCCGGAGGGGGGAGGGGGGAGTAGAGCGTAGTCTCGGGAGTACCCCCCGGCCTGCCAGGGGCGATGGGGGTATGTGACGAGTGGGGACGTGGGAACGGAGCGAGGCCGGTGGAAAAAATGCTAATGCGCGACACCTGCGCCACTCAACGGTCTCGAGTCCCACGGAGGAGCTCAGGAAGGATAAAAGGAGGAGTAACGACAGTGAAAGACGAGAGAGGACCAGGCCTGGACTTTACTATGTGTGCGGCAGTCGCCCGCGAGGGTGCCACTGTACTCCTTTGTGTTTGTTTTATTATTAAATATTTAAATGTTACCAGTCCCGCCGCCTCTCTAGTGACTAGAAACGTTGTTAAAAATGTTCATTTCATGCTTTTTGATTTAAAGGTGGTTTCACGGGTTTTTTCTAGCTTGATTGTGTTTATGGGTGCAGTCTAACATGTGATAATGCTTCGTTTTTTAAAAAACGCAATATTTTTCAAATAATTTACCTTTATTCCCCATTGCTCGTTTCCTGTTTTTATGAAGCCCCGCCCTCAGAAATAGGCGATGGGCTCTGATTGGTTAGCTAGCCCAGTGTATTGTGATTGTCTAAACCACCTCTAGTGCATGTCTAAACGTCCCGCCCCTCACCTTATAAACAACAGCGTCATTAATATCGCTTATCAGTTTTGAGCCCCGATTGAGAAACAGAGGACATTATTGAAGAGGATCGTACAGAACCTGAGCAAGCACGGCTCTTAATGGTATGTTTTTGTTTGTTGTTGTCTCATACTTTTAGTTACGCTGTTATTTGTAAATGCTACTGATTATGTTAGCTTTTAATACACCGTTTTATCCTGATTAAAGCTTTAATACAGTACGGCAACTGCACGCGCGTCCATGTTTAACGCTTCTCATACCTATGTGAAAATAACTGTATAATTGGATCAGTTAATTGTTGGAGATGAGCTGAATGAGAGAGAGAGAGAGAGAGAGCGAGAGATGCAGTGTGTGTGCAGAGCAGGGGGACACGAGGAACAGTATTGAGAGCCGCTGCTTTAGAACATTGATTTTGATACTTGTGAATCCATTAGAATCGTTAGGAAGACAGAATCGCGATTCATATATGAAAAGATTTTTACGTGCACCTCTAGTTTTCTCTTCCTCTTCTCTAAAGCAGAGCAGAATGGCCTTGCCCCCTTTGCTGCGTGTTCCCGAGGGCAGGGTTTATCTGGGTTTGTTACGTCACGAACCTGGGAAGTAACTCGTTGTAGTCCCTTACCAGCTGTTTTTGTAGGCATTAAACTGCAAGAATTTGAAAAGACGATATCTCCGTTTGCATTGAACTTTCAACTTCATAACTTTGCAGATATTTTTTATGTTCAAACAGCAACATTACACACTAACTAACGTTAAAAAAGTGAAATCGCAATCAACCACCCCTTGAAGTAAATATGAAAAGACGATCGGTTCACATGCCACTTTAACTGAAGCAATACAGTGATCTGTAATTAAAGAGCAACAAAACGGTATTTATTGTTTGAATTTCTTTAAAAATTACAACATTTGAAAGCTGAGAGTCCCGAGACCTGTTTCATACAGAAGTAACCTGCTCTGTCTTGTCATCGGTGTGTTTGTGAGTTTCTTGCGCGGCGAGTAATTTTCACGCGTTGAGAAAATGCTGTGTGTGTGTGAGCGGCCCATGTTGTCAGAGATAGCAACGTAGGAACTAAGGAGGGCAGGTCTTTGCAAATGGTCAGTTGACCATTTGGCATGGAGTGTTTTTTAGAACTTCCGCATAAAGATAAGCCAGCTCATAAACTTAAAGGGGTCCTATTATGCTCTTTTACAAAGTCTTGATTTTGTTTTGGGGGTGTAATAGAACAGGCTCTCATACTAGGTTGTTCGAAAAACACATTATTTTTCACATATTTTACATTATTACAACATCTCTCTCCCCTGTCTGGCATGAACGGCTCGAATAGTTACTGTATCAAATGAAGGCCCACCTTCTAAAATACGAAATGTGCTGATTGGTTAACTGGGCCAGTGTGTGCTGTGATTGGTTAGCTGGGCCAGTGTGTGCTGTGATTGGTTAGCTGGGCCAATGTGTGTTGTGATTGGCAGCACTCGGCGCCTGGTCGGGAAATTTCATGCCCCTTACCATAGCCGCCTGCGAGTGTCAGCGTAAATATTGCATCAATATCAAATCAATTTGAGCGCGATTTAAACCCGGATGATTGTAACCACTCTAAGTTCGTCTGCCTTGGGAAAGCTAGCGTGTCTCCGACATAGTGATAACACCTGTTGCCTTCTCTAGTGCAGCTCAACCAGGTCTCGTCCTATTCGTCGATATTTGTGATATCACAAATCCCGGAAAATATGCATTGTGGTCCAAACAAGTCGTTCATTGTAGTTTTTGAAAACTGATTTCTGTTAAATAAAATATCTCCTTTTGAAATGGACTTTGAGCTTTGTAACTTTGCAGATATTTTTTATGCTCAAACAGCAACATTACAGACTAACTAAAGTTGAAAAAGTGAAAAAGCATAATAGGACCCCTTTAAGGTGAAGCTCGTTTGATATTTACCATATACAGGTAGAGACTTCTGAGACCCTCACAGAAACCTCCCCTGCTTGTAGAAACTGAGAAAAAATAATTTCAACACAGTAAATAAAGATAGCAGAATTAACATACAGTTTCATGTTATTTAACAACATATAAGTTTATATGCTGAGCCTGGTGATCCCAGGTGAGTAAATCGACATGTAATTGTACATTTAAATGCTGACAACTAAACACTGTCATAACTGTTTAGGGCAAAGTTAGCTAGGTTTATTTTTTTTCTCTCTGTTTGCCATATCGAATGTGGTATCCTGTTAGCAATAACCTGTCCATGGGCTTTTTAAAATTACTGTCAGTTTAAGTGCCGTGCGATTCAGTGTTGCCAGATATTGCTATAAAAACGAATAAAAACTGAAAAATAAACCAAAATGATTTCAAATATTTTGCAAATAAGATAAGGATATCGCTGACCCTAAACTGCAACTTCCCTCTTTATTAACTTTCTAAAGTGTCAAATTAAGTGAAATTAAATAGGACAAAAAGTCCCAAAACGGCCGCACCTCAAGCCTCATGGCACTCGACAGCGTCTCACAGCGATCATTTCATACCAGGATGCTAAAATTATGGCAAAAGGTCTAGAGTGAATTAATTGAGACAACTCATATAAGGATCTCATCAAAGAACACATTTTTTTTTTTGAACATGAAAAATTTACAGAGGACTGGACCCCGGTGACCTTATAGCTGGTCACTATATTTGCTTGCTATATTATCACTATGTGTCTCTCGCTCAAGTGGCGATCTATCCTCTTGCCTCCCCGATTTACAGGATATTGTATCTAATGTGCGGGTGTCAGAGAGCCACTATGAATATACAGGACACTCCTGGAACTTCCGGGAGGGGTGTTGTGATGTCTGCGTCAAGTCAGGAAGGGACGTTTTTTTAAAAACTTATAATATTTTAAAGCCTTTATTATTTTTCAACTCTACAGCTGTGCAGTAAAATTAACTTTAAAGATTCACTTTTAATTCATGAAGACGATATGAAAAAAATGTGCCAAAATGTGTCACCTGGTGGAAAACAAAGACTTTTAAGATAAAAATGACATGCAATTACCATTATAACCAAGAGATGGCAGAAGAGGATCACTCACTAGCTCAGCTGCGATTTCAACTCCCTAGTTTTTTCACCTCTTTTGGATTTATTATAAAATTAATATTATAACAAATTTTAGTACTTTTACTGTACAGAAGTATAAAGTATAGCAAGTACAGGAAGTCACAAAGTCACATGTAATTAAAAAAATAATAAATAAATAAGCCAAGACACCAACAGCCTATTAGTGCTCAGTCACCACAGTCACCACCCCAACCCTCACCAGATCCCAAACACCTGACTACTGATTGTCATCACCTGTCACAGCTCATCACACTCCCTATATCCTTGCACTCTCCCCGCCGTCACATTGTCTGGTCTACAGTTTGCCAGGGGTGGATTATGGTGAATTGGGGGCCCCAGGCAAAATATAGGAATGGGGCACTATACATTTGCACACATTTTTCTAGATCAACCTTGAGGTTCCATTTTTTTTTTGTGATGCTTGCTGCTGCACAATGGTTCCCCATAGTTGTCTCCAATGTTTCTACATTTTTCATGTACTTGTTATAATGGCTTTCTTTCATGTTGTAGGGGGGGGGGACCAAATGATCAGCGAGAGCAGAACAAATTTGTCACATGTTTTAAACTCAACAAAAATGGTAAATACATATATCAAGAGCATGATCACAGATGAGAACAAAACCGCGTGGATGAATGGATTAGAGCCCCACACAGGTCTTAAATATAGGCCAAGCTGTCTCTTCCCCTTTTCCCCAAAAAAGTTTATACTACTGTTTCAGCTTTTAAAATAGTTCAGTTTTGTATGTAATGGAAAAGTGATTATATTTTGTTTAGTTTTTTTATAAAGTAAATTTAGAAAAACGTTTGGAGCATTTTTTTGTTTGTTAAATGTAAGTTTTTTTTTTTAAGTAACGGTCAGCGGCAGACAGTGAATTGATAAAACAGTTCAAGCATATCACAATGTTAGTTTAAATGTTTAACCTAGACAAATATGCACTGTTATAGACGCATATCCAACCGTTTGTGCGGAGACTGGAAGCTGAAGCTCTGCAGAACATGGAGGCGCCAGCACGATCACTTTTTTTCTAACAGTGGAAACAACTTAAAATAAGCAGTCATTTTTGCTCATAAAGGTAAAATTAATACATCACTTGGAACTGTAAAGGGTCTACTTTTATTTATGTACACTCACAATAACAACAAAACTTTGCGCTTTTGTAAAATAATGAAAGCAAACAGGACTTGGACAGTTATGCTAAATGCACCTGACTACTTACCTGTTTGTACTTTCCTTGAAGTCACTCCGACGATCTGATCCCAGTGTTTCATCAGCTCCTCCGCTCCTGAACCCTGAAACCGTTCCATTCCTGGATTACTCACCTTCGGACTGTTGCCTTGATTACTCCTGCCATTATCCTCAATAAACCTGCTGTTTTGTATCACTTACATCTGCCTCGCTTGTGTGATTGCTGACAGAAGACCAGACCTTCAACATTTACCAACCGGAGATGGATCCTCGACGCTCCGATCCAGTGGATGCTCTGGAGGAGCTGGTAAACGCCACCCGGGCCTCTCTCACTCTGGTCACCACCCCACTGTCTGCCTCTGCCAGTCCTATGACCATTCCCTCTCCATACTCGGGTGAGGCGGTCGAATGTAGTGGTTTTCTGCTCCAAGTCTCTGTTTATAGAGATGCAGCCCCAGAAGTTCAAAACTGAGAAATTGAAATTCTTCACTGCTCCCATCCTCAAACACCTGGACCCACAGCTCCCATTCACTGTGGAAGTGAATGCATCCACCACCGGTGTGGGAGCAGTGCTGTCCCAGTAGCACGGAGAGCCTCCCCGACTCCATCCTTGCCCTTATTACTCCAGAAAGCTCACCCCAGCGGAGCAGAACTAAGACATCGGAAACAGAGAACTGCTCGCCATCAAGCTGGCTCTGGAAGAGTGGTGTCACTGGCTGGAGGCAGCTCAACATCCATTCACCGTCATCACCGATCATAAGAACCTAGAATACCTCCGAAGTGCCAAAAGACTCAATCCTCGCCAGGCCCATTAGGCACTCTTCTTTAGCAAGTTCAATTTCACAATCATCTATCGCCCCGGTGAAATGAATGTAAAGGCCGACTCCCTCTCTCGCATCCACATTCCTTCAATGCTCCCTCAGAACCTGAGCCGATCCTCCCTCCAGCCGTCATCGTCTGTCCCATCCAGTGGGACATTGATGAACAGATCCACATCGCCACTTGAACTGAGCCTGTTCCGCTGGGAGGCCCAGAAGGGAAGACATATGTTCCATCTTCTCTTTGACAAACCCTTCTGGGCTCGCTACATTATTCTCCGGGCTCTGGACATCCAGGCAGCCAACAGAGTAATCCTCGATCCTCCACGTTAGGTTTGGGGCCAGTATGACCCCGGACGTCTAAACGGTACATGTCCGCAACTGCTCGCTGTGCCAAAAAACCCTCGACAGCGACCCCACAGGGAAGAAATGGTCCCTTGCCTGTACCACGGAGGCCCGGTCAACATTAAGGTACACTACATGGTGAATAGGAATTACATAGGCATAAGTACATAAAGTATAAGACATCGGTTGCAGTGAACAGTGGGCACAGGTGTAAAAGACTTAGAATACCCAAAGACGGTCACTTGTAAAGTTTTGAATGCGGAAAAAAAAGCAACGGTTTAAAGGGGTCATATGAATTTGCTAAAAATAACATTTTGTGTATTTGGTGTAATGTTTTTATGCAGTTTAAGGTTAAAAAAAACACAATTTTCCACATACTGTACATTATTATTTATCCTCTATGCCCCGCCTTTCTGAAACATGACGATTTTTACAAAGCTCATCAGTCTAAAAAAACGAGGTGTGATCTGATTGGCCAACTATCCAGTGCGTTATGATTGGCCAAAATCCTCAAGCGTGTGACGGAAATGTTAAACCCCTTACCATACTGTGATGATGCCCTGTCAGGCTGGAGAGATGATTCAAAAACAATAAAACCCATTATAAACGAGGCATTGTTGCATCCAGTGGGGACATAATAAATAAATGATTATAATGACTCGTACTGTCTTTTTACGCGTTGCATCGACGCCGGAAGTGTAAACATACAACCATGTATGCCATTTGGATTTGAGAAATGGACAAACAACAAGCCTTACTCTACACTGCCCAAAAAACTTGCTTTATATATAAAAACTCTTTAAATATAAAAAACCTTACTTACAGTTGTGAGTCAGAAACAGCCGGCATTGTAGTCTACTCTCAGGATCAGGAAACAGTACTCCATAAAATGTGATGCACATATCTGAATATTTGGGTTGAAATGTTCTAGAACAGTGTTGTAAATACAACTTAACCACTGATTCTAGTCGTGTCCATTTTTGGAAGGCCAAACAAAGTAGTTTTTGCTTTCACAACGAAACACAGCGTCCACACACGGCGGGCTAGAGTGAGCGGAAACCGGTGGCCTAGAGTGAGCGGAGGCCAGAGGGCTAGAGTGAGTGGAGGCCGGTGGGCTTGAGAACGGCGCGGCCGGTGGATTCGACGAAAGAGCGTCCAGCGGGCTTGCGGCAACCAATGTGACGACCCCGGGCTGGACTCCGCTTCGTCCAGGTTAAAGCTAATCCGGCGATCCACAGCGTGAAGTTTATGTATTTCCTCAACGACCAGCACGGATAAGCTCTAGGCATGACGAAGCAGATATCGTCCTCGTTTGGAAGCCAAAAAAGTAGTTTCACTTTCACAACGAATCACACAGTGCTTTCACGACATGGTGGCGGCGGCAACAATTACTACAGCGAGAATAAAAGTTACGCATTTTTTTCTTTGCGTGAACATTTGGGCGGTGTGATGCAAATCTTCCCACAAACCAATTGTTTGTGACGTAGCTATGTGGGGGCGTGTTAGGACAAGCCGTTTTAGGTAGGCGTGGCTGAATCTTAACTTTTATAAAGAATACCTCTATGGATTTGAGACTTTAGTCTTTACAAATTTACAGATCTTATTTATGCACCAAGAACTTGTAACACTACAAAGAGAAAGGAAACATTGAAATCGCATCATATGACCACTTTAATAGGCTCTATCGAATGAAGCCCCGCCTTCTGAGTAAAAGAGCAAATCGCTAATCTGTAAAGTCATCGCATCACGCAGCTGCAATTGCTATAGAAACAGTCAGCGTTCTGAGACGTGCACTTAGGACTGCGCATACACAGTGTCTAGTCTAGTCTGAATAATAAGCTTTTTTCAATGCTATTTGAGCAAAATGAACCACTTTTATAAGAGAGTTGTTGTCAGATTTAATTGGTGATTTCAAATATGAAATTTAACCGTAAGCTTGGCGAACAGTTTTGGAGAATTTGATGTTTACCCATTCAAAGAGATAGAAGCTGCACTTGCATGCCCGAGAGACGTTTCAAAGATGGCCGCCAAGTGACATGACTGCCTAAAGCCACTATTGCTTCTGCAATAAAAAACAATAGCCGGCGGTTGTGGCTAGAGGGGAATACAGCTATGGCCAGAAAGTAAACCACCAAAAAATAAAAAAAAAAAAAAAAAATCAATTTGCGACATATTAGAGTGGGTTTTATTAACGTCTAAACCTTACCCCAATATTAGTATAGTAACATATAGTAATTGATAGTATAATATATAGTATAGTAATTATTGTTGTTCAGCGTGACAAAAATGACAAAATATTGATGTGCACATGGCCAGTAAGCCCTGGTGGCCGTAGCTATATCCCTTCCTTAACCAGCAAACCCAGAGAAACAATTATAAATTAAGCAGGTGTAGAGATTAGTTTACCTCAAAATGCTTTAAATAACATATTTCTGCTTCAAAATGACCAAAATCTACATTAGAAGCACTCAAGCACTCACAATTATTTGGGCTATTGAAAGAAGAGTCATCAGAGATGACTCAGAAAGATAATTTAAAATAATAATAATTTGGTTCTACATTTGATAATAATAATATCTACATTTGATGTAGAAAGATTAAATTATGGTGCAATAAATGTATTACAGTAGTATTTATGAAGACATGCACAATCATCAACATTCAGTATGCACAACAATGATTACAATACAATTATTTTTCATAATAAGATAAGACTTAAAAAATTACAAAACACATTGCTAATATTGACATCAACAACAATAGCAGCAAATAAACCAGAGAATAAAACAAAGGAAATGTATAATTTATTCATGTTGCAGTGCACTCTGGGAATCAGTATAGTATTTGTGGCTTTGAATAAGTAAGGAGTACTCACAATAAAAGAAAATAAGTAAAGAATACTCAGAGTTATTGGGTATATGAGACTTCTTTTTAACTTGATTTAATTTAGTGTGACTTAAGTTAATTGAGGATAAATTGATGTTGCACATTTTTTAAGTCAACAAATTAGTTTTTACAGTGTAGTGCCATAGTAGATGTCCAAAAACACTAATATGTTAGTAGTTGCATGGAGAAAGCGTACTCTCTACAATGCTGCACAATTATACTTAAAATCTTCTGCTCTTTCAATACCAAACAGAGCACAATACAGATCAAAGTAGCATATTTCTAGCATTTCACTGCAGACAAAACAGCATTTCAATATAGGACATATATGTTGAGACATTATGACACTGGGGTCAATAACACACAAACACTTCTTACATCACTTACCTCAGTTAGGTATGAAACACTGGAATGTCATTATGGGATGTTATTGTGCTGTTATGCCAGTAAAACAGCGCATTCATTCAGTTAATACTCCATTTAAACCTAAAATAGTCTAAGAAATTTAATTTTTTAGTTTTTGCTTGCAGTGGTTTAAAAGTAATAGAAAGTAGATGAAAAACATTTCGGGTCACACTGACATGCATTACTGATGCTATTAGAGTTGTCGTGCGATGCGTCCATTACCATGGTGACAGTGACGTATCCTGGAGTTCACTGAACTAAGGTTCACTCACACAACGGTGAAGGCTTACCTCATGCATATTAATTGTTGCTTGGTAACTTTGTTGGAGTGTCCAGTCACGTAAACTAATTCATATTCATGAGCCCACCCTTCACCATAGTAGTGCTGGTTAATTTATAACAATTCTGTATCGTGAGTGTAAATTTTCCCTCATGACATACATTTATAATGTGTCTGTACACAATGATCTTTGAGGGAAAATATTGTGTTTGTCAGTTCGGCTGATGAGTTGAGAGGTGCGTGTAGCAGATGGCCTATCCGGTCTATTCTAAATGATCTTTCATTATTGATGAGATCAGAAAGTGACTTTATGTGCAAAAGAGCCCTTTGTTACCTCTCTGCATCAATTATTGTAATGAGTTCCCATCTAAGGTGAGCTTTCATGCAGCTTTGTAAACATACATTATGTAGTATGACAATTTACACAAAAGTTCCTCATACATAATTTACAAACGTACTTCACACAAAGCCAATGAGAGGAGCCAAACATCTGCTGTGATGGATGATAGGTGCTACACAACACAGCACATTGCTCTCCTGTACATGACACACGACAGCATGGTAAATGGTTGGCCTAAGAACGCACCCATTATGCACACACATGATAACAAGACCCGTCACGAGATACTTATGATTTTTTTTAAGACTTCTCAAAGTTCTGAATGTTTCTAGAACTTGAAAAATGAAACTATATTTCATCTATTTTATAATGTGTTTGCATGTCCTAGAATAAATATCTGATTATGCCTGATCGGGTGGGTTTGGGCTAATATGTGTCATAATCTATTATTTCATTAAATAGTCCTGGGGGACAGAGTTCCAATAACTGAAGTATCACCCGTATATAGCATAAGTCATTACAGTGTTAATAATATCAATATACAAATCAATAACAATAATTGAAGTGCCTTCATATCTTAACTCAAATCATATATTGATTGACATTTTCATTGACACGATTTTATTAAACCACACTTCATCACATCTTCATGCTTTGACTAATTACTTAATATTATGATAAGCACATCAAACTGCCCATGATGTCTTTTTTACAGATGCTGAAACTGTCACGCTGCTATTGTTCTACTTTACCGATTCATTATTGTAAAGTATGCCATTAGTGTCCATGTACTTATTAGGCAGGTTGTTAGAGAATCTAAATAAGACATCTTGTGACGTGGCCGGCATCTCTTCTCCATTACTCCCGTTGATTGTTCATATGATTATATATAGACCTGAATCCAGCTTCAGCTTATCCAATTAATTCCATGTGTTGGCATGAAAGAGGTTGATGATGTTATCTTACCTAATTAACCTGCGTAAAGCTCTGACTGGAGGACAGGCCTGATCATCCCTCATCTAAGTGTTCATTACTATCATTAGCGTAAGGGGACTAAACCTTGGGCTGCTAGGGCACCATTAATTTATATTGAGTCCCTTTTTACCTCACTTTGCAGTCGTTTGTCAAAACGGAGACCATATAGTACATGTCTGGAGCTAAACCTGGCTGAAGAGTCTACTGTTTATTTAATTGTTCTGTAATGAGAGGAGAGCATACAGATCCAGTAAATGTAGATGTTTGTAATTAAAAGAAAATAATTTGTGTGACTCTTAAAATGTAATATTTATATTCATGTTGCTTTTTGTAAACCTTTCCAACCATTTTCAAGAAAATGTGTAATTCACTCACAAAATAGTGATCAAGTAAAAAGGCATACAATATTTCGCATACCTTGAATATATCTGAGTGTACACCTAATATTAATCAATTCTAAAATATTCTAATTAATTCTAAATATTATTTTTTAAAATGATGAATTTTAAAGTTAAATATAAACAATAAAAAAAGATTTACTTCACAGTCTTCAGTTGGTTACATCATATCTAGATATGTAACTTTTTGCCCCCCCCCAAAAAAAACTATTATAAAAATTATTTTTTATTTTACTGTAAATCAAAATATGCTAACCATATAAATTGTATTCACGCCATTGTCTGCAATGAATATGATTTGCAATATTAATGTAAATAACATTAGCTGTAATTAGTAGATCCAACCTCAAAAAAACTCACATCACTAACAAATAAAGTTACTGAGCTTTAGTTTAGTTGTTTTGTGTGAACTTGTAAAGTAAGCAAGTTTCTCTCTGACATTAGACAGGCCTTTCTGTCAAAGCGGATCAACAAGCTGTTGGAGAGAAATGACTTTCCTCTGTTTTGTCAGCTTTTCAGTTTGTTAGGAGGCTTCAGCTTATTAATGCTGTGAAATGCAGGTGGATCAATAGCATTCATAGGGCAATGTGTCATTTGTTAATCGGGTATTGATGAGAATATCGACAGGAGGCTAATTAATCGTAGACCTCGAGTAGCCTTCCATGTGTTTCCTTAATTATGTTCTTCATCTTAGTCTCTACTCACAGCAGATGAAGTTAGTAAGCAAAGTTCACTGTCCGCTGCTCTCAGCGCTTACAACACCTCATGTACTGCTGTTAGGAAAGAATAGAAATGCTGCAGTCTTTCACTGATGTGAATTTCCTGAGGTGGTACATTTACAGCTTCATTAATTGCCACACTTTCTAAGTTTGTGTTTTTTTTTTTGCTGTGAGACAAGAGTATAATCTGAGCTGATAGTGGGTGTATTTAACTTTATTGTGCATCATTTATGATCCAATTTAACTATGCAGTGATTTTGCTGTTTTTTATGTTGATGAAAATAGCTTTTGGTTTAATTAAATGTGTGTTTGTGTGACTGTATTATATATAATGAAGAGTTTAACTAAGAGTTTAACTGAGTGTCAGGTTGTCACATGTTAACAGAATTATAAATTTTTGTTGGTCAAAACAATGGTTTTATTATGGTGTATAATGATTGTTTAACGGCTAAAACGAATATAAACCGTATAGTTACAGGCTGTTTAATGTTGTACTTTGTGTGTATGTGTGTGTGGTTGTGGGTGTTTTCTTATATTTAAATTGACTTTCAGAAATCTCTCTTCACCAAGGAATATTCACTATAGACTAAAAAGTCCAACAACTAGCCCCTTTCACCCCTATATACATGTGTGTATTTTCTTCTGATACAGTTTGAGTTGTTTTAATCGATTTTGGTTGGTTCTTAATGGACTTGTGGTACACAATGTGAACATGGACCAAAACCAGTCATACGGGCCAATTTTTTTAAATTTAGATTTATACACCATCTGAAAGCTGAACAAATAAGCTTTCCATTGATGTATGGTTTGTTAGGATAGGACAATATGGTAGAGATACAGCTATTTGAAAATCTGGAATCTGAGGGTGCAAAAAATTCTAAATATTGAGAAAATCGCCTTTAAAGTCGTCCAAATGAAGTTCTTAGTAATGCATATTACTAATCAAAAATTACGTTTTTATTTATTTACGGTAGGAAATTTACAAAATGTTTTCATGGAACATGATCTTTACTTATATCCTAATGATTTTTGGCATAAAAGAAAAATTTATAATTTTGACCCATGCAATGTATTCTTTGCTATTGCTACAAATATAGGCTTCCCGTGCAACTTATGACCGGTTTTGTGGTCAAGGGTCACAAATAAAAAACTGAGATAGGCGCTAACTGCTAATCCATGTGCCACAATTAGCCAAACCCATATGCTTACTGCGACTGCAATAGGTTCAAGACTGAATCTGCTAAACAATTAAAACAGAGCTGCGTGAGGTCTGTGTGCATCTTCCTCATTATTAAATCTCAGATTGCACCAGTGAAAACTCAGTCTTCAATCCATCTGCGTGTCTCTCACAGTATTAGGCCACAGGAGCATTCCGCGTCCCACCCTGCTCTCGGGCTAAATAAGCGTGCGCGCACACAGACTGTTTGAAGTGAAAGTGTAGGGATCGATAGGCCGATGCATTAGCTCCCCATGCTGCCAGCACCAGGCTCCTGAAGGTCAGAGCCGCCAAGGGCAACACCAGGGGGCCGCACCAATGTTTTTCCCCAAACTGAAGCACAGCAACAAACAAAAGCCCCTCAACTTTCGCCTGGTGGTTTGATTATTGTTTATAGATACAGTGAGAAAGGAAAGCATGGCCTGGAGGCAGCATAATTATTTACAGCTGAAAACTCATATCATTATCAGCATGCCTCTAATTGCCAGAAGTAATATCAATGTTAGTTGATTAAATGAGAGCTTTTCGCTCTCTCTTCCTCTGTTAGATGCACAGAAATTGCTTTTTTTTTTTTTACTTGGGCATATGGAGTAGCATTTCATCAGACTGCAGCTGTTCAATTAGCCTTTTTTTCTTTGTTTCAACTATAAACTGTTTAATTGATTTTTTTAATTTTTTTTTACTTCAGTGCCTTTGGCCTCTGCGTTCAAGGTCACTCAAACAAAACAATGCAGCAAAATAAAACCTCCTCTCTCCGTAATAATTCACCATTAAACACTGATGCAAATGAATGCAAAGATAATCAAACCATGTTTCAGAGTCTGGCAGGACGAGTCTGGTGTGGGTGTGGGTGCGCGTGCAGTGGCGCTGTAGGAGGTATTGCCTGATGCTGAATTTCAGTGATTGATTAAGTAAATGTTTGTTTGGCCTGCACCAGCCCCTTCCACCATCAAAATGTCACAATATTTTGTCATATATTTAAGCTTGTAATAAAGATGAAGCTATAAATAACACAGCTCATATCACGGAAAAAATACATAAACCTGAAGGCTAATTTATTATTCATGTCTAGATTACTCAAACGTGAAAGCCGCAGCACTACACTATGTTGAAATATATCAAATCTCGTATTTGTATGCATTTCAACTATGTCAGTTCAACTTCTGATGTAAACAGGGCATCATAGGGAATAAATGCATCGGTCCTAACACAAAACAACTGGTTTGCAGGCCTCAGATATCATTTGAGAAGTTTTTTTTATCATCTGATGATGACAGAATTAATTTCTTATCACATGGTGAAAAACATCATTCATATTTTAGAAATATTTAATATTTTAGAATATGAAATATATACTGGGCTTAGTGTTATTGCTGTATTTTGAACCTGAAATGAAAACAATTGAAATAAAAATTAAAACTAACAAAAGTGAAACTAAACTAATGTACTTTTTATTTCCACAAATTCACTTTAATTTTAGTTTTTAAAATATGTATGTATAAACTTAAGCTAACAATGATAGCATGTTAACAGTTAAACAAATTTAACAAGTAAACATAAAATAGAAATAAAGGCTAAATAAAAAAATCAAAACGACTGTATAAGTACTGTATAGTACCTACATGTTAAGAAATGGTGTGTCTGTACTGTGACTACTTTAAGGTACCTCATCAAAAGCTTAGTATCAGGGTTAAATTGACATTTTTTATGTCAAGTCTTTTAATGTGTTTCACATGAGAAATGCTAATTTTGAGGAATACAGAATTGCTGTCTATAGAGTGGTCCAAAAGAATCACATCTGAAGCTCCATTTCACTTAGGATGCTTAGAAGTAGACAGTAGAGCGTGAGTGGGTTTTAGAGCACAGCTGATATCTGAGTGAAAACTACAGCTGTGATTTGTGTGATATTTTGTGTGAGTGTTTTACAAACTGGATTGCTCAGAGGCTGTGTCTGCCGTGATATATTTAATATGCATGGTAAAGTGAGGAATAAGACTATTAGAGAATTTTCTGCTTTCTTTGAATGTGGCATGCCTGCTCACTGTGATAAAGAAAAGAGGAAAGATCGCGTGAACGAGCCTGGCATGGAAAAGCATCCCTAGTTTAGTGGTCGTATTGTGCATGAGACTGACATGATTGGCAAAAGGGCACCACAAATAATTGGAGAAACTGGCCTAAGGTCATCATTAGGAGTTAATCTTTAGAACATCAGGACCACAGGGAGCATTTAGAGAACATCTTGAGGTGATGTTGGCATCACTTCCTGATAGGGGTTGGTTGTATTCTGATGACGGACCATGAATTTCTCTTTCATCACTGTGGACTAAAAAACAAACAAACTCAAATTCTATCATCATTACTCACCCATGTTGTCCCACATCTGTATGGCTTGCTTTCTTCTGCAGAACATTTAGGAAGATATTTTAAGTTTTTATTTATTTATTTATTGTCCAGTCAATGATACTACACTAAATAGACTAACTAAACTTGGAGCATGCAAAGATTTAAAAAAAAAAAAAAAAAATAATAATAATATAATTATCACCTCTGTATATTTGCATTGTACTTCCACCAGTGAGGTTGAGTTGCATTCATACTAATCATGAACTGTACCCCACAGCACTTTCCAAGCAGACTTGGGTGAAGTTTGGTGGTGCACACACAAGTTAGAATCCTACTTTCACACGAACCAGCAAACTAGTCTGACATCACAAAGACTCATGTCCACATGAAAAGCTCTAGTGTGAAAGCGGCAAAAGTGTGTTGGGATGTGGTAATGATAAACTCACTTTTTACTTTCTTAGAAGCCAAATGCTGCTAATCATATTTCTTCAGATGGAGTGATGCACTTGCATGCTAATATTTGTTTAGCACAAACTGTAGCTGCTTGTGAAACCTTCTACAGTACTCAGAATTATTGACACGCTTTCATTTCGGTGCCAGGCCTCATTATGTCTATGGTTTTATGCTAAGTATTCTGAGAAACTCTTGAAACAATTGCTGTAGCAAGTTTGTAAAATAAAGCACATGAAAAAAAAGTCAGCCAAGCATTTCTCCTACACTTCCTGAATGTAGAGCAAATGTTAAAGCTCCTCTTTCCACACAGGATGACCTAATGCAGAGGTTTCCAAGCCTGGTTCTGGTGTAGCCCCAGCACTCAATGTATTTTGGATGTCTCCTGTATCTGACACACCGATTTGGGGTCTTGGAGCTGATTAAATGATACAATTGTGTTTAATTAGGGAGATGTCCAAAATATGCAGTGCTGGGGGTTCTCCGGGACCAGAGTTGAGAACCACTGATCTAATGGACACCTGACTCCCTGTTAGATAATAGTCTGATATGAGGAAAATATTAACCATGGACAGAAAACTTGTACGAGGGTAACAGTTTCTCGCAAATGAGATGATGTATAGTGTGCATAATTGTGTGTCTTGGGTAAATGGGAAACCAGCATGTCTAAAAGAGCCCTTGATCATCTGAGCGCTGCACCTGTATACACCGAGAGAGTGAGCCATTGACGTGCCGTTAACCAGTAGCACATTCAGCTCATGTGCATTAACTCCAGATTCTTTTGAACTTGTAATCATCAGACCGAACTAGTTAATCATTCAATACTGAGCAAAGCAAGGTCATATTATCCTACAGTGGCCATGTTGTGTATGTGTAAAAAAAGAAAAGACGTCAGGAGTATTTCTCTTTTCCCCTATACATAGAATGATGTTAGAATTATGCATGCACAGTATCTGATCTGTCAGTAGACTAAGCTTGGATGAGTTATTTCCCATCATTTGTTTAAGTGAGGAAGAAGGCCAGAAACATACATTACACAAGTATGCAATTGGAGAACTAAATCTTTGGTGCTGTTTCAGCTAATTAGCACCACTGAACAGAAATAAACTACCAAGAAAACAAACTTTTCATTCTATGATTCTGACTAAAATCTAATGATAACATTGCATACGTGCATAAGAGTCTTCTCTAAATTTTGTCCTTTTTTCCCTGATCTGTAATTTTTGTGCAGCTAGCAGATGTCATTTACACCACATCTCAAATTAAGTATTCAGTTTTGTATTGTATGGAATTGGAAATGACAGTGGAGAATTTGAAAAGTAAATGATGGCAATATGGTGAAATGTTTCCAGAACAATTTTAATGTGATGCCATATAACAACATCAACAAATGTCTCTGTTTGTTGCAATAAAAATCAACCTGTGGTACAACAGACACATATGTAACAAACCTCTGTACTCAAGGGCGCAATAAAGCAACTGGTAATCGTAATTGTATAATTGTTGAGTATAGAGTATGTTTCAGGCCAAGCAGTCCACAGATTCATAAGTACTATGCAGAAATGTGATCATAAGCCCTTTTCAGAATATACTACTCTTGCTCTCTGACAGCATGCACAAATGTTCAGCCCTGTGCACATATTAAACGTTTGGCATCTGTCATGATTTTTTCCTGAAGTACTTTGAACTGTGCGGTTGCTCCTAGAATGCACAGCACATTAAAGTAGTGGCAGTTGACTTTATTAAAGTCTCTCATTTGACACTGAATGCCTGAGAGCAGTACACCACCACAAACACGTTTGATGTCTGCGAGTGTTTCGTGTGTGTGGGTATGTGTGACAGGAAAACT
>JADLZN010006220.1:0-407309 GCA_018155175.1 Sinocyclocheilus anophthalmus | reverse complement strand
CCTCAAACGCTTTGTTTTCTACAAAGTCCTTCCTTCCGACAAGCGCAGTTTGCTCTGAATGGCCAGCTGACCCAGTGCAGTGTGATTGGCTGAACACCGCAAGCACCCGTCGGAAATATAACGCCCCTTACCATAACCGCAAGCTTCATCTTTCAAAATAAATGAAAAGACAGAGCAAGAAAGGGGAACAGAGTCGCGTGACAGACACAGTGATGAATATGGTTGCTACCACAAGCCAAGGTAAGACAGCTGACTCCACGGTGATGGTATCGCGCTCTCTCTCTCTCTCTCGCTCTCTCTCTCTCTCTCGTACGCACACACACAACACACACACAAGGCGCGAAACTAGCATTGGAACGGTCAATAACAAATACTTAAAAAATAACAAACAGTAGATGATTTCAGAAAGGGCCCAGATGTCATAGCAAAAGTCAGATACCTCCGCTCCTAGGTTCACGAACGGTCAGAAATTAAAGCATTTGCTGTTCTGTTGAAGGATTTAGGTAATTTAGGTCAAGGTTCCTAAATGCATCTACTTTTGGAAGGGCAAATAAAGTGCTTTTGCTTTTCGCCTAGAAACACACAGCGTCCCTGACATGCTGCTTCAACACTAACTGGGTACTGAAACACCACCCCCCCCCCCCCGCCTTCTTTCTTGCGTGAACAGTTGGGCGGCATTATGCAAATATTCCACATAGTGAGGTAGATATGTGGGGGGTGTTAGAACGAGCCGTTTTAAGTAGACGTGGTTGACTCCTAACTTTTATAAAGAATATCTCTTTGGTTTTGAGACTAGTCTTTGCAACTTCAGGGATCTCATCTATGCACACTCAGCTTGTAACACTCCAAAGAAAAAAGAAAAATTTAAATCGCATCATACGACCCCTTTAAATAATTTCCAGTCTCATTGAATGCTGGGTTCTGGTTTGAAGTCTCTGTAACAAATGCATGATTTTCTCTTATTGGAGTAAATGTGTGTTTCTCTGCAGGTAAGAGCCCGTATCCCAACATACTGGTGGACTCCAAGTTTTATAAAATGATCAAATGTGGCTATCAGATGTCCAGGCCTGACTTTGCACCTCCAGAGATGTGAGTGAGACGAGCAGTATCACACACACATAATCATTCTTTCACAATTCAGAGTTATAATGAAGTGAAACAAAACTATGAAATAACACAAATGCAAGTGTAAAATAACCATAGTGATGACAAGCATAATCCTGCTCTTCATCCTACATTTTTGAATTGATGGGGTAATTGTTGATTCCGAGCGCATGGTGAAATCATGCTGAGAGTCGGCGTGGCAGGGAAGATGAAGAAGTGTCTTGCCAGGTGAGAGAGGTGAGTTCTTATCCATGTGAGAGTTTGCAGGTGAGCCTGCCGATCATGCATCTATTGGATCGTTGTCAAATGAAAGATGGCGGTGTGTCATCAACACAGCAATTGTCGGAGAAAACATGTGCCCTGATGATGTAGTGTATTAGGAGAAGAGGAGGGGTACATGAACTGATCCGGTGGGCCCAACCTGTAAAACAGTGGATGTCTTTGATAGCTCCTCTCTCTTTAGCAGTAGATGTGTTTGGTTTGAGTTCCTGTGTGTGTGGAGCTAAGAACTGTCTGCTGATGGTTTTAGTTTTGTCTGTAAAGAATATAACAAAATCAATGGTGGGTGGTGGGTGGTGGACGAGGGGGACAGAGGAGAGAATTTAATATTTTGAAGAGATTACGTGTGTCTAGAGCGCTGTTGATCTTGTTGTGGAAAAATGAAGATTTGGCAGTATGGACTTAAGCAGAGAAAGATAAAAGCAAAGACTGATACATACTCAGGTCAAATGGATCTTCGATTGCCAGTCATTTGTGTTTTGAAATGTGATCAGTTTTAATGGTCTAGATAGGTTTTAGATTTTATTTCCTTTTATTTTTGTGTTTTTTGTAATTTTAGGGTGTTTCAAAATTATACTATATAGATTTGGATTAATTATTATCAGTTTGAGTGTTGGGTTGCGGTTGTATCTTTTAAAATTGTTAATAATATCTATATATATATTATATACACAACAGTGGGTTGCAGTTCTGTGCTATGGTGGGGCCTGAAACCTCATTGATTACTCATGTAATGTAATATCCATATAATTTGTAGTATATTAATATTTAATATATATTATAAGTAATAATTCACATGCATTATATTACAGATTTATAACAATTTATATTAAATTAATAAAATACATTTATGAAGAAATATTAATATGATATATATATAGATATAGATATTATCTATATATATACACCACACACGCAATAATTTAGTATATATTACATGTATTATTTTATTTTTATAGTAGTATCTAGTAGAGTATATTATATTTCTGAATATGTGTGTAAATAGTATATATGGTTTTCAAAAATATGAAAATAAATATAACCAATATAGAAATTATTTATCTTCATAATTAAAAATCAAAATATACCAATAAATTAAGTAATTAAATGTATAGTTTATTGATATAATTATTAATTATTCGAACATTAATATTATATATTTATAATATTTTTATTGTATTATATTATAATATAAAATGTATAATTAATGAACAGTTATTTATATATTCATGATGTAAAAAACTCTCCTATATGTGAATCTGATGTCATAAATAAACATACAATAAGATATAATTCAGCAAGAAATCATAGTCTGTCCACTCACATGTTCATCCATTATCATCCATCCATTCCATCCAGCCATCCGGCTGGTTTGTCTGGCCAGAGGAGAACTGCCCCCCCGACTAAGCCTGGTTTCTCCCAAGGTTTTTACACCATTTCTGTCACTGATGGAGTTTGGGTTCCTTGCCACTGTCACCTCTGGCTTGCTTAGTTGGGGAAACTTAATTTGCAGCGATATCGTCGACTTGATTGCACAGAAACTATTTAAACTGAACTGAGCTGGACAATGAAATCACTGAATCAACAATGAACTGACTTCAACTGAAAAAAAGAGTGGATTATTGTCCTTTGGCCATGACACACTAGTTCCTATGGATACTGTAAAGCTGCTTTGACTCAATCTGTATTGTTAAAAGCGCTATAGAAATTATATTTACATTTATTCATCCATCATAATCCATAGTTTTCAGTCCATGTGCTGGACTGAGATTTGACCTCGGCTCTGTTGACCTGCCATCTGCTGATGTTGACAGGACTGTCTCCATTCTCCATTGCTCAATGGCAGCTCAGAAAAGCATTGGAAATTCTGTCCCAAGGAACAAATTAGCAAGAATTTCACACATAAGAAATCCCCGTCTCTGCTTGACATCATGCTTCTTTATTCCACATTTTTGCAGCATTCTGAAAGTGCTGCTATATCCACATTGTTCAATGTCTGTCAAAAAAGGCCATCGCTGTTATGTTATGTGTGTGCGCATATAGCGGTTAGCCGAACAAGGACTTGGCACATCTATACAAGGCCTGTTGACCTCCTCTGGCTATAGTAGTACAGTGTGTGTCTGTGTGAGTGTGTAGAATACTATTGTCTGTATGCCTGTTATCATTAGACTGCAGTTTCCTATGTTGTAAAGGAAGGAGAGAGAGAAACTTGTTAAATATATCTTCAGCTTTCAGCACAGATAAACTTGACTGCACCAGCTGCAGCAAAACGACCAGTTAATGTATTTCAAATGTAGTTTTCATGCAAAAAAAAAACACCAAACAAAGTTAAGTTCACAGACTTGGTGCTCTTTATAAAACTGTCTGTCTGCAAACACACAAACACAAGACGTCACACCCCTTGTGACCTCAGCAGAAAGGAATGCAATCGAAAATAGAAAGAGACGCAGTAGTTGGGGGGGGCAGTTTGCTTTTGAGGTGAGAGACAGAGAAAAGTGAGAGAGAGACAGACGTGCAGACAGACAGACGGTAAATGCCAGACTAAAGTAATAATACAGCTGACTGTCACTCACTTAAGGAGGGGTCGGGGCACTTTTATACACTTAAAAATAAAATGACACATAGTAATGACTGAGTCACTGCTCAGGTCCTTGTTAACAATACATTTCTGCCCAGTAAGTTGTATTATTTCCTAGACCATGCGGTATGCGGGAGAAAGGAGGTTATGGATAAACTTTAACAGTCTGCCAAGATCAGTTTTCTAAAGGAAAGCGCACCTAAAAAACAAAAAATCAGTGGTATCGCCCTCATATTTTTACCAATCGGCTTGACTTCTGTTCTGTGGAACACAAAAGCAGATGTTTGGCACGATGTTCAAGCTGCTCTTTTCTTTACAATGTAAGTGAATGGGGACTAGGGCTCCAAAATAACAAGAAGGACCACAACAATTTCATTGAAAAGAGCAGTTTGGACGCTCTACCAACACACACACACACACACAAATTGTTGGTTCCCAGTTTGTGGTCGTAAAATATAAAACCTAAAAGACCAATGTTAGAAATTAGTTTACAAAGAAATAACAAAATGGGTCTCAATATGCAGAAGCAGAAGCAGAAGCGTGACTGTGATTTGTTTGTCATTGTAGCCTGACAGCTCCAGCCCCATCACTTTCAGTGCATTTTTTTTTTTTTTTTTTTTTTTTTTTTTTTTTTTTTTTTTTTTTTTTTTTTTTTTTCTTTTTTTTTTTTAGAAAATAGTTGGGACTTCTTGGACTATGCTACACACCACACACACCCATGCAGTGGTGTGAAAAAGTTTTGGCCCCCTTCCTGGTTTCTTATTTTTTGCATGTTTGTCACACTAATGTTTCAGAACATCAAACAAATTTAAATATTACACAAAAATAATGCAAGTGAACACAACATGCCGTTTTTTAAATGAAGGTTTTTATTATTAGGGGAAAACAAAATCCAAAACTACATGGCCCTGTGTGAAAAAGTGTTTGCCCCCTAAACTAATAACTGGTTGGGCCACCCTTAGCAGCAAAAACTGCAATCAAGCGTTTGCGATAACTTGCCATGAGTCTGTTACAGCGCTGTGGAGGAAATTTTGGTCCACTCATCTATGCCGAATTGTTGTAAATCAGCCACATTGGAGGGTTTCCGAGCATGAACCGCCTTTTTAAGGTAATGCCACAGCATCTCAATAGGATTCAGGTCAGGACTTTGACTAGGCCACTCCAAAGTCTTCATATTGATTTTCTTCAGCCATTCAGAGGTGAACTTCCTGGTGTGTTTTGGATCATTGTCCTGATGCAGAACCCAAGTTCGCTTCAGCTTAAGGTCACAAACAGATGGCCGGACATTCATATTTTTTGGTAAACAGCAGAATTCATATTTACATTTATCACAGCAAGTCTTCCAGGTACTGAAGCAGCAAAACAGCCCCAGACCAAACATACCACCACCATATTTTACTGTTGGTAAGATGTTCTTTTTCTGAAATGCAGTGTTACTTTTACGACAGTACATAAATGGGACACACCCCCAACTTCCACAAAGTGCAACTTTTGTAGCGTCAGTCAACTGAGTTTCTCCCAAAAGTACTGGGGATCATCAAGATGTTGGTTCTTGCAAAACTGAGAAGAAGCCTTATGTCTTTGCTCAGCAGCGGTTCGCTTGGAACTCTGCCAGAAGACATTTTTGCCCAGTCTCTTTATTATGGTGGAGTCATGAACACTGACCTTAATTGAGCCAAGTGAGGCCTGCAGTTCTTGGATGTTGTTGTGGGGTCTTTTGTAACCTCCTGGATGAGTCGTCACTGTGCTCTTGGGGTAATTTTGTTTGGCCGGCAACTCCTGGGAAGGTTCAACACTGTTCAAAGTTTTCTCCATTTGTGGATAATGGCTCTCACTGTGGTTCGCTGGAGTCCCAAAGCTTTAGAAATGGCTTTATCACATTTTCCAGACTGATAGATCTCAATTACTTTCATTTGTTTCTGAATTTCTTTGGATCTCGGCATAATGTCTAGCTTTTGAGGATATTTTGGTCTACTTAACTTTGTCAGGCAGGTCCTATTTAAGAAATTTCTTGATTGCGAACAGGTGTGGCAGTAATCATGCCTGGGTGTGGCTAGAGAAATTGAAATCAGGTGTGATAAACCACAGTTTTAAAAGGGGGCAAACACTTCTTCACACAGGGCAATGTAGTTTTGGATTTGTTTTCCCTTAATAATAAAAACCTTAATTTAAAAACTGCCTGTTGTGTTTACTTGTGTTATCTTTGACTAATATTTAAATTTGTTTGATGATCTGAAACATTAAAGTGTGACAAACGTGCAAAAAAATAAGAAATCAGGAAGGGGGCCAACACTTTTTCACACCACTGTATGTTGGTTCCCAGAATATTCTGGAAACATTAGTTTGTAGATGTAAAAGCTAAAATCTGAAAAGTCAAATTTTAGAAATTAGTTTCCAAATAAATAACCAAAAGGGTTTGAATAAGACCCCCCCTCACCCGCCTGCCTTTTTTTTTTCTTTTTTTTTTTTGTGTTAACATCTCCAGGTCTACTCCATTGTCATTATAGGAAAATAGCAATTTGGAAATTCTGCCTTCCTAAAAAGTGCTAGTTTAATTTCCAAAGAAAGAATTGAATATGGAATTTTTTTAAACATTTTTTTAAATGTATTTATTGGCATTGCAGCTTAACAGCTTCACTCTTTGAATTTAGATTCAAAAGGAAAAAGAAACTAGGTGTGTGACGCTCTCTGCAGTGAAAGTGAATGGGGACAAAATAACAAGAAGGAACATAAAAATCATTGAAAAGAGCAGTCTGGACACCAACTCAAAAAATGTTAGTTCCTGGGAACATTAGTTAAAAAGACCAGTGTTAGTGACCGGTGAAATTGGTTTCCAAAGAAATAACCAAATGGGTTTTGAATATGCACAGATAAGATTTGCTGTCACTGCAGCTTCAGTCCCCATTCACTTCCACTGTAAAGACCAAATTGGAGTAGACGCCACAGTTACGTCACCTGCAGCTGCGCATGCATTGTGGTGGCAGAAAAACACTGGGAACAAGTGGAGGGAAACAGGTCAAATCCATGGAATAAGAGAAAAAATGTATTGTTGTGCCTTTGGATGTCAGAATCGGAATACAAATTTTTTTTATATAATACTGTCGTCAAAGAAGCCATTTGAAGCTAAACCCAGGATCAGTCTGTTTACTGATCCTGGGAGAGTATGTTAGACTAAAATGCCGGCAGTTCTAAATCACGTAAGTATGTTTTCATTTAAATTATTTGCCACTGATGATTCAAATGCCAGTTTTGGGCAGTGTAGAGTAGCACTTGTTTGTAATTTCTCTGATTACAAATGGAGACATGGTTTTATGTTTACGAGGCGTGGCGCGATGCAACGCAAAGCGTAAAAGACAGTATAAGTCATTATAATCAGAAATTATGTCCCCACTGGATGCAACAATGCCTAGTTTATAATGGGTTTTAAATGTTTTTGAATCATCGCTCCAGCCTAACAGGGCATCAACAGTATGTGAGGGGCGTAAAATTTCCATCACACGCTTGAGGTATTCGTCCAATCAACGCATTGGATAGCTGGCCAATCATAGCACACCTTGCTTTTCAGACCGATGTTTTTTTGTAAAAATCGACGCGTTTCAGAAGGCAGGGGCATAGAGGAGAACAATAATGTACGTATGTGGAAAATAATGTGTTTTTTTTTTTTACTTTAAACCCCATAAAAACATTTCATTACCAAATACACAAAATAAAGTTCTTTTTAGCAGCATCATATGACCCATTAAACTTTCTACTTTGGCAGTTATAACTCGATTTAACTCAACAATTGTGAGTTTGTCAATTCTGAGGGAAAAAAAGCCAGAAGTGTGGGATTATAAACTCATGATTCTGAGCGAGGGGAAAGAAAAGAGAGAATGACGAGTGGATTTTTCTTATCAGAATTGTGAAATACAAGCTCAAAGTTACCTTTTTTATTCTTTATTCCATGGCCTCCGTAGAGTACTACTTTAAACAGGTCATTTTCTGCCACCAGATAGGCTCCGCTCACACAAAAAAACCACCATCACTGTTTGCAAACACCAAATTTGTCCTATAGAAAATATAGACAATCGGCATACCCCCAAAAAACGGAGATTCCGAATGTTCTTGGAGCATTGTTTTGGTTGTAAAAGAAGAAAGTCAGAAATTCTTGGAACAAAATGAGGATGAGTAAATGATGACAGAAGCTTCATTTTTGACTGAAATAATTCATCGAACAGTCTAACGCCCCCGTCAGCGTTAACGCTTGACGGAGGGCGTTTCTGAAGCTTGGTGCTGACGCGACCGTCATAGTGACAACAGCCAATCACATTAGTCTTCTGGTGTTGCATGAACGCGATTGGTTAGCGTCTGCGCTAGGTTATTTGCATAAGGTCATCTGATTGGCTGACGCCTGCGTTGGCACTTGAAAAGTTGAAAAGTTGAAGAGCAAGGGACCCAACACGATGTGACGGACCCACAATTCATTTTGCCAATGCTTGACGTCACTCCATTCAAAGTAAACGAGAGGCGTTGACGCCCCGTGTGAATGGGGCGTAAGTATTTGAATCAATATCAATATTCATAATTAGATTCTTTAGTCTTTGTATTAATTAAACAGTGCAAAAACTGATCTTAAATTCAACTCCAAACCCTTGATATGTAAATATTGATCTGTTAGTCCAATGCCAGACTGATGTTAAAGCTATGAGGCACAGGTCGTTTCCTCACCGTAGACTGATGATGTCATGCATGTGTGACTCAGCGGGGTCCCTAAGTCCTCAGGGGCCGCATTCCAGGACGGGCCACTCATCCGAGTCAAGGAGTCACACTCTCTCTTTCTGTGTGTCTGAGGGCTTTTGTCATTAATTAACTTTCTATATGTCCGTCAACAAGCAGGAATTCTAACCGATGACATCAACACTCGAGGTAAAACAGTGTTTCCGTAAGGACCTGTTTTGAATGCATTACTGCCCAATAAGGAGATATTCCTGTCTCTTGCACACAGGTTAGTCACACAGGATTTTCTCATCATGTTTGCCGTTTCAGCTAATGGTTTCAGCAGCTGAGATGAAAGACTGTGAGTGATGGATTCACGGAGAGATGTGGAAGAGATGATGTGTGCCTGACTCATGTGGAGCTAATATACATTTCGTCTGGTTCTCTGTCTTGACATTGAGCACTTTGCCATTTTACTCAATGTTTGGCCTCATGCACAGACGCCTATTATGTCTGAGGTAACCCATCATCATTTTTATGATCTGTGATTATGATAATATGATAACCATGGATAATAAATGAAAGAGATGCACTATTGACAATAAACATTTATTACTTATAAAGTAGGTGGGCAGTGTTATTTTACTACTATTTATATTCTATTATATTGTTTATTTATATTTTGAGTTTATAGTATTTATTTATTTATATTTTGAATGACCTTTTATTTGTATGTTTTTGGTTTCTATTTTCATTTTAGCTTAAATAGAAATAGAAATAATTGGAAAGTAACAAAAAACTAAAAAAACTAAAACAAAATTAAAGTTTAGCAAACTCAAGTTTAGTGAATATTAAAATCACCTAAACGAAAATAAAAACAAGATAAACTAGTAATTGAAAAAACGAAATAAAACTTTTAAGTTTAGGAATTATACGTACTTTTATGGTATGTAATTCAGTTGTCAAGGCAACATTTGTCATGGCTGTTTACTTTTTTTAAGTTCAAGTTTGTTAGTTTTCAAAAATATTAAAAACGTTTGTTTAAGCTAAATTAAAATGTAAACTATTTTAAAACTAACTACACTATAATATATATAAGTGTATAATCTTTTTTAAGTTGCATTTTTTCATGAAAATATTTTTTATTTTTTTCAGCTTTTACCTTTGGTGAGATTTAAGAATATTATTCTTGTAATGAGTTTTATATAAATTACAAAAGCACACATGCAGTAAAACATGGAAGTGGTCCACCAAGGAAAAAAAAAAAGAATTAAAATAAAAAATTTAATGTTAAATAAAATAAATAAGAATGGAATAAAAAGTGACCATTACCTTTTTTTGCTTCCGGGTGGAAACAAAACAAGAATTGCAAATTTGTAAACTTAGGAATTCGAGATAAAAAGTCGAATGTGACATAAAAAAGTCGTTTAGTATTCACATTAGTCTCTGTATTTTTTTTCTCTTCGGAAATGATTCCATAGTAAACGAAATTGTAAACGAGATGGCATTATTAAGAGCTATTGATGTGGCCATCTTTTAAACTCTTCTTTAAATAAACATGAGCGTGATAACGCACATACACCCACACAACACCACACACAAACAAGTCAGCGGTGTTTATTGTGGAGGGAATGTTACCAAGGAAAGCCACAGTCCAGTGTGACCCCAAAGACTTGCTCAGCACTAAATGAGCCATTGATAGATGACGGTGGAAGAGAGACAAGAGGGAAGGACGATTTACGATTTACGATCGTCTGATGTCAACACGCAAGCAGGCAATTTCCACTCCCTTTTTTGTTGTTGTTGTGTCTGAGCCACAATGTCCATTTAATGTTGTCTTTTTGTATTTATATTATTACTTATATACACAAATATATAATTTAAATGATATTTTTATATAATCAAATTTTTTTTATCATTTAATAATATATTTTTAGAAATTATAAACAAATAAAAAACTAATATAATTATTTTTTTATGCTAATCCCAATTGATGACTAAACAGTATCTATCTCTGGTGACAGTATTATTCTTATTTTTTTTAATAATAAGCGTTGGAATCAGTGGGAATTGATTAATTAAGCCTACTAATTATAGATTTATTAGATTTGAATTAGTTTGATTTTCTATTGTCCATTTAATTTGCATTTAATATATTGTGTGTAGTGCTTATGTAGATATAAATACACAAATACATGTATAAATTTAAAAAAATTTACGCATCAGATATATCTAGTAATAAGTAATTTTATGCATAAAAAAACATATTTTTCTTAAATATCATACATGTGTGTGTTTTAATATCATATAAAATAAACAGTACACAACATTTATTATGTAAAACAAACAACATTTTTTTTGGACTGCTATGAATCGTTGACAGCACAATATGAATAATAAAAATGACAAAAAAGCAAGTATAAAACTGCTTTTGTTTCCATAACTCGTTTCAAAGGTGCGGTTGTACAACCTGTAACAACTGAAATTAAAAACTACTCCAAAATATTCATTAAAACTATAATAGTATATTAATGATAACTAAATTAACATTGAAATGAACATTGAAATGAATTTTTTTTTAAATAAAATAAAATAAAATGATTATGGAGTAGACAAACATAACATTCTCCTCCTCTTCTGTAACCAGGGATTGTGGGCAAGCAGAAATCATGCATGAATGCATGCATTCCTCAAAAATGACATAATACGTCACCTTTGTCATATTATGTTCTTTGCTCAATGATCTGGGACACACTAATCCTAATCCCACATACTATATAGGACAAATGCGAATTGGGTCGTTGTGCATCTTTCCCTGTCACCATTGCAGAAGTTTTACCGATCCAGAACAGCTGTTGTTGTTGTTTTGATTGTTATACACCACATGCTTGTGTGTGTAGCCGTTCCACGCTGTTGAAACATGTCTTTAGTGATAAGGTCTCTTACTGACAGCAATTCTGAATGAGGAGTAATCAGTGATTCATTGGAAAGAAAAAGTGAGAGGTTGGTAAAGCCTGATATGTTTGAATGCTTTCAGCAGAATATTCAGGGTTTCAGACGGCCCAAATATTTCTAACGGGATCGGATTTAACCTGGTGTGGTGTAGTAGGCTGGACGGTGTTAGACTTTATGTCTCTTGTGAGGAAGTAGGGTCTAAGCGGTTTACCAGAAATTATATCAGATTAATTATAAGATTAAGGTTTAAAGCGGTTTGCTTCCGTTTTTCGCTTCCCAAAAAATATAACAGAGTAGAAATTTATATTCGAATTAACCACACGTAATCAACACACCATCAATAATGTCTTGGAAGCAAAAGATCGCATGTTTTGAAAGAAAACAAATCCATCTAAGAGGTTTTTGACGCAAAGCAGTGCTTCGTCTAAAAATACGAGTCCTCTATCCATGTTATTGCTTTCTCCAGTGAAAAAGTCAACCCGTCTGAATCAGGAGAGAAATATGTACAGATTAATCACTGTTTTCAAGCAAAAAGAGCTCAAAACTGTTTTGACGTGAGATACAACATCGCATGGACTTTTTCCATTATGTATTATGGACTCATAATTTGGCCAGAAGCAACCGTTTAAAGATTTTTTTTTCTTACAAACATGCAGCTTTTCACTTCACAAGATGTAACTTGAATGACTGGAGGGTGTTGTGACATATTGTGGTGTTTTGATCAGCTGTTTGAACTCTCTTTGACGGCACCCATTCACTGCAGAGCATCACAAGTGATGTGATGCTAAATTTCTCCAAAACTGTTCCGATGAAGAAACAAACTCATTTACATATTAACAATTGGTAGCTTTTGTATATAAAGCATTACTGTTACTATTGCTCATTATAGGGATGTGAACAAACCCCAAACCATAAAGTTTAAACTTTTGCATGTAACTTAATTTTCTGCAACATTTGTGCTATCGACAAACCATATTGAAACGTGTGCTATGACGTTTGGTTCTTTTAACAGTTTTCATACAGTATGTGCATACTAATATACTCAGCAATGCCTCAGTAACGCTACTACATTTACAGCGTGAAAAATGCAGTGCAGTCAGACTTGTCTGATTCCCGATTCACTTTTATGATTTGAATCTTCTTAGTGAATCAAAAACAAACAGCACGATATGTGTAGTCTGATTCCTGAATGAATGAGTCTGATGAATCAAAAACAGAGTGCAACCCAGGCTCACTGAATAAACGTACATGTGGCAAATCTATCCAAAAAAAAATGTTTCGTGACATTTTCATTTTTATTATGTTCGTTGTTGTACATATGGAGGCAGTTTGAAATGAAATGTTTGGTGAGTGGCGCTAAAAAGTTAATGCTTTATTGCGTTTGAAAATAACGTACCAACTACACTTAAAGCAGCACTATGTAACTTTTTCTGTGTTCAAAATTTGCAAAAAGTATATATAATGAGGGAGTACATCATGAATTCATCTTCCAAACCGCATTTTTTGTCTTATCCGGAGACAGCACTACGGTTTACCACTATCATCAGGATTATAGTGGACTATTGTAGCCTGGTCGGGTCGTCACCGCTGCGGAGTAACACACACCTGCGTGAATCGCCATAAACATAAGGTCAAGGTCAAGGTCAAGGTCAAGGTCAGTTTATTTATATAGCACATTTAAAAACAGCTAGTGTATGCCAAAGTGCTGTACATATACAAATAAAGTAAATATAGAGATTAAGAGAATAAAAATAAATGACTCAAAAACACATAATCAATACAAAGCACATTAACATAGACAAACATACATTTCATCCAAAAGCCAAGGAATACAGATAAGTCTTCAGGCGGGATTTAAAAACAGGAAGGGAAGGCGCAGATCTAATGTCCAGAGGTATGCTGTTCCATAGTCGAGGACCGGCTACAGAAAAAGCCCGATCCCCCTTAAATTTCATACGAGAGCGAGGTGACATAAACTTAGAGAAGTAGCTCCGGTTGGAATGTTCTTCCGCGGGATGTGTGCAGTTCTGTTTATTAACCGCTAGAGCGCCAAAAGTTACATAGTGCTGCTTTAAGCCTACTCTAAACCTACCAATGTGTTAACAAAAGCAAGCATGAAATAAAAACACGTAGGCTGAAGCAGCCATGCCATTTTAGCTTGCTTTGAGCTGTTTTATTATACTCGCACCTGAGCACTCAGCATCACAAATAAAATGCTCTACCAAGTGTGCTACAGAGCAAGTTTACTACATTAGAAAACCATACGTATGGAGCTGGTAATGTGATGCGAATGCCAAAATGTGTTAGTTTACAAATCATGCACTATGGTAAAGGTGTTGAGGACATGACATAGTATTGTGCAAAGAATCGTGTGAAAAAAAGTCTATAATATTTGATAACCTCCCCCTGTGATCATAATTTGTGTAAAACAGAGTAAAGGTTGTTGGTGTTTAACTGCCACTAGTGTTCATTTCACCTGGAAACTGCAGTAAAGTGTATGTATCGGTTTTGTAGTTTGGAAAAAATGCATTTCTTATTTTTTTTATCCAAGTATGTATTCATGAAAAGTATCAAAAAGTATTTTTAATGTAACTGTTCAGAAGGTATAATGTGATGAAACATCGTGAGGCAGTTAATATTTAAAGTCATAAGGGATAGACACAGCAGAAGATAATTCATCCTGAGGGAATTTTTCTAAAGTTTTTAAAGATGCTGCATAAATATTGCAGCGAAGCCCAGGAAAGTCGCTCTCAGATTTTGTTGGATTTCAAACCGAATAGTTTTAGCTTGAGCTTATTGTTTGTTTCATTGTAACCATTCGAGTTTATTAAAAAAACGTTATGTTTTGAAGTTTATGGAGACCACTGATGGTTAAACTAAGATTGAAGTTTGGGTTGTAGCGCCGTTGAAATGCTATGAAGGCTGCTGTAATCTCCCAGATGTTTAGATAGAGTTCTGGCAGCAGCGCAGGAGAACTCATGTGCTGCAGGTATGGGTCACAAAGGGCAACAGTACTAAAAGCATTGTTCTGCCCCTCCTGCACACAAGAAAGAGAGAGAGAAATAAGAGGGGATACCCTTTTCAGCATCTGAGTCATGCTGGATACTTGATGCAGAGTTTTCCAAGCCAGAAACACAGCAGCGGAACAGGAACGGGAAGACACCTGTGAATTTCAATACAAACAATAACAAACAAAGCTCAGGAAGAACTAACGCTAAGGACGCTACGTGTGTGTGATGTCTTTGTTCCGTCGCTCCTCTGATTAAGCAAACATAACTCCCGTTACCTGGAAGCTGAGATCCCATAAAGGATGCATGTCCTCCAGCCCAAAATAACAATTAACCAACATTTACTGCACTGTAACCCCAGAAGCAGCGCGACTTTAGTCCTATCGATCTATCATCTATCTATTATTATCTATCTACGTCGATGTCCGTCGTCTGTCTGTCTGTCGTCTGATCTGTACGTTGATCTATTCTGTTGATCTATCGTCTGTCTGTCTGTCTGTTGATCTACTGTCTGTCTGTAGGTGTCCTCTGTCTGTCGGTCGGTCTGTCTGTCTGTCTATCATATATCTATATATCTATCTATCGATCGATTCTATCTGTGTCTCTAACTGTACTGTGCCTCTCCTCTCGTATGTCTTCTGTTCTCTCTATTGGGGTCTGCTGTCTGATCTGTCGTCTCTGTGGCTGAATCATATGTCTGTTGTTGTCATCTATCATAGGTTGTCTGTCTCTCTTCTCTGGTTGTCTCTGATCTGTCGTCTGAATCTATCTGTATGTTGTCTGTGTCTGAACTGTCTGCTGTCTGTTCTGTTGTGTCTGTCTGTCTCCATCATCTATCTATATAGCTATCTATCTATTAATACCTACCTTACCTACTGTATACGTATGTCTGTTCTGTCTGTTGTTGGTCGGTCTGTCTGTCTGTGTCTAAAGGTCGTCTCTCTCTCTCTCTATCTATCTGTCTGTCTGTTGAACGGTCTGTCGGATCTATAGATCTGTAGTATGTCTGTCTGTCTGTCTGTGTCGCAACGTTGTCTGTTTGTCTGTCGTCTGTCTGTTCTGTCTGTCTGTATATTCTGTCTGTCTGTGATGTCTGTTATCTATCGTCTGTTGGTCTGTCTGTACTGATGGGTGGCTTAATGTCTGTCTCTCTCTCTCTCTCTAGGTATGTCTGTCTGTATGTCGTCTGTCTGTCTATATCGGTGTAGGTTGTAGTGATCGTCGTCTGTCTTCTGTCTGTTCTGATCTAGCTGGCGGTTCGCTCTCTCTCTCCTCTCTCTCTGGTCTGATCGCTGTTGATCTATTATCTATACATAGTCGTCTGTGTCTGTCTGTCGTTGTCCTCCTCTCCTCTCTGTCTATCTCTCTTGTCTGTCTGCGATCTGTCTGTCGATCTATGATAGTCTGTCGTGTATCTAACGTCGGTTTGTCTGTCTGTCTGTGATCTATCTATCTAATCTTATCTATCTATCTATCTATATATATCTTCTATTCTATTCTCTATCTATCTGTCTGTTGTATGGCTGTCGTCGTCATGGTCTTAAGTCTGTCTGTCTGTCTGTCTGCTATCTATCTGTCTGTCTGTGCTGTCTGTCTGTCTGTCTGTGTCTCAAAAACGTCGTCTCTCCTCTCTCTCTCTGTCTGTTCTGGGCGTCGGGCTCTCTCGTGTCTGTGTAGATCTGTCTGTCTTTCTGTCTGTCTGTCTGTCGTCTGTCTATCTATCTTCTGTTTGTCTGTCTGTCTATCTATCCATCTAGCTGTCTGTCTGTCTGTCTGTTGTCTGTCTGTCTGTCTTTGCTGTCTCTCTCTCTCTCTGTGTTCGTCGTTGATCTACGATCTATCTAATATATCTATCTATTATTCTATATATCTATCTATTCTAATCTATCTGTTTGTTGGGTGAACAATCGGATTAGAGAAACACACATGTGGGCTGACGATCCAATGACTCGAGCAGCGGACAGAATCATACACTGATTGTTTGTGATGTCATCACCTCATTGCTCGTCTGTTGGCAGTTATCAGTCAGATCTTTAGATTGTTCTGGCCTTCCTTTCCAGTGTAAATAAGCAATATGTACCACATCAACACCCTTCATTAAAACTCATCACCTGTGCACACTTACGCAGTCATTGTTTTGAGCAGTAACCTTTACACAATAATTCTGTCAACAGAATCAGCTACACACGTCTTTATTACAGCTGTAGGCCCAAACATGCTAAATATACTGAACACACATTCAGAATGAGCCCAAATCTTCTTACATCATCAAAAAAGTTCTGTTTTTATGTGCATTTTTATCAGGTCCATAGAACTAACTATTTGGTTGGAGTTACACACAGGGTTAAAGTTTTCAAATAGTAGTAGTAGTAGTAGTAGTAGTAATAAGATATTTCTATGCAGATCTGTATTAGTATTGATTATATTACTTTAATTTAAGATAGGATTAAATTACTAATATTATTATATAATAATAATGTTTTATAATTCCTCATTGATGTATGAATATCAGTTAACAATAAATAAGAAATAATATTATTATATATCATTATTATTGGTACTATTCATGCTTATTATTATTAGTCGAGTGCTATTACTAAATAATAGTAAGTAGTAATATGAGTAATAGTAATAATAATCCCATAATATAAGATAAATAATTTAGCATTAATCATCTTTAATCAAGTATTCAAATATAATTATAAAAATTATTAAATAATTATGTTGTATAGTTGGGCTTACTTTGTCGAATTTATGTTTTTGATTATTTATATTAGAGTTTAAATACTTTAATAAATATAACATTTCTTTATTTTTTACATTTTACACTCTTAGCAGCATTTTTATTCTTCAATGCTATTTTCTTCTTTTTTGGATTATTTTGTATATTTTGTTGTTTCCATTATTTTGCACTTTTTTTGTTATGCACCATTGTCTTTAAATATACAATATTTTTCATTAAAAAAAACACATTTGAATGGAAAATGAATGCACTTTACTGAATGTACTGTAAATGTGTTTGTGGATGTAAGGGAGAAGAATCTAAGAATGACATTTGCACTATTTCCACCTAATACACACTTTTCCTGTAGAGAGAGATCTGTCTGCACCATTAAAAATTCAATAAGTGAAAAAAACGAGAGAGACTGACAAGACTCAGCCAAACCCATGCTTCGGCCTGAGGCGGCATCTTTATCATGTGGTTTAGGTAGGAAAGGTGGATTTTCCCCATCTCTAAACATCAATATAACTTCATCCACGCCTTTTCCACATCCCTTGCTCTCAAATTCTGCCGCACACCGCAAACATTATCATATCACGACCTAGACTAGATCTTCCCAGACCTGATGTCACTGGGACTGAGTGGATGTGTGCGTTTACTGTTTTGGATCGTAATTTCTGTCCTTTGTTCTGGTGTTGTATTTGTATGTGGCATCACATACACTTCACATTTACCAACATCTTACTGAAGATACCATGACAAGCATCTGCATGCACTCACAAAATGGACCATCATGCATCGCAAAAAGAGCTCTGTGGAGATTGTGAATTTGCCCTTTTTTAATGTTTGGTGCCCACATACTGCCGGCTAGTGGGACTACAAAAGTCTCCACAGGTCTTACGTAGGGCTTTACGCATCTTACTAGGCTCAAATGATCAGAGAACACCTGCGTCCCTATTAAATCCACAGAGGAAAGAGACAAAGCGAGAGAACAAAGGCACAAAGAACACTTTCTTAGCAGTCATGATATTGTATGGGCATTCTGATAAATCTTATAAGACTTAAGGATATTAAGGAACCAAGGCCACGCACTTGAGTTTTTGGTCTTTTAAATTTTGAATATGTGTAAGCATTTGGAAAACAAATTCAAACAAACAACCAAACAAATAAGGCCATTAACATGCCCATTTTATTAGTTTATCGTAATTGTGTAATTCGTCCGGCACACTCACTCGGAACAAAGACGCCTGGACAATTAGCATGACAGTTGGATGGCGGTGGGGTTAGGGTTCTGTGCTGGGCAAGACTCCCGGCGCATTCCATGCAGCCTAGAATGATGAGGCAGGGAGAGTTAGAGCAATACCCCAGGGTAAACAGAACAGAACCAACATAAAGTATTGCAGATATCGTTAAAGTTCAATAATGTTATGTACACATTTTAGAATTAGCCTGATTCAAAGGAGAATCAGAAGGCTGAATCCTGACGGACAGAGGAGGAGCTGGGGATGGAGGAAGGTAATTAGCTATTGAGCAATGCAAAAAAAACGGCCGATAATACTGAGGGACCTTATATATAAATGCTTAGATAGATGTCGTAGTCCCATAGGTTGATGGGGATCAGCTGAAAGTCAGCCGATGCGAGCTTGACTAACGTGACCTGACATAAATAAGCTAGCTTGGATTATTGACAAACTGTGAATATGGTAGTCACGGAGAATGTACATCCAGCTGTGTGTATCCCAGGGGATGCAGGGAAGGTTCTTGTATTCCCTGAAGGGGGTTATTCTGGCGATAACGGATGGCTTACATTATCTGCTTATTAAAGGGCCTTACCTGCATGAGTAAACTAAATTAGACACAAAATATTGATTTTGAGTTGAAATATTTGAAACGCACATCTTCCGTGACGACAGCAGGTAGCAAGCGGCAAGTTTCAAACTAGCGGACATTTAAGGGAAAACGGTGCAGTAAGTACACTTATACACAACATTTCACCACATTAAATACTTATAGCGCTATAAAAGATATTGATTTAAAGACAAAAAACTGTCTTAAAATCTTACAGTAGTTATCTTATAATCCATTTTACAGTTGTAAATCACTCGTCGCCAAAAACGGCAGCCGGCTGAACACTATTTAATACAAAGCATTTATTCATAGTTGTGTTTCATTTGCATATAACCAGTGGGTACGGAAAGTATTTAGACCCCTTTAAATTTTTCACTCTTTTTTATATTGCATCCATTTGCTAAAATCATTTGTTCATTTTTTTCCTCATTAATGTACACACAGCACCCCATATTGACAGAAAACACAGAATTGTTGAAATTTTTGCAGATTTATTAAAAAATAAAAACTGATATCACATGGTCCTAAGTATTCAGATTGCTGTGACACTCATATATTTAACTCAGGTGATGTCCATTTCTTTGATCATCCTTGAGATGGTTCTACACCTTCATTTGAGTCCAGCTGAGTTTGATTATACTGATTGGAATTGATTAAGAAAGCCACACACCTGTCTATATAAGACCTTACATCTCACAGTGCATGTCAGAGCAAATGAGCATCCTGAGGTCAAAGGAACTGCCTGAGAGCTCAGAGACAGAATTGTGGCAAGGCACAGATCTGGCCATGGTTACTAAAAAATTTCTGCTGCACTTAAGGTTTCCTAAGAGCACAGTGGCCTCCATTATCCTTAAATGGAAGACGTTTGGGACTTCCAGAACCCTTCCTAGAGCTGGCCGTTCCGGCCAAATTTAGCTATCGGGGGAGAAGAGCCTTGGTTTGAGAGGTAAAGAAGAACCCAAAGATAATTGTGGCTGAGCTCCAGAGATGCAGTCGGGTGTTGGGAGAAAGTTGTAGAAAGTCAACCAACACTGCAGCCCTCCACCAGTCGGGGCTTTATGGCCGAGTGGCCCGACGGAAGCTTCTCCTCAGTGCAAGACACATGAAAAGCCCGCATGGAGTTTGCTAAAAAAAAAAACACCTGAAGGACTCCAAGATCTGATGAGACCAAGATAGAACTTTTAGGCCTTAATTCTAAGCGGTATGTGTGGAGAAAACGGCACTGGTCATCACCTGCCAAAATAAAGTCCAACAGTGAAGCTGGTGGTGGCAGCATCATGCTGTGGGGGTTTTTCAGCTGCAGGGACAGGACGAATGGTTGCAATCGAGGGAAAGAAGAATGCGGCCAAGTACAGGGATATCCTGGACGAAAAACCTTCTCCAGAGTGCTCAGGACCTCAGACTGGGCCGAAGGTTTCCCTTCCAACAAGACAATGACCCTAAGCACAGAGCTAAAATAACGAAGGAGTGACTTCACAAAAACTCTGTGACTGTTCTTGAATGGCCAAGCCAGAGCCCTGACTTAAACCCAACTGAGCATCTCTAGAGACCTAAAAATGGCTGTCCACCAACGTTTACCATCCAGCTTGACAGAACTGGAGAGGATCTGCAAGGAGGGATGGCAGAGGATCCCCAAATCCAGGTGTGAAAACTTGTTGCATCTTTCCCAAAAAGAATCATGGCTGTATTAGATCAAAAGGGTCTTCTACTAAATACTGAGCAAAGGGTATGAATACTTAAGACCATGTGATATTTCAGTTTCTTTTTTAATAAATCTGCAAAAATGTCAAAAAATTCTGTGTTTTGTGTCAATATGGGGTGCTGTGTGTACATTATTGAGGAAAAAAAATTTACTTAAATGATTTAGCAAATGGCTGCAATATAACAAGAGTGAAAACTTTAAGGGGGTCTGAATACTTTCCGTACCCACTGTATATATATATATATGCAATTGAAAATGACAAGCTATAATAATGCTATAGATTATATATAACAAACACAATAAATAATAATTAAATAAATAATAAAAATAAAATGTATTATTATCTTGATAAGGTTATCGTCATATTAAAATTATTCATGTAATTCCTGTATTAATAATTAATAATTATATGCATTTAATTTAAATATATAATAAGATGATGATTTTAATTTGACTAGCATCAGATGGTTTGTGTATATCATAAAAATACACACAAATGACATTTAAGGGCTAGTTACTGGAAAACAAAACAATATTATGATTAGGGGGAAATTATGTGGCAAATGTAAACTCAGTTAAAGTTGTCATCTGTATCACAGTAACTAAAAATACAAACAGTCACTGTCTTGTGTTCGAGAACTTGTGAAGGAGAAACGATCAGATTCAGACCCGACTGAAGTCTGTGGCGTTCTGTGTGAACCTGCTCTGACCAGCTCACAACGGAAAGGAAGGGCACACTGCGATGTGTTGGAGACGCGTTCTGTCTGGCAATGATGATGAAAGTTGATTTTTGTAGGTCTGCTTTAAACAACTTAGCATTCAGTAATAAAATTCTCTCACCTCGTTCATTTCTCCCTCTGTCTTCCCAAGGCATTTCTCTTCCCCTCTTCCTCTCTTCCTCTCTCTCTCTCTCTCTCTCTCTAATAATGTGTTCCCTGGCAGAAATTCAGTGATGCGTGTAGCAGCATGGCTGATATTAATATCTTGGTAAGATGGAAGTTCCCCTCCATCAGGTAATACCATCAGAAAGAGTCCAGATTCAGCCAGTACACTTACTGACCCTCACTGTTTCCAACAAACAACAAAATACTGTTTCTATTGGACTGTCATTTGGGATTCATTGCAGCATTAATTGGATTAAATATTTACTTTATTCTAAATGTCTGCTACTTTTGCAGAATGAGCAGAATGTTGTTAGTGTTGTAGCCTAGCATGTTTGCAAGAGGTTATGCTGGTTGGCTAACATTATAAACTATTTTAAAATGCTTACCACTAGCCAAACAACAAATTTTGCTCCATTCAAGTACATAAACTCACCCACCTTACTTTTTTAAATTATGAAAGTAAATGGGTCTCAAACAGCTATTGAGCACTGCAGTGATGAGGCATTGTTGTAGGCCAAACCAGAAGTTCGTATCCTCCTGGTTCCCTCGACAAAAACCCAGTAGGATTTTTTTCATTGGTTTTGGATTATTGCAGAAAATAAGCTCTGTGACCAACAAAAGTTTATGATTCTTAATCATTATAATCTTCACAACTGTAATGAATTTTGAAGGCTAAATGCAATCACCAGAAGCAAAAAGCTTAGACTTCACCGTCACTACCATTAAGTTTGAGTTTGATTTAGAATAGTTTGCAAGTGTCACGGAAGGAAAACCCTGCCTCTACCACCGAATCCAGCCTCCCTCCTCACCCGCTCACAAAATCACCTGATTATGATCCCGGACACCTGACCCATACCCACACATGCTCAAATGCACTCCCTCAGTAATAGTCGGCTGGTAACAAGGTTTACAATGCTGCTCTGGCGCGTTTGGCTCCCGTTGCCTGTCAAACCTCTGGATTCCTCAGTGCTCGGCCGGAGGACCAGAGTGCGACCCCAGATAAGACTGTGTTCTATGCTTCCATTAATCGCTATGTTGGACTCTTTTCTGTTGGAAGCTACTCCGAGTTCATGTACTAAACTCTTCGACTACATAACTGCCTGTTTGCCTCTTTGGCCCGGATGTGACAGCAAGAGGTGATAATAAACACAAGACGGCTGTGAAACGAGTGATGAGTTACTGTCAGGGTGATGTTTAGTCCCAGAAACCTCTGTAGTCCCATTAAGCCCCTTGTTAGCAAATAGCTTTCAAAATAAATCACTAATTACTGATATTTTGTGTCGTAAAATAAAATGTGAAAACATCTTGAGCTTATGTTCACCACAGACCTTAGTTCAGCATTTAACCACAAAACATTAAAAAAAAATCATTGACTTCAGGATGGTGGAACGGAAGTGAAAAAGGGTGAATGCGAACAGAACCATGTCCTAAAGTGCCCTTATTATGCCTTTTCGAATATTACTTTTCATGCAGTGTGTCATGTAGCTGTATGTGAACATAAACTATCTGCAAAGTTGTGAAGCCGACAGTGCACGATAAATAAAGTTATTGTCTATCAAAAAAGAGAGTCGGCTCGCAATCGCCTAAACCAGTCGTCAGGAATTTGAATCTTATTCTGTTACGGCTCTACGTCACAAAGTAACACATTTGCAATGTCTGGCCACTTTCTACATCGCCAACTTGCCCACACACAAACAGTAAAATCTCCGTGTGGTTAACATCATGTCGAGAAGATGCTGTATCCTACGCTGTGAGAGTAAATTTGTTTTATCACATCTTATAATTACCAAACTTGTCAACACTTGACACTTACCACTGAGAAATGTCCTGCTCCAGTCGTGCTTGCGAATCAGTCTCTTGTCGATCAGCCAGTTCAACCGTTTCATCATCAGACTCCGGCTCGAATTGGTAATGTACAATCATGGATACCATCCTTTCTATGTATTGACAAGTCTCCCGGGCTGTCATTCCATCATGGCAATGTTTCGTTTCCTACATGCGCTGTACGCGGTAGACCAATCCAGAGCCAATCTCTCTACGACTCTGGACCAATCACAGCAGTGAGGGCTCACGGAAAGGAGGGGTTTAGAGAGACTGATTCTTTGAACTGCTTCGCACAAGTCGTTTATGAATCATTTAGAAATGAGGTCAAATTAAATCTATTTTTTTAGAAAACGAACATGTTTTTTGACCTCTTTCATCAGTTTTAGGAGACTCATAAAACAATATTAGCAACCTTAAAAAAGGCATAATAGGGGCACTTGAAACGTTCTCACCTTCTCATGTCTTTTAGTTCACTGCATGCGTTCCTTAAATAGCTCTTTCTCCATGTCACTCTCTCCTTCTTTCTCCCTCACTTTTTCTCTCCCTCCTTCTTACACATTAATCAACAATGATAACAGTGTGCTGACTGCAATATGGAGCAACCCCTGCCTGTCGCAAAGCAACTGGCTTATACTTCATATACTCACAATGAAATTCTTTTTCATTCTTTGCTAATCGGTTACAATTCTTTGCTAATCGAGTTTGAAACATGCAAGCAACAGTATGTTAGCAAACATCGTGACACTGCCCATACTTAGAGCAGCGTTTAGATGAACATGTAAATATTCAACGAACACAAACAACAGAAATGACAGCGGTGCGAAAACAGCAGTTAAGAAAGCATCTGTTCATAGCGATGTGGATATGTTTGCACAAGCTCTGTAATTCAACACTCCAGTCAAGTCACGTTTATTTATATAGCACTTTATACAACAGCTTTAAAACCAAACCAACCCATCAGCCTGCTCCATCTAGAGTTTCATGACAGAACTTAGCAAAAGTAAAAAGCTAAATTTAGGCTATAAACGAATTACATCGCTGTAACATGACTTCAGCATTACCACCATTAAGTTTCTGACAACTCTTTCAGTCTTTATTAGAAATCTTTAAAAATCCCTGAAAGTTTAAATGAGTTCAAAAGTGTTTACCAGTCGAAGGTAAGGGTTCAATTTGCGGTTAAGAAATAAGCAGCAGATATTTCTTGTTGCTGGGAGACTTCAGATAAATGCAGAAAGAGGGTTACTAACTAGTCAGCACTCTGCCTACTGCATCACACGTATCCGACTCCTAGAGCTACCGCATGTAAATAATCATGAGTCTTTGTGATCTACTCTATAAATATCTTCTTACGCTTAATGCTGGAAGCTGGAAGCTGGAACATCTCACTAAACTGGAAATAAAGACTTGATATAAACTCACTGCGTTCAAGGGCGCATTGTCATTGAAATACACACACGTATGTGATAAGGGGGTGACAAAGATGGCAACATTTGTAGATACAAACAGAAAGGGCATACTTATAATCACCCACCCACAAATACACACACACAAGTCCCCAAATAGACTCTTCACACCCTTGACACACGTTCACCCTTTTTTTTTACTCAATGTATTCACTATTTTTTTTTTCTCTCATTGTGCACCAGAATAGCTCAAGTTATTAATTTTCTGCCGGGACACGCCCACACTTCCTGTATGGAGCTGGGTGGTGCTTTCACAAAAGGTGACGTCACACCATCTTTGTTCCCTTTTGACACTAAACACCTACTGGAAGCAAAAATGCAAGCTATATTTGGTTGGTTTGGCGGAATTGTCATTTTCTGAATAAGAATGTAAAACCAAACTTCCTGTTCTGGCTTTATTTAGCTGTTGGTGACTCCAAATGAAAGCAGAACCGTTTTGGGGGGAATAATATTTTATATTTATTTCTAAAGACCAGAGATATTAGACAGCTAATTTCCTGTGTTATATCTTTGGTGTTCTGGTATAGAATAGAATAGAATAGAAGAGAATAGAATAGATATAGAAGAGAACAACTGAATGCATTACTAATTTTTTTTTTTTTTGTCTGGTTTTTAAATTTGTGTTAAAAATAATCAGTAAAATCGGTTTCTAGATAAATAAATAAAAAATAAATATGGGGAAATCACTTATAAAAATACCACAATAAAACATACATATTCTCTAGTTACAATTAGCATATACTATTAAATTAAAACAAAAATAAAAATAAAAGGAGTCAAAAAAGCGGAAGAAAACACATTAATTTAGTACGATAACTTATAACTGATGTATAAAACATAATGCAATAAAACATTAGTGAAATTAATCAGGTCTAGTAAAAAAATGATCTATCATAGCTGTAAATAAAACAAAGATTAAAGTTTTACAACAATATACTACTTCAGTCTTTTTACTTTAAAATTTCACATTTAACTCAAGCGTTATTAGTGAGGTTTTGAAGTTATTTGCTAAATTACTAGCAATTTCTGACTGAAAGGAATCAATACATCTTGATTGTTGTTTCACTTCAGTTGGAAATGCTGATGGCTGAAACAATATGAAATTTCGGTTGAAAGGAGTTACAATAAATAAAAAAGTCATGAGATTATGAGGAAGAAAAAAAAATCCCCCCATGAGTAACAATCTTTAAAAAACACATAAATAGGCTTGACAACATAAGAATCTGTCTCTCTCTCTCTCACAACACACACACACGCACAGGAAAAAGGCTGTCGGGTGTGAAGGCTAGAGTTGAGGGGCCGTGGTACAAAGATTGTGTTGTGTGTGGTATGCATGTTTAAATCTCATATTTAAAAATGCATTTCCTGAAAACGACATAGGTAAAAGTAGGAACAACCTGAGCATTTGGCAGGAAAAATACACTCGGTCATTTTAACGCATTACTTGGCGGAATGGCATCTACTCATACAATGATCTTAGTATGATCGGTGGAAGGATCTTAAAAGCCAAGGATCACGAGTTAATATATTAATTTTTGTGGTGGTAGTAATTATTTGTAAGATCCATTAATTTACATTCCAAGGAAAAAAACTTGGGCATTGGGTGGGTCAGGGCGAGATTTGACGCGAGGACGTGTCCCCCCAACTTTTGGATATCAGTAACTCGTTCCCCCGCAATTTCGGTCCAAGTGCGGTCGCATAGAGGTTTTCAAGAGCTGTTGTGAATAAATATAGATTTAAATTCATAGAGACAGGATAGTCTGTGCATGATCTGATGTTTTATTCGGACCGAGAATAAGGCTAGGTGAACATCGTGGAGCGCTAAACACTGCGTACAGTGTATGTTTCATTCATACTCGAAGCCGGAGGCACTCTCGCGCAGAAAGTCGTACCAGGAAATCACTAATATGGACAAAAGCATCCGATATCGCTGTATGAAAACAGTTTTTTCCCCAAAAAACAAAACAGAACGTTTGGAACATGAAGACGTATTAAAAAGATTGCGAAAATATATGGTTTTTGTGTTTGTCAAGTTATCTCCCAGGTAATAAATAAAGTTATATGACCAATGACAGTGCTACTTGACTTACATTTAGTACAGTATCAGAAACTTCGTCTGCATATTAGTGATCAAGTGTTTGTAGTATATAAACAAATCATTATTATTGGTCACTGTCCAGCAGTTATCTGATTCTAAGCCAATAAAGCTAGAAATTAGAGAGAAATTAAAAGTTGCCTATACCTACGCAGTCAAAATTTTTTGAACAGTAGATTTTTATGTTTTTTAAAGAAGGTCTCTTCCAAGCCTGCATTGATTTGCTACAAGTACAGCAAACACCAGTAAAAATTGAAATATTACTGGCTATAAAATACCTGTTTTTTGAAATATATTTTAAAATGTAATTGATTCAAAGCTGAGTTTTCAGCATCATTACCCCAGTCTTCAGTGTAACTGTCCTTAGAAATCATTATAATGCTGATGAGCTCAAGCAAACATTTTCTATTATGCTGTTGAAACAGATGAGTAGAATTTTTTCCATGTTTCTTTTGAGAATAGAAGTTCGAGAACAGCATTATTGAAATAGAAAGAGTGAAAATTATAAAGTCTTTATCATCACTTTTGCATTTAAATAAGCATCCTGCTAAAAAAGGTTCATTTCTTAATTTCCTTTTCCAAAAAAATAAAAAGTAAGACTGACTCTAAGCTTTTGATGGTTATAGTTCGTTAATGTACAAAAGCTTTATTTACATAAAGCGTGATCTTTGGATTCTTCTATGCATCAAGCGATAACTAAAAAATTATATCAACTGTTTAATATTGATCTTAATAATATAATTAAAAAAAAAGGTTCTATGGAGCCGCTAAATTAATTTTCTGAAAAGATGTGGACACGGAGACTGAGTAATGATGCGAAAATTCAGCTTTGAGATAGCACTCATTTTTAAAATATATTAAAAGAGAAATCAGTTTTTTAATAGTAAAAAAATAGGTTCACAAACATTACGCTTGTGCTGTCAGTTAGGAGCAAATAAATACAGGTGTGAAAATAAGAGATGCTTTGAAAGACATTAAAAAATCTTACTGATCCAAAAACGTGACTGGAGGGTATATAGATTACAGAAATGTTATATTGTAATGTTATATCTATATATATAACATTTCTGTCCACTTCACTTCTGAAATGATGGCTACGCCCATGGGTGTTGTGCATTATTCTCCTTTCTGACTGCATCTCTGACAGTGTGGAAAAAGTGTTTTGTTTTAGTTTTTTTGTAAAAACAGTCACAACTACAACTATATTTTTTGTAATTGCAACTTCAGTTCTTATATTTGTGACTTTATCTCACAATCAAATTCACATATCACTACGGCAACTCATTTCTTATTGGACGAATCTACAGTTTTTATAACAATTGTCTTTTGTAATGCGAATTCATATCTCACAATTGCAACTTTATTTATAGTAATAGTGACTTAATTTCTCATATTTGTGACCTTTATCTCACAATTTTAATTTCATGTCTCATAATTTGACTTTTTCTTTGTAATTGCCACTTTATATATCATAATTACGACTTTATGCCCAGCAATTCCATCTTTGTTTCCATAACTGCGACTTTGTCTTATAATTGTTACATAGTATCTCACAATTATGAATATTTATTGTAATTTCAACATTATATCTCATAATCTCAACTTTATGTCTCATAATTGTAAGTTCTCATTTGTGACCTTTATCTCACAATTGTGACGTCATGTCTCACAAGTGACTATTTTTTGTAATTGCATCTTTATATATAATACTTTGTGGCTCAGTGGTAGAGCATTGCATTAGCAGCGCAAAATGTTGTGGGTTTGATTCCCAGGAACTCACATACTGGTAAAAAATGTATAGCCTGAATGCACTGTAAGTCACTTTGGATAAAAGCATTTGCTAAATGCATAAATTATTGTCATTATATTTTGCTATTGCAATTTTATTTCTTGTAGTGTGATTTAATATCTCAAATTTGGGACTTTATATCTTAGTTTTCTCATAAATGCGACCACCTCTCACAATTGACTTTTGTGTAATTGCGACTTCATATCTGACTGACACATTTGAATTTTTTTCTTGTAATTTCAACTTTATATCTTACAATTTCAACTTTATTTTTCATAATTGTGACTTAATGTCCCACAATTCCATCTTTATTTGTTGTAATTGCAGCAATTGCAAGTCAATTTAAGACTTCAATCATTTAAATTCAATTAAGACTTTATTTCTTATAATTGTAACTTTATATCTCAAAATCGCAACTTTATTTCTCATAATAAATATGAAAAAGAGGAAAAAGCAAGAAAAACATCAGTGAGAGTTTGGGAAGCTGACACTTCTCTTGCATTGATTCCTTTCTTTGGCTGTTCATTAGAGTTGATTAAACTGATAATTTATTGACTAAACATGTTTTAAATCTATTGTAGAATCTGTGACTACACAGTCTGGGACTTTTTGTTGATGGTGATTAGATTATGTGGTAAGTGTGTGAAAGGCTTTACGGTGTCATATGAAGTCGCTGAAAAGAAAGTATTTATTTGTGTATTTGGTGTAATGAAGTGTATGCGGTCTAAGGTTAAAAAACACATTATTTTCCACATTACATTATTGTTGCTCCTCTCTGCCCTGTCTTTCTGAATTGCGTTGATTTTTACAAAGCTCATCGTGCTGAAAAGCGAGGTGTGCTGTGATTGGCCAGCTATCCAGTGCGTTGTGATTGTCAGAATACCTCAAGAAGAAGAAACCCGAAATGTGATGTCCAGTCGGCCGGAGCGACGAGACCAAAAACATTTAAAACCATTATAACGAGGCATTTGTGACCAGGGGACTAATTACGGATTATAATGCAATAGCTTTACGTGTTGCAACACACCGGTAACCATAAAACAGTCTGCATTTGTGATCCGGAGAAGAAAGTGACAAATCAACAAGGCTACTCTACATGCTCAAACTCCGCGGTTGAATCGTCAGTGGCCAAATTCTACTATTAAATAAAGTGGTCAGACACGCTGGAATTGTATCTACTTACCAGGATCAGCCAAAACGTCTCTATAAAATGCCGTGCACACATTGCAATATTGGGGTTGAACTGTTTGGCAAACCCCCAGTAGTGTAAATCAAAACTAACACCAATGATTCCAGCGTGTCCTTTTTGGAAGGCCAAAAAAAGTTAGGTTTTGGCTTTCACAACTGCAACAACAGCATCAAACACGGTGGGCCTTGAGAGCGGCCGGCGCGGATTCGACAAAGGAGTGAGGGCTTGTGGCAACTACATGTGACGACCCAGGGCTGGACTCCGGTTCGTCCATGGTGAAAGCTGATTCGGCGATCGACAGCGTGAAGTTGATGGATTTCCTCAGCGACCAGCACGGATCAGCTCTAGGCATGACGAAGCAGCATGGTCGGCAACCACAATATGGCAGCGGCGGCAACAGTGAGAATAAAAGTTACGCCTTCTTCTTTGTGTGAACATTTGGGCGGCAAATCTTCCCACATAGTGACGTAGATATGTGGGGGCGTGTTAGACCGAGCCGTTTTAGGAGGGCGTGGTTGACTAACTTTTATATAGAAACTTGGATTTGGACCTTTAGTCTTTGCACTTAAGATTTTTAGTGCAACAAGAGCTCTATCACTTCAAGAGAAAGGTGAAAATGAAAAGCATATATGACCCCTTTTTAGTACACCGTTAACAACAAACCCTTGTTGTATTATGGGCGGTCAGACAGAGCCAAACAGTTCAGCGCGAGCGCGGACTGTGGGCTACAGAGGTTTGAGATCTTAGGGAATCCTTCTCTGTGACTGTACAATATGTATGGAAGAGGACACATATGAGAAAAAGGGAAAGGACGAGGTGTGTGTGGCAGAGGCGAGTTGAGGGCGGCCAAGTTCTGTATCTCCTAAGGTCCGTTGTCGAACCTAGGAGGACTGGAGCAGGAAAGGAGAGACACTGGAACGGATGCTCCAGAGTTCTAATTTAAGAGAGAGGAGAGAGAGAGAGCCCCATGCTCTGGGAATTTCCCCAGAACCTTAAAACACCTCTCTGAGATCTTAAGTCATCTTAACACGCACCCACCTGCGAGAGTTAAAACCTTCATCTGAAACGGTGCATACATAATTTTTATCGTCCCCTCCCTGAATTCTACATCTGACATGTTCATATTTCCACTTTTGTCTAACGTCTGCCAGCAGAAACACAACAAATCAAAAAACATACTCTCTAGGAGAAACAGTCGAGGTATCAAAGAGACCTCATGGTGATTTTACATTCCCACAGGATTCCAGAGCACTGTCCTCAGATTAATGCTTGGGAATGTTTGGGTTCTGGGTTAAGTTGGGAGTTGACCCGTTAATTTGTACACCTGTTTGACAGGTAGTTGTTTATTACAATAAATCTGCCGTCAGTAAGAAGATGTATGGGTGTTTTGTTCAACTTTACTTTAAGACACTTTTGGCCTCAAACAAAAAAATAAGTTTTGTCACACTTTAAAGGGATAGTTCACCCAAAAATGTTAATTCTGTCATCATTTACTCACCCGGAAGTTTCCAAGCCTTACAAGAAAATATTATTTCAGTCTTTCTACTTCTAAATTTTACATTTGATTCAATGTTACATGCCATTTTTTTTATTATTTGTGAAATTTACAAGCAGTTTCCAAGTGGAAATTGTTTCAAGGTAATTTTTTTCAATGTAGTTTAAGATTGAAAATCTGAAATAAGGGTAAAACAATAAAGTCTATATATAAAACTCACTTGAAAAAATAGCAAAAATTAAAAATGAAGGCATGGTAAAAAAAATGAGATACATATAACACAAATAAAAAAAATGTTCAGCTCTGTTTTAATAAAATAAAACTGATTATGAATCTCCAGATGTTCATTATCCATCTGTGCACTGTGCTATTTTCAAAAATTACAGATATTATACCATTTTCAGGCTAAAACTGGAATCAAGCTATATTGTTGGAATGTGCGGTTTCGACTGAGTTTCAGTGACAGCAGGTGTCAACAGTGCTGAATTACAGCCTGCCTGAGTTTCCACTTCCCATCCAATCAGCCTCCATTACCACTGAGGGAAATACTGTGACCCTGAAGGTAACCTCAGCCATAAACTTCAACCTGGACCAGCCAGTCAGCTCATAATTGAACCAATAAATGGCTCTTTACCTGGGTGTACACTTGAGATCTGATTACACGTTAACATAGCTTGCTCTGCACTCTCAATTTGTGCAATTACCGTCTACCTGTGTTCTCATTGAGTAGGAGCGTGTGTGTAGATCTGACCCCTGAATATTTGCGGTTGGCCTCCCATTAGCTGTGCACATACCTGTGGGACAATTCTTTTAACAGTGGCCCCGGCTCCTATGTTAAGACTAACCCCTCACTCACAGAAAACACACCTTGGTTTGCCCATTCATCAAGAACCTGACACCATTTCCCTGCACAACTGTGTCACCTACCAGAGTCATGACAAATTTCATCCGCAGTACAGCAAACCTGCAGTTGACTTGCAAACACTAAATCCAGAAATAGTTCCAATAGAGAACCATCCCGTTTCAGCTTTGCTGTAATATATATGTTGGGGAAAAGTGGAAGTGGAAGCCCGTTCCAAAGAAGAAAACAAACAAATTGCGATTCCTTTGCGACTATGCCTGTTACAATTGCGACTGTGTCGCCAGAAATTGAACACTCATACGCTCACAACTAAACATAATCCTCAAATTTTGTTTATCTACATTTTATCCATTTTATTATTTGTTTATTTCTCGTTAAGCGACTTTTATCATGATGTTTATTTTTATGCACTTATTATTCCATAATTACTTTTTGTATTGAACTTTATTTCCCAATTACATGATATCTCCTTTGTGTCGGAAATCGTCCAAAAATGACAAACGGAGTATCCCATAATGACTTGTTCTATAATGGCTTTATATCTAACAATTGCAATTAACAAAAAACAATTGTGAATAATTGCAACATTAGATTTCACAATTGTGACAGTACCTCACAATTAAAACTTTATTTTTCATAATTGTGACTTTTTTCACAGTTGTTGCTTTTTCTCGCAATTGCACCTTAATATTTTACAGTTGTGACTTTATATTTATAACTGCACTTGTTAAGTATATCACAATTACAACTTTATCTCTCGTAAATGTGACTTTTCCTCATAATTTCAACTTTATATCTAACAGTTGTGATGAACAATTGCTAATAATTGTGATGTTTTACTTCACAATTTCGACAATACATGACAATTACAAATTTAATTTGCAAATGAGAATTTTTATCACAATGGCAACTTTGCATTATTTCTCACAGTTGTGAATTTATGCTTCACAATTACACAATTGTCACTGCTTTAAGTGTCAACTTTATTTCTCACAATTACAACTTTATTCACAATTGCGATTGTGAAGTATGTCACAGTTACAACTTTATAAAATGTGTAACTTTTTAAATGTGACTTTCTTGTAATTGAAACTGTACAATAATATAATAATTGCACATTTATAACGAACAATAGCAATGAACAACTAACGATTTCTAACAATTGCAATGCTATTACTAAACAAAATACGACAGTATCTTACAATTAAAACTTTATTTCACATAATTATGACTTTTTCTCATAACTGTTTCTTTTTCTCGCAATTGTACCTTTATATTTCACAATTATGACTTTATATTCACACGCAATCGTGACTTTATATTCTTCACGCAATCGTGAAGTACATCACAATTACAACTTTATTTCTCTCATAAATGTGATTTTCTTGGTATGGAACTTTTTATATAAACGTCGTATTAAATTCAAAACAAACAATTGCGAATAAGCGCTGGCATTATAATTCCTCACTATTAAACTCTCTATTTTTCAGAATTTCATCGTATGCGTATAGTTTTGCCGTTTTCTCTCGACATTTACACCTTTTATATAAGGGACATGGTGACCATATGCACAACGGTGATTGGAATGAGTGTCACAGTGTCTGACTTTTGTCTTCTCGTAATACCTTTTTCTTCATATTTGCCACCTTTTGTTTCTCAGGCTGACATTTGTCCTCTCAAGCCTTTGGGCGAATTGGTAGAGGGCACTTAACCCAACTCCGTTACCACAAATGACTGAACTCAGAGTGTGGGAAAATTAAACCCAGTTGCGCCCCTTGAAATCATCTTGAATTCCTGCATTTGGACAATGATTTAGAAGTTCCAGTGAAACTGACTATGATTAGTCAAAATTCCGGCGGTATCTTTGTTTGCATCTGATGGTTGTTGTTACAAACCAAGCACCATTGTGATTGGCAATGATTTGTTGCCTGTTTCAAGCAATGGCCACAGTGGCGGGGAACCGATAGTGAAGATGTGATGATATCTAGACTCTGACAATGCCGCGCTAGATACATCGCTGGAGTTGTCTCTTTATCAGAGGAGTGGAGTTTCATTGTTGGCTTTGGTTTAAGCGTTTAGACAAACCATAATTACCTAAGATATGCGTGAAATTGAATACTTAATGAGGCCACACTATCCAAATCTCACTGAAACAGAGATCTCTAAAAGAAGATTAAATTCACCTAAAGGCCTTAGCTTTTTATATCATTACTTTAACTAGCAAACAGAGTTCATTGATAACCATTGTGGTTTACAGACTGAATGACGACCTCAAAGTAGTGCGACTATCAAAGTGATGTGTGCTATATACTTTCTAATACTTCGACTTACATTTTTCCCCCTGACAAATAGTCAAAACTTCCTTAACTCTGCATTAAAAAAAAATATAGAACTTAGGTTGCGATTATCTGAATCAGGACACAAGAGTACAAGTTCGGGGATTTCACCTATAGATGACCATCACATGTGTGGTCACACTGTGGACAATGACATTAAGTTTCTGTTTCAGAGAGAAGTCCTAATGAGGATGAATCTTTTATAGAGCCTGCATAAATATGTGAGAGTGGAAACTGCAATGTATCTCTTGGGTGCTAAAACTGTGGGTGTATACTTATAACAAAACATCACTGGATATGGAAAAGATCCATCAATAATCAAATATGTGTTTATATGTACACACAGTGACATTTCATGGTACGGGGTGGTCTAGGCTACTGGGTGGAACATTAATTGATAAGGGCCTTGTTTTAATTTAGGGGGCACTGACAAAAACAGAAAACTTTTTATGCATTTTAGCCGTTCATTTGCATGACATTGCACCTTGAAACCGTCTCCTATGAAGACGAAGGCCGGTATCATGCATCCATGGGTAAACTCCAAAACATAATTTGGGAACCTTCACATCATGGCCGCAGCAATTCTGTTTTCAGTCTATAGACTGCGGAGGTCCAGGCGTTTACGTTTTCTTTACAGAGTGATATCGCCAACTACTGGTCAGGCATGAGTAATACAATGTTTTAGGAAAAGCGTTTCCGTCTTTAGCCTATTTTTCCGGCTTGTAGGGAGCGTGCACGGGAGCCGAGAGGAAAAAAAATCTCACAAAGCCATTGTTTTGGTACTGAGCATAAAGTCCGGTCTACTACGCAGCTTATTTTGTCCAAATACCACTTACAGTAGACAGGAGGAAACTGTTTAACGACATGTAAAGCTTCCAGCTACAGATTTTTTTTGTTTGTAAGTGCCACTTAGGTCTGGGTTAATCTGAAATTGATTGTTCGATTAGAATTTTAATGTTTAATTAAACAAAATTTGTGCTCAAGAATCATTAGTGAAGCGTTGCTGTCATATGGTGCATCCGAGTCCTCCTGCGAAGTTTGTATTTACGAGTTGGGAAGTCAGAATTTCGATGTCAGGTGCATTCGAATCACTTTGGTTGGAGCAAGATGGCGATGTTGCTAAAATTAGACAAGATTTTTTTAACTCCACATCTACGAAATTATTAATTATTACGCATTATGTTTTTATTGAATTTATGAAGGTGTTGTAAATCATATATTCTGTACATGCCCCTTAGTTTTATTGTAAATGAATAATAATATGAATCATTTTTCATTCATTTTAATTAATAAACAAATTGACTGTAAGTACAGACTTTGCATCTACTGCTTCTGCCTTATTTTCTCACATGTATCCAACTTGAAAACTATATTCCCGCTCGTTATTACAATTTTGTGGTGACGTTCATGTGCATTAATTTGATCTTTCTGACATGACTTAAACACACATGAATATAAACAACATGCAAAATGGCCACCTGGGAGAGTAACCAAGATGACCACCAGGTGACCTGACTAGTCTTAAAGGGACTTTGGTGTGATCTTACTGTAAATTTGTAAATATGTTTTAGCAAACCCGCTTTTGGCGCCAGGAAAATGCTGTCAGGATTTCTAGGAGTTTCTCTTTCAAATGCAAAATTTATCAAATGTAAAAAAATTTTTTTTTTAAACGTGATTTATGGTATGCTAGTCTATTTACTCGTATCTGTGCCATTATTTAACTCCCAAAAAAAGCGTCTTAACCCATTTTGCGCCTTTGTTGTTAGTAGATTACCCACACCTGATTATCATCGCTTGTTTTTGTTGCGACCTATGCTAATTGGTAGATTGCATTGGTCATTATGGAAATGCGCTAGCTGCGTCTGTGTTCTTTTATTCACGTATTGTTATTAGATCAGCCACAGAACTTTCCACTCCCATCTGCACTTTTATGGGATTGCACTCTCATGCTAATTTGCCCTGTTTAGTAAATCTGGCCTAAAAAGGGCAGATCTGTAAACATAGGGAGAGAAAGATATTAAGCAAATGACTAATTGTGGATATTTTCTTGCAGACAGCTGCAGTGGTAATGATTCTGTTCAGGTCGAGGCGCACAGTGAAGCTCTGTGTCTCTCTATGATCATTGGTTCGCATCCAGAACCCTGGGTCCACATTAACACCAGTTAGAGGAAAAAACCCATCAACACGGCTTCCTGTTTTCTCCTCCAGCCTGGAATGGTGATTCCCTCATGACCCGCTGCTATGATGATCGCACACAAACACCTAAACACAGTGTCACATTGAGGAGAGTTGGGCGTTAGCAGCCCATCACATAGCACTTCATTCACCTGGCTCTCCGCACTCTCCTTGACCTCCAGTTCACATCATCAAACTATCCATCCGTCCATCTATTTCGTTACCAGATCCTCATATCCGCCGGCTGTCTTCATCTGCTATTATACTCATTGCATTTGCCTTCCCGCGTGCAGCTGCTATTCGCTAGCTCATTGTGATGTTTGTATATTTAGCTGCTGCGTTCATTTCCTCTACTGTTGACTCGGGAAACACATACAATGCACAAACAGATGCCCCCCCACTCGCTCCCACCCGGCCATTTTGCCATCTCCCTCTACAGGCCCATGTCTGTGCGCCCCCCTCCTCCTGCCATCCTTCAGTTTTAAAAGAAGTGGGTTGAGAACGAAAGCAGGGCGAACTTCACAGCATGGAGGCCGTGAGCTTGCCATTGTTCAGCCAAAACTCCCAGACAATCAGGAGGTCAAGCCTGAAATTCCTCACCAGCTCTTGTATCCCCTTCAGGAAAGAAAAAAAAAAATAATCCTACATTATATTACAAAAATGCAATTCTGTTCCCACCACACTTTAAAAAAAACATAAAATAAACTATTTCGTTATTATTCTAAAGGTGTATAATTAATATAATAAAATAAAACATAATATATACAGATATATATATAGTTTTTTTATACTATCCTTAATTACTATTTATTATATTATATCTAATTATAATTATATTATATTATATTAATTATATTATATTATATTAATATTGTTTGTATGTATTGTATTGATTTATAGTGAATTAAATGGTTGGTGGGTTTTGTGTTTCCCGAAAATATAGCTTTCGTTTGATTATGATTATTATTATTATATAATATAATGATGAAATGTTTTATTATTATAGGATTTTTATTATAATAATTTTATAATCATAATTGTTATTATTACTATGTTGTCATTAAATGTCTTGTTAGTATTATTTTAATAACCGCAATACCCAAATTATACTATTTTTTAGGAAATAAATAATAATAATATTATGATTATGGGTATTTTTATTTCCTAATAAAGTATCTATTTTACTATTGTTCTTAAAGTATAACTGTTATTATTATGAACCTCTGACCTTATTATCATTATTATTATGATCATTATTATATTTTTGCCTGGCAAATGATTAAACTGGCTAAAACATTTTTACAAACTCCACTCACATTTTCTTTTACGAAAAAATTCATGCAATGAATTATGTATTAAGTATTAGATATTTACTATAAATGTTACATTTTTGTCCTCAATCTTGCCTAATTCTTAATACTAAAGCATTTGTGCTCTGTGGCAGACCCTCCCTCTGCTTTCAGATTGGATTTCACTGAAGAAATTCCTTGAAAATCTGGGATTCTTCCAGTGAGCTCTGTTGAGACAGAAGGGAAGCGGCCGCTGGCGTGTGGAGGGCGGTGGGGACGAGCAGGAGCAGCTCTTCAAAGCCTGAGCATGGAATTCTGGAATTTTGGCTGGTCTACTAATGGAGGTGGAAAATTGGCTTTATCAATTAAATCAGAGAGCCAGACAGGACTTGATCTGCAGTGACACACCGGGTCTGACTGCCTGCCGCTCACACTCACCCCGTCTGCACAGGACAGACATCATAACACTCTCACACTGTCTGTCAAATCAGACTCATACTGTATTTCAGCTGATCTTATCGTAATGACGTCGCCTGATATTTGTTTTTACGTCACTACCTACTACGCTACACGACACTACAACAATATTGTAACTCCTGGGTGACAATGAACCAGTAGAGGTCACCTGAGGTCAGAGGTTAAGTCAGGGTCAAGTTTCTCTCCGGCTATGCAAACGGTGTTCAGCACAGATCATATTTACAATTCTGATGCCACTGCAAATACAAATAATACAATAAAAGTACATCTAAATACTTGTTAAAACTTTTATTATTATAGCATAATAATAATAACGATTCATAAATTATTATTATTATTAATTATGATTATTATTTTTATTCTTATCATTATTGATCTCTACTATTTGAAATAATATATAATTGTCCTTCTATTTAATACGTAATTATAATCATTTTATTACTCTGGCAATAAAACAACACAAACATTCCTCCGACTTCAAATACGTAAATATAAGCATAAAAAAACATACTTTTTTTTTATTATAAATATATATATACAGTGGGTACGGAAAGTATTCAGACCCCCTTAAATTTTTCACTCTTTGTTATATTGCAGCCATTTGCTAAAATCATTTAAGTTCATTTTTTTTCCTCATTAATGTACACACAGCACCCCATATTGACAGAAAAACACAGAATTGTTGACATTTTTGCAGATTTATTAAAAAAGAAACTGAAATATCACATGGTCCTAAGATTTTATTCAGACCCTTTGCTCAGTATTTAGCACCCTTTTGATCTAATACAGCCATGAGTCTTTTTGGAAAGATGCAACAAGTTTTTCACACCTGGATTGGGGATCCTCTGCCATTCCTCCTTGCCGATCCTCTCCAGTTCTGTCAGGTTGGATGGTAAACGTTGGTGGACAGCCATTTTTAGGTCTCTCCAGAGATGCTCAATTGGGTTTAAGTCAGGTCTCTGGCTGGGCCATTCAAGAACAGTCACAGAGTTGTTGTGAAGCCACTGCTTCGTTATTTTAGCTGTGTGCTTAGGGTCATGTCTTGTTGGAAGGTAAACCTTCGGGCCCAGTCTGAGGTCCTGAGCACTCTGAGAAGGTTTTCGTCCAGATATCCCTGTACTTGGCCGCATTCATCTTCCCTTCGATTGCAACCAGTCGTCCTGTCCCTGCAGCTGAAAAAAACTCCCACAGCATGATGCTGTCACCACCATGCTTCACTGTTGGGACTGTATTGGACAGGTGATGAGCAGTGCCTGGTTTTCTCCACACATACCGCTTAGAATTAAGGCCAAAAAGTTCTATCTTGGTCTCATCAGACCAGAGAATCTTATTTCTCACCATCTTGGAGTCCTCCATGCGGGCTTTCATGTGTCTTGCACTGAGGAGAGGCTTCCGTCGGGCCACTTTGCCATAAAGCCCTGACTGGTGGAGGTGCTGCAGTGATGGTTGACTTTCTACATTTTTCTCCCATCTCCCGACTGCATCTCTGAGCTCAGCCACAGTGATCTTTGGGTTCTTCTTTACCTCTCTCACCAAGGCTCTTCTCCCCCGATAGCTCAGTTTGGCCGGACGGCCAGCTCTAGGAAGGGTTCTGGTCGTCCCAAACGTCTTCCATTTAAGGATTATGGAGGCCACTGTGCTCTTAGGAACCTTAAGTGCAGCAGAAATTTTTTTGTAACTTTGGTTAGATCTGTGCCTTGCCACAATTCTGTTTTTGAGCTCTTCAGGCAGTTCCTTTGACATCATGATTCTCATTTGTTCTGACATGCACTGTGAGTTGTAAGGTCTTATATAGGCAGGTGTGTGGCTTTCCTAAGCAAGTCCAATCAGTATAATCCAACACAGCTGGACTCAAATGAGGGTGTAGAACCATCTCAAGGATGATCATAAGAAATGGACAGCACCTGAGTTAAATATATATGAGTGTCACAGCAAAGGGTCTGAATACTTAAGTGATATTTGATATTTCAGTTTTTCTTTTTTAATAATCTGCAAAAATGTCAAAAATTCTGTATTTTTCTGTCAATATGGGGTGCTGTGTGTACCATTAATGAGGAAAAAAATTAACTTAAATTATTTTAGCAGATGGTTGCAATATAACAAAGAGTGAAAATTTAAGGGGGTCTGAATACTTTTCCGTACCCACTGTATATATAATAATATATATATATAATATATCTATATATATATATATATATGTATAAAGTTTTGTAATATTGTTGTTAATTTATTAACAATAACATTATTATTTTTATTTTTCTATTTAATAACAGTAATTCTATCAGTTATTACTGAGGCAATTTTACTCTAGGTTATTCTCCCCTCGTTTCCTCTTCCGTCGCCCCCTCCCCCCCTTCTCTCTCTCATCTCAATCGTGCTACAGTCTGTTTAATCTGTCCATTGTGATTTTTTTGTCTCAAAGTTCACTCTGATCTGAAGTGCAGGTGATCAGTAGCTCCTGCGGCTCACAATAACGTGGGTCACGTCAATCACTCGCCGCATGCGGATAGAAAAGGTCAGCAGGTTTATAAATAGCCCCCCAGAGAAGTTCAAGTGCCCGTGTCACTTCCTGCTGCTGCAGCAAAGGGGGCCGCCGTGTCCCCGTGACCTCTGACCTCCCCGAGTTTGTGATGTGTGATTTTCCCTGAAAGCGGAAGAGCTGGCAAACACCGTACATGCAGTGAGACGGGAGACCGGCGGAGGATTTCACATCTCACTTTAAACTTCTCCATCTCCAAACGTCAGGTCAGACCTTCCCAAATATGCTCAGGCTCTCTGGAGATGACTTCAGCTCCATGCTGTCATCGTTCGACTGGAAATCCCAAAACACAAAACCTTGTGAAATCAGAAGCTGATTGGCTGATGTGCTTCACTTTTTTGGTTTCTCTGTTGTGCAATGTTTATAATGTCTAAAAAGATCAAAATGGTAACACACATAATTGAACCAATGTTTTTCCAGTATCTTGTCAAGAATGTGTATGAGTCATATTTCACTCCAAAATCAAATCTATATCTGTATTTCGTTTAATAAAATTTGAAGAAAAAAAATGATACAATAATAATACAATATTATTATGATTAATAATAAAAATAATATTTACTACTAATATATAAATAATTATTATTATTATTGTTGTTGCTGTTGTTATTACATTTAAGTGATATCAAAAATTTACATTTATCTCCAAAGTACAATGTATTTGGAGTTTATTACCAAAGATGAGTGTCCCAATTATTGCTAATGTTATTTTATTTAAATCAGCATCAAATGCAGTATAACAAATTCATGGTGCAAAAACTGCACTTTACACGTGACAATTTAATGAAATTTAATGACATTTTAAAATCACAACAATGAAAATTTGGGAAGAAAATGTTCTGAATTGTTATGAAATAAATTCCTTATACAAAAAAAACTTAATGGTCCCAAAATAAGCTATGAACGAATGAATGAATGTTCCTTTTTATTAGTTAGGCATGAAATAATTTTAGTCCTAAAGTCCCAAAATAAGGTTAATTTCCTTTATGCAAAATAAAATAAATTATTTGGACAGACAGACAGATTATAAGTAAATACAATTTAATTTGTTATTATTTTGGGATGAAGTAAACTTAATGGTCCTCAAAAATGTTTCATTTCCTTTAAAATAAACAAACAAACAAACAAACAAATAAATAATCTTTTTTTATTATTTATTTATTCTGGGGTGAAATATGAACCAGACATCTTGACAGATTTAATCAGATTCAGGCATATGTGTGTCTCCTCATCACTGGTTCGGATCGTCCAGTGCAGTGCTGCTTCCCAGTTCTCAAGCATTTGCTATAACCTCCAGTGAAACGCGACAGAGCAGGTGGCTGGGAGAAAACTGTTGCCTTTTTCCCAATAAAAGTCTCACTTGAGAATGTCAGGTCATGTATGAAGAGCACCCCCTCTCCCCCTCCCTCATCCGTGCACAATCGCTACTAATCATTTGCCTTATATGGAAACATCAGTCCAGCCTCGAAGGCACGGCGAGCCAATCAGAATGCAGGAGGGGCGTGGTTTGTTTTTTAAGGCTGAAGCCAGAGCGAAGCGCAGCAGCGCGGCATTAAAGCACCTGAGAAACGCGCTATAGCACGACAACCGCAGGCGCGCCAGGGAAAGTCGCATACTCGCAGCGCTGAAATGAAAATACACGGGCTATTTATGAAAATGAACACACTGGACGTGTCTTACTTGGATATTTAAAGCTGTTATTTTAAGCTGAAGACTGGAGTTTGGGTTTCTTTCCTTTCAAGTGTATCATTAATATGCGATTTTTAACGGACCGTGAACACTTTCTTTCCACACTGGAGATGTCGGATACGCCGGTAAATGTCAAACAGGATCAGCTGGCACGGTGTTCAAAGTGACTCAACCCCTCTGGAATAAACTTTCCTGCAGCTGAGTGTGTGTGTGTGTGTTTGACAGCGAGAGAGACAGTTGGATGTGCGCGCATGATGAGCTCGCGGCTGCTGCTGCTGCTGCTCGCGGCGTGCCTGCGGTCTGGTCGCGCGCAGGTAAGCTTCACCTGATTGACGTCACGCTCGGTTTGAGTTTGATTTATATGTCTCATTTGACAATAGCTGCATTCACGGCGCGCTTTTAACTGTCTTGATTTCGAGGATGAAATTCAAGCAAACTGTAACAAATTCCCTCATAAGCACGCCTGACTGCGCGCTGGCCCCAAAGTGGAGGAGAAAAGAGAAACTATACTTGATTTGATGCTTAATCTATCTGTATTTGTTTATGTCTGCCATTCTAAACTCAAACAAAGACACTGTTAGGGTTGCCAGCATTAATGTGCATTGGATGGATTCCCAGATGCACCACTGCCAAAAACACATCACTCAGTCCAAGAGCATCACTGTCACTGCTTAGACCCCAATTATGTTGTGCATTTAACACTACAGTACGCCTTTAGCGTATTAAAATATCTGTGAGTTGTATAGAAGAAGGTCCTGTAGAGGGTTCCCACGGTCATAAAAAAAAACGTGAAACTGTGTTTTCCAGACTAGGAAAGATCATGTGAATTAATCAAATCTGAAAACTCATGCGCACACGTGAACACCACAGACAAAAAGTGTTTAATAAAAAAAAAATATATATATATAAGATATCTATATAGAATATCTTTTACATTTTGACTACATTCCAAGCTGTAAAATATGTATTTAAATATTTTTAAAAGTAAATTTTCTAAAAAACTTTGTCAAAAGTCAATAGTGCTCATAGTCTATATTTACTAAATATATATATATATATAGTGTATGTGTGTGTTTAAATATTTTTTAATGTATATTTTTCTAAAGCTTCATGTGAATATTGTTTATCTTATGTGAAAAATACATTTGAATTTTTCTATAACTTGATCAGAAATCATAGTGGTGTCTGATTCAGGTCGTTTCAACGAATCAGTCAAACAGATTCATGTGTGTTATGGCACAAAAAAAAGGATATTATATCTGGTCTTAAAAATTTTGAATGGGATATTTTTCTAAAACTTGATCAAAAATCATAATTGTGCCTGATTCAGGGCTTTTCAACGAATCAGTCAAACAGATTCACAAATCTGTCTAAAGGATTCAATTAGTGTGTTCCGTCTGACTAATATTTATTTATTTATTTTATTTTAATGCTTTTCCATCTGAAAGTCCTTCGAAATCACACTGGCTGTGGAATCCCTGGTAAATAATAAAAATATATTTGGTATATTGGTCGATATTTGGCCATTCTGAGTTTATCGGCATCAACTTACAGCATAACTGTATCAACTGCCTCATCAATGGATAGTGTGCATTTTTTTATATTTTTTTAGTGATTTTACTTTTAATCATTTTGCAAATGCAAATCTTATTTGGAATAATATGATACTGTCAGCCATCCTGCTCTCTAAATATATTGATATCTGCCATTAAAAACAATCCGTCCTACGATAGAATGGGTTCAGCAGAATCATTCGTGCGTCTTGATTTGGGTTGCAGATATTCTCACGTATGCGTACTGACCTTTATGGAAAGGTCTTTATGACATACACATCAATTGCCGTCCACACACACACACACTTTAAGACCTAAATCCCCTTGTGATGTTTCTGTAATCCGTCTCTTGAATATCACCATTGCATCACCACCAAACCTACAAAAAACTTTGTATCAGGTCTACCCTTTAAAAACAAGTGCTCCGATTTGGACCGTTTCAGGGAGTTTAAAAGGTCACAGCTGATGGGATTTTAGTCCTCCAGCTGATGCATCTTAAGTCTTGTGTATAAGTTATATAAGAGAGAGGAATAATCTAGGCGGCACGGTGAAGACGTTCGGACGGGATCACATAAGATGATTTGGCTTTGGGTCTCTCGGGGCATTACGTGTGTGTCACGGCTCGAGAGCTTAAAAAAAATTGCTTTTGCAGACATGACTCAGGCATCGAGCGAATGAAAACTGAGCCGAACAACTGAGAGGAGCCAAACAAATGTGCATCGAATTAATGACTCGGTTTTGGAAAATGGAAGATGGATCGACCTTATTGTGCTTGTGCTTATCCGTTCTTATAATATTTAATCTCTCTCTATGTAAGCGTGATTATCGAAGCTTGATCAGACTTTTTTTTTTTAAACAACTCCCTCTTTTTATGCTTCTTTCAGTGCATGTGCATGTATATGTGCAGGTGTGGGTACAGTATTTCTTTATGTCTGAATTCAGTTATGGCTGACTGCCATGTGGCCGCCCCTCTAATGTTTCAAGTGTGTGTGTATAGCAATCCAGGTCCATAATTATACCTCGTTCCTCCTCAACTTTTCCCCTCGATGAACTATTGGCATTCCTGCGTCACATGATTCATTACAGCATGTGGCAAATGGGAGTGATGTCATCCTAATAGGATCAGTATATGTGATACAGCACTACACACACATATGCACTTGACAGTGGGTATGGAAGACTTTTTTAGTGCATGTGTGTTTCACACTGACATGCACGTTGGTCTTTTACAATCCAACTGGATGGCATCTTGGTTTAATGCATCTGGCTAATTGGGTGGTATTCAATGGGCCATATTATACCATTTTTTCTGTTTTTTCCATATAAGTGTACATAAAATGTTATTTTGTGAAGTCAGAATTTAACTTTTTTATCCTCTTTCTGATTCTCTGAATGAAAGATTGTTGCTACTGTACCTTTAAGGCTTTAGTATGCAGATCCTCTTGCTATAATCGCTTGCTCCGCAGTATTAACTTTGTTGCATTTTGGAATGCAACAGCACCTGAAATCGAGCTTGAGTAACTACAAGCGTTCACATCACACAGAAAACAGCTATTTTGTGAATGTGCGATTTCGTACAAATTTGTATGATGCGATACGTATGAAAAAGTTAGCATAAAGTTTCATCTCTAAGCCTACCCCCTTTTGGGGTGAGAGCAGATTGTATGGAAACGTAAGAATGAGAAAACAGCTATTTTGCGAGTGGCCAGTTTCATACAAATTTGTACTATGATTCATATAAAAACTAATGAAAAACGTAAGTTTGAAGTTCCATCTCTAAACGTACCTCTCAGTGGGGCGAGAGTAAATCGAATGAAAATGTATGAGTGAGGTTGTACAAAATGAATAGCTACGAATAGTTAAAAATTGTTAAATCGTCAAAATAATTACAAATTGTTGTGAGACTGTATTGTCACATTTGTATGCTTAAAGTGACTGTAGCTGACCTGAAAAACACTCACTGTAGAAGACAGTTCATGTATGCCTCAATAGCACCTCTTGTGTCCACATTGAGAATGCATCCATACTGTTCCCTTAAGACATTTTGGAATAAAATGACGGATTAAATCAAAATTGCGTAGCTACAAGTATTAACTTTCACAAGAAAATTTAGCTATTTTGCAAGTGTGTGTGCAATTTCATACAAATTCGTACAATGTCGATCGTATGAAAATTTAGTATGAAGTTCTACCCCTAGACTTATCCCTCAATGTGGCGAAAATGTATGAACGAGGTTGAATGAATTAATCGCATGAACAAATCAAAATAGTTACGAATTGTCACGAGACTTTTATTGTCATATTCGTATACTAAACGTGGGCAGTTGTATTGTATTCATGGGTGTGACATCATATGTTACGTGAACTGATTTTGGTCAGTTTAAATAAGTGGTTGCAAGCTTTGCGAAATTAACATTAAAATATATTCTATTATTGGTCAATTTATGTTTTTTTTTTCCGGTGGCCGATGCTGAAATTAGAGAGCAGGGTGGCTAGTGGCTGATTTTATGCTAATACCCAACGGGAACAATCTCAGATCTTTGGCTAATGTTCTGGCAAGGTTTTCTCAAAGTTATGAACAAACATTTTTCTAGTAACATTAATAGAATGTCTGTTGAAAGTTATCTGGGCCCGTATTCACAAAACATTTTATCTTACCACTAAGAGTTCTCCTAAATAGCAGTAAAAGTTTTTAGCTAAGAGTTTTCTCTTAAAACCTTTTCACAAAGCTGCTGAGACAAACTTTAACTAAGGAACGAGCGCAAGTATTAAGCTAATACAGTGGTGTGAAAAAGTGTTCCTGATTTCTTATTGTTTTGCATGTTTGTAACACTTTAATGTTTCAGATCATCAAAAAAAAATTTATATTACACAAAGATAATGCAAGTAAACACAAAATGCAGTTTTTTAAATGCCTGCTTTTATTATTAAGGGAAAACAAAATCCAAAACTACATGGCCCTGTGTGAAAAAGTGTTTGCCCCCTACTCCTAATAACTGGTTGGGCCACCCTTAGCAGCAACAACTACAATCAAGCATTTGCGATAACTTGCAATGAGTCTGTTACAGCACTGTGGAGGAATTTTGGTCTACTCATCTATGCATAATTGTTGTAATTCAGCCACATTGGAGGGTTTTTCCGAGCATGAACTGCCTTTTTAAGGTCATGCCACTGCATCTCAATAGGATTCAGGTCAGTACTTTGACTAGGCCACTCCAAAGTCTCCATTTTGTTTTTCTTCAGCCATTCAGAGATGGACTTGCTGGTGTGTTTTGGATCATTGTCCTGCTGCAGAACCCAAGTTCGCTTCAGCTTGAGGTCACGAACAGATGGCCGGACATTCTCCTTCAGGATTTTTTAGTAAACAGCAGAATTCATGGTTCCATTTATCACAGCAAGTCTTCCAGGTCCTGAAGCAGCAAAACATCCCCAGACCATCACACTACCACCACCCCTATTTTTTACTGTTGGTATGATGTTCTTTTTTCTGAAATGCAGTGTTACTTTTACGCCAGACTTAATGGGACACACACCTTCCAAAAAGTTCAGCTTTTGTCTCGTCTGTCCACAGAGTATTTTCCCAAAAGTCTTGGGGATCATCAAGATGTTTTCTGGCAAAACTGAGATGAGCCTTTATGTTCTTTTTGCTCAGCAGTGGTTTTCGTCTTGGAACTCTGCTATGCAGACCATTTCTGCCCAGTCTCTTTCTTATGGTGGAGTCATGAACACTGACCTTAACTGAGGCAAGTGAGGCCTGCAGTTCTTTGGATGTTGTTGGGGGGTCTTTTGTGACCTCTTGGATGAGTCGTCGCTGTGCTCTTGGGGTAATTTTGGACGGCCGGCCACTCATGGTAAGGTTCTCCACTGTTCCATGTTTTTGCCATTTGTGAATAATGGCTCTCACTGTGGTTCGCTGGAGTCCCAAAGCTTTAGAAATGGCTTTATAACCTTTTCCAGACTGATAGATCTCAATTACTTTCTTTCTCATTTGTTTCTGAATTTCTTTGGATCTTGGCATGATGTCTAGCTTTTGAGGATCTTTTGGTCTACTTCACTTTGTCAGGCAGGTCCTATTTAAGAGATTTCTTGATTGCGAACAGGTGTGGCAGTAATCAGGCCTGGGTGTGGCTAGAGAAATCACAACTCAGGTGTGATAAACCACAGTTTTAACAGGGGGGCAAACACTTCTTCACACAGGGCCATGTAGTTTTGGATTTGGTTTTCCCTTAAAAATAAAAACCTTCATTAAAAAAAACTGCATGTTGTGTTTACTTGTATTATCTTTTACTAATATTTAAATTTATTTGATTATCTGAAACATTAAAGTGTGACAAACATACAAAAAAATAAGAATCCCCACTGTGAAAGGGCGGGAGTTGACCTCGGTGCTATTTATGATGGTCAGCATGCTCTTACTAACGATGCACACCGTGATTGGCGATAGTCTCCTGCATAGATTTATTCTAGAAATATTTTGATAACGATAAAGTTTAAATAAAAATGTTTCCACATTCAAATAAAGATTTTAAAATACAGGCTAAGTGTCACTAATTAAACAAGTATATGTTCAGCTAATTGGGGTGGGAGCGCCGCCTCTTTCATGTATGCTTCTCATAATTAGTGAATATGCATATAAACAACATTTTAATAAACAGAGTAGAATAGTCATGGCTGATAGTAAGACATGCAAACGTAAAAGAAAACCAAACTGGACACAAGAACAGTTGTTACTTCTTGCCCAACTGGTTAATGAAAACAATGATATAATCAAACTCATAGGGATCTTGTCTTTTCTCTCAAATTTGTCGGATATTAAGTACCGGTTTCTAAAATGCGGTCATTAGGTGGTCAGCTAGTGTCGTAACCCACGAGAGGTTTCGTTTTACTTCTAGGAGGCGGGGACATATGCATGCAGGCGCTGGCCATTTAGATAGTTTGTTGTTTGTGTGGGTCTTCAGGACTTAGGAGTCCTCTTCACGACCCTAACCTTTCACGAAAGATTTGAGGACTAGTTTTAGCGCTCAACTGCTTTGTTGAATACTTTTTTAGATCAAATTTAGGAGTCCAAAATGTTAAATACGATGACAGTGGTTTATCGGGCCTTCGGGTTTGTTAAGATTTGATTGCTAAATTATCGCTCACTGTGTGGCGGTGGAGAAAACAATTAATTGTACGAGCCATTTTTTTAGCCTTAAGATGTATTGTTAATAACGTGCCCCGGGTCTTTAATAAGTTTACAAAGTGTAGCACAAAACATTATTTATAATTGTTAATGGAGCGTTTTCTGGAACTTTTCGTTATATTTGTTGTCTAACTTTTAAAAAAGTTAATACTTCTGTTCCAGATTTCGGATGGTTCAGAGAACATGTTAACAGTAACCTTCCACGTGTTTAGCAAACCAATGACTCTGTTAGCTTCTCTTAATATGTTGTTCTTTAATTCATTTGCGGGGGCGGGCGGCTGGCTCGGTGGCACCTGAGGCCAGTCCGGTGGCCCCATCCCACCAAAAATGTTTTTTTAACATTTAAAAAAGCTGTATGTTCTGAATGTTCAGAGAACAATCACATACAATGCTTTCATAACTTTACTGGAATGTTAGCAACATGTTCTTAGAACATATTTTTGTTAGCTGGTTATATAACTAATACACTTTAATGACAGCCAACTAGATTCACTTAAAATTGCTCAAATTACTTGCTTTACTCAAAATGGGGAACTACCATTACCAATAACAATGGTCTATAACATGGTCTATATTGGCCAATTAATCAGCCTGACCAACATATATATCACTTTGATCTTTGTCTGTATATAAAGTATATCAAACTCATTTAAAATTAACTTTTAATGATGTTATTAATCATTTGTTGCATGCATGTCTAGAAAATAACATTATAACTCTGAAATAGTCTCCTGACTGCAATACACTGTATGAAATTATGAATTATAACACATTTATGAGGAGCGCTGTGTGGTGGTGTGATTTTTGATTGGTTTGTTCCTTACGGCAATAGGTTTTATTTATATATTTATTTTCCCACTGTGTGCCTGCCACATGACACTGACCACATCACACCCACACAGAGTGACCTTATTATGAGTAATGCAGCTTAATAAAGGACAGAGATAAAAAAGAAACACAAAGTACAAATGGAGCTCTCCACACATGCTCTCTGTAATTCTGCAACACGTGCCATATGTACTCAATACACTGACTAGACATGGATACGTGAATGCTATTGAAATTACAGGAACTGGGTTTGCACCCAACAGGCATCTGTTCTAGACATGTCTGACCACCTCTTTCTCTCTCTTTTTTTTCATCAGGGAAACCCTTTCCCTCCATCTCTGGTGGATTTAGTGATGAACAGTCCAATCTCATCTGTAGATGATCTGAAGAGACTTCTGGACGTAGAATCCGTAGGTAAAGCTGATCCCAAATACACTGTATACAAAATAGAGCATACACACCTACAATTATTAAGATATATAGATATAGTATATATATATTATATAGATATATATATATATATATACACACAAAATAAATTAATATAAAAAATACTCAACACTAAGTGGAATTTTACTTTGGTTTTATTTATATATTATATTATTATTATATTATTACATTTTATATATATATTATATATATATAATATATATATATTATAGATATATATATATCTATAGAGTTTATCAAATATTTTAAATATTAATTTCATCTATATTTTGTTTTGTAATAACAAAAAATCAAACCAAGTGGCATGTTTTCATTTTTAAATTTCAAAAGTAATTGTCTTATGAACTTCATTAATTTGGTTATATATATATTCGGTATCTCGTTTATATGTTACACATATATTGACTTTATATCTTGCACTGGCTGCCTTGTTCTCTACATATCATCATAGGCCATTGAAAACTCATATCAGTACTACTTCAAACTAGTAATGTCTCGTCATTTGGAGCTGTGGTATTTTGGGTTTCTGAATGGGAAGGTGAGGCAGGAAAGAGTGAGGGGTCTGGAATGCAGTGTGTGTGTGTGTGTGTGTGTGTGTGTGTGTGTGTGTGTGTACATGTGTGTGCATGCATGTGGATAATGGTAATATTTACGTGAATGGGCCGTGCATAGCTCTTCACAGGCACAATAGCAGTGACCTTGAGCCCAGTCCAGCTCTAAGTTTACAGAAGGGACACAAACACAAGGCTACGCTATTGTTCCCTATACCGGTTTGTGTATGTGTGTGCATTTTAGCCAGATTTAAAAATGTTACAAACCCTTACTACAAGAGCTATTATACCAGACGAACGGCACTTATGGATACACAGTAGATTGACAGGTCTTGGTCAGATTTACGGCAAGGTGCCGGGACAGTGGAATCAAGAGGATTCAAATGGCAATCCCAGACGCAGCAGGTCTTTAGGATGAGGCATACAGAGACACATACAAATGCACAGGCAAAGCAAAGTTGTGCAACTTTTTCTTACACTATTTTACTGGAGTGTCTCCCCAACAGGTGAACATATAGGTCCTGAAGTCCCCTAAAAAGATGAAAGAAATTATAAAACAAGAAAAAAATGAGGAAATAAATCATATACAAGTAATATTTTGAAAATGTTTTTCTGTACATTCCTAGATCAGACATAAAAGGCCCATTCACACCATGACATCTATATTAGATTAGCATCCACACCAACGAATGATAACTTTCTGTTCATTATTATTGCAATTCTGATTGTCAATGTTTTTATCGTTCATCAGCTGGAAAACAACTTTCTGAATGAGATTTGAACAAAATTGTTCCTCTGTGTCACTATTGTTATAGCTGTGGTTAGTTTTCCCTTTAAGGCCCATTCACACATGGAATAGTAAATATAACTATAACTATTTTAGCATTTGCATTGACGGATGCTAACCTTCTGTTTATTAGAGGCGTGCATTGCCATTTTGTCATCTGCCACTTTAAATTTTCAAGCAATTTAATGTCGGATGGATTCTGATTGGCTATCTTTATCATTCATTAGCTACAAGCTGTGCTGTGGACTTCTCTATTCTCTTAGAATTAAGGTTCAAGGATCCGTGAAAAAGAACGTAAAATGCTGTATTGTGCATGCTGGGCCAGTAGTTGGCGATGTCACTTTGTAAAGAAACACTACGGAAACACGTAATGCGCTTGCATCACAAATTCACATTTTTGTATTTTACAGAGATGATAACTTTTCAAAACTTGTACTTTGTTTGCATTTTCAGGCCCCCAAAATGCTGTTGTCGTGTAAATGAATGACCAAAGCATGTAAAAAGTTTTTTGTTGAAATGCCGTCGTGTAAACATCCCCCAAGATTGATTATCAAAACGTTATAGTTATCGTTATAATTATATTAACTGGTGAATTTCAGGAGGTTACAAGATCTGAAGTCAGCTTTCGAGATCACTAACTACCCAAATTGGTGGACAATGTTCCAAATTTGTAATCCCTCCTTCGTTTTGTCTTTCATTTTCAGAGGAAGATGATGAGAAGCCCGAGAATGAGATGCACTCTAACGGAACACACAGACGTCTTCCCAGAAGCCTTAGTAAGTCTGCTAGCATTCCCTCCCTTCCTCTCTTTGTCTCGCTGTCTCTTTTCCACACTCCCGTCTCTTCATCTTTGTCCTCTTGCAGAATTTCTATGTATTTCCAACCTATGGCGATTATTTTGAGACACTGTGGCATCTCCATTCCACAATGGTGTTGTGGCTTTGTTGTGTGTTTGTGTGAGTGTGTGAGATGTGCATATATGGGCCTGGAGTCTGCTGTTGCGTCTCTGTGATTGATTCTGTCTCGTCCTGTCTCGCCACATGTCCTTAGGTCACCCTCAAACACACACACACAAGTTTCAAAGCTCAATTTTACCACCCACGCTTCTTTCGCACATGCACTCGAACCCTGTTTTTTTCTCTCTTTCTGAGTGCTCATTTTCAGTCAAGTGCGCCTCAGATCTGCAAATTTTACAACAAACACACTCTGACAGCGCTGAGAGGGTGAATTATAGTGTGTGTAGTCTTGTTAGTCTGGTTTGTCTAACTTCCATCCAGTTTGGCTGCTGCTATGTGGGAGTTTGATAGATAAATGTTAAATAAACATAAAATCAACCACTGTTATTTCTGTCTCTCTCACAGACGTTCAGGTGGCCCAGCAGGCAATGTGTAAGGTGAGAACAGAAGTTATGGAAGTGACCCGTTCGATGTTGGACAGACGGAATGCCAACTTCTTATTATGGCCTCCATGTGTGGAAGTGCAGCGCTGTTCGGGCTGCTGCAACACACGCATTCTACAATGCACGCCAGTCACCACAGAAACGCGACATTTACAGGTATTTATGTGCAAAATTGTAATGACTTTGTAGCTGTTTTTAGACAAGTTTTCTAAAAGATAGGCAATATAAAAATGCCTTAAAATATTTATTTTGGCCAAATTGTCAAGCAACATTACATGAATGATTTACTGAAGGTCATCCCAGAATGCATTGCGCGCTGTGATAAAAAACAAATCTTCATCTAAGATATCTTCATTTTCATCTATTTAACAAAATATTTATGTAGTGTATGTTATGCTAACATTTAAATAGTTAACTATAATTATAAATGCATTAATTTACCTAATATTTTTATGTACTGTACATTTGAATGTTAGTTTGTGTATAACATTGTTAGCTTAGCAACATACGCTAACATAAAAATATTCAAACCTAATTACAAATAGCCTGTTTTACCCAATTGTACTGTGCAATTTTATGCAAATGAGCATATCACATTGTTAACAAAACAACATAATTAAATCTAATTAAAAATGGGCTATTTAACCCAATATTTACATATAGTGTATATTTTATGTGAATTAGCATATCACATTGTTAGCATAGCAACATGATAAAATAAATATAGTTAGATCTAATTACAAATTGATTATTTTACCCAATATTAGTTTTTTTTTCTGTAGTTTATTTTTTGTCATTGTAAATATCATTATGTTAATATCTCGGGGTTTTTTTGTCTAGATGACAAAAATCCAGTTTATCAACCGACAGCCGGTCTACGAGAAGGTTGTCATACCTGTGGAGGACCATGTGACTTGTAGCTGTCAATCACGTGGTTCTGCACATCCCCCACGGCTCCAGACCACACCCCTTCCTCCGCCCAGACTCCACCCTAAAGTAACATTACCAAAGACGCAATCGAAAGAGGAGCTACACCGCAATGATGAACTTAAACATAATCAAAGGCTCCATTTGGAGGATAGAGAGAGTCAAGAACTACAATGGCAGTCCAAATACACAGTCACACACACACAGGGCTACCGACAAAGCCCGTACCAACATACACTTACACACACGCCAGCTTATACAAGCAGAGGAGATGTTCCCACCAGACCAACCACATTAGGTGATCCACACATGATGAGTGACACAACAAAATCAGAGGAGGTTGATCACATGAAATCCGAACACAGTGGCGACGGCATGGCGAAAAAGACGCAACAGCATTACGACAAACATCCGCAAGAGGATCAACAGACAAAACCATATCAAACGACGCCACAGCAACCAAAAAACAATCCTTCCCACAATTCCGTCCAATCAGAGACCAGCATGCCGCACAGCAGCAAATTAGATGGTCTTAGTCACACTTACAGCCACGTTGAGGTTATCGGCCAATCCAGCGGCTTATCAGAAGTACTAAATCATCGCTCTGACCAATCAGAAGTTAGAAAACATCACCACCACCACCACCAATCAGAAGCGAGAAATCTAAATAAGCAGGAAAGGGAACAGCAGCAAGAGGAAACACAACATCATCTTCGCCACCAACACCACCGACACCATCAGCTTCACCAACATACAACACAAGCAGTTAACCAACAACAGACTAGCACACAAAGAACAGGTCAGTGTCTAGATTGTCTATTGAGTCATTGTGTGTGTACACATTGTATTGTAATTAGCAGCTTATGCTTCCTGTTATTCTTTCCATTTCTTTAACGTCAGAGTTAGCTTATAAAGTCAAGGGTCAACAAACCATGTAGCGCTAATATTGTGATGGCTGCCTTGAGATTAATTATTTCAGCGTTCATCCAACCGTCCTTCTAACCGCATTCTTTGTCTTCTGTTTTCTTCATTATTTCATAATGACAAAAGCCCCTCCCACCACGCCCTCAGCCCCACAGACTCCACCCCCTCTCCAGCCCCCACGGAAGCGCCGACGGAAACATCGGAGGAGGATGAGCAAGGCCTCCATGAGAGCGATGATAATGTAATTTTATTATTGTAGTATGATAATCGAAAACGGCTCAATGACATGGCAAAAAGAAACAAAAGCCTCAATAAAAGAATCAAATTCTTGATTCTTCACCCAAAAATGAAATGTCTGTCATCATTTACTCAAACTCAAGCTGTTCCAAACCTGTATGAATTTATTTTAGCTGTTGAAGACAAAAGAAGTTATTTTGAAGAATGTTTGTTAACCAGATACTTGATGGTAGCCATTGACTTCCATAGTATGGAAAAAAAATACTATGGAAGTCAATGGCTACCAGCAACTGTTTGGTTCCCAGCACCAAAACAGGAATTACATCAGATTGTAAATAGTCCTGTGGTATGACTCCCCAAAAACATAATGGTATTTACCTTGAAACCTTGTTACCTTAAAAATATATTTAAAACATTTTTGAAAATAATAAGGTAAAATGTATATATGAAGTTTTAGGGAAAAAAATATACTTTTTTACTTTACGCCACATGACACTTTTAAAGTCATTCAATTTAAACTTGTCTTGAAAATGATATAAAAGTTTTTCAAAATGATATGAAACCAACAAGAATACAAAGAGTGCATTGGCACATGTGCTTTAAAAGATTTTCCCTTGTGAACACTCTTACATGTCATTGACCCGTACTACTAAACATAGAATACACCAAAACTGAGCCATTTCTGTGTAACTGGTGGCATCAAATAGAACTGCAGAAATGTTTTCCAACACCCCGTTTACCATTGTTGGGATAACAATGCTAAGGTTAATAGCTTCCTTCATATATAGATACCATAGGTTAAGCCCATTTAAACAGACTGCAGTTTAGTTCGATACCATTAGTGGCGCGGAAATGACACACTGCAGCTTTAACAAAGCAATTCAATTTTCAAGTGGAATCTAATCAAAGATCTAACCAGATTTGGACCTCCATCCTCTAACAGGGTAATGTCCTGAAGAAGACCCAAGACTCTGAACCGCTGCCAAAGTCCCAGGAGCAACCACAAAGCTGGGAGTAAGGGTGGAGACACACACACACACAGGATATAGCAGAGAAACACTGGAAATCTCTTTATAATAACGGGAAATGTCTTTGATCTTTGCCAAATAAGCTCCCATGAACTACATTTCCCATCAGCCATTGCAGTCGTCAGAGGCCACCAGTTCTGTGGCCTCTGTCCTACAGGAGCTGGTCGCACTCAGGATATCCTGTGAGAAAGGACTTAAAAGAGATTCCATACAAATAGTGAGACTTTATTTAAAACAACACAGTTGCGGTCTGCCAAATACACTTCACACTTCAGTCAGCACAACAACTGCCAAATGCGGTGCAATATTGACTTGAACTACTGGTTGGCCGAGAATCTGGCTCAAAGCAGTGATTAGCTACTTGGGAAAGTCAAAGTAGCCTTCAAATGCCAATGAATGATGTAGACCTACTGTGGGTCGGGTTGGAAAACAACTGTGGACTATTTATCCACTGGAGGAACTACTGGTATAGCAACTGGAAGAAGGTAAAACTGGAATATGTAACTGGAAAGTTGTGAGGACTTTGAATTGGGACTCTCAAAGAGCAAAACAACTGGTGATATGAAGCTCAGGACTTCCAGAAAAGTATAAAATACAAATAAATATTACAAATTCATCTCAAAAGGTATACTCTGTACATTTTCCAAGCTACTTAAACACTCCAAGTTTATTAAATAGCAAAATATCAGCTGGCTAGATATGAAATCGAGGAGTAAAAGCACTTACGAAACAGTCTTTTGGACATTTACCATGGTAATATGATGGTATTTGTTGAAGTACTTTGGACTACCGTGTATATACCATGGTATATGAATATGGTAATCCATGTGATACCATGGTACCGCCTCAGTACTTTTTTGTAAGGATCTCTCAGTATCATGCACATTATTTAATTGGTGCAAAAACACTGGAATGACGTACACTGGAGATGATCAACTATACAGTGCTGAAAGCACTTAATGTTCGCATGTTGGTAGATGCACAGTCAAATAGTACCTAATTCAATATTTAAATGAAAATAAGAAGATTGTGTTTAGCTGTAATGAGGTTACAGTGAAATATTCCCATCCTGTAGGGGGCGGTATGGAGTGCTCTGTCATTTAATGCCTGCTGTTCCCAAACGTTCGTCTGTGCATTCAGCTGCTTCTGGAATCTTGTAAAGCTATAAAATAACTGTTTGTAAATGATGCATTTTCTGGCTTTTTACATAACTTATTTATAAAAGGTAGATGCACTATCCATCTGCTTCCAAGAGTAATTAATTGTTATTTGTTTTGATGGAAATTATTGCTAATGTAATAATGCTATTTTAATATAAATATAAAAAATGTTACATTTATCATTGGTTTGACGTTTTTGATTTTACTAATATGATTTTACTCACCCTCCCAGCTGGAAGAAAAATAAAACAAAACAAGATATAATCAAAATCCCTTGAAACCAAGCCACTTCTGGTTGCCATCTTGGAAACAAAATTTTCTATGTAGCACTAGCTAAATTTGACAAATAATGTCAAACACACACAGTATCAAACAAATACATCCAAGATTGTGTTTATCTACCAATCGATCTGCAATGCAATCTGACAAAAATAGTATCATAGACTCTACTTCTTTAGCACAAATCAGGATAAAAACTTTGTTCACACTGTTTCTGCGAATGCGCATGCTAATGCTTTCTCAAAAATTAAGAATTGCATCGTCTTCAAAATGTCGTGGTGTGTGTATCTGTAAATATCGTAGATATTATTTTTAGGAAAGTCGTAAACAAAAACAAGCCAAGCCAAATTTGCCGGCCATCTTGGAAACGTCCCATGTGTAGCGTTAGCTGTATCGTACAAAACTCGTCATGCAAATGCAGTTTTAAACAAATACATCCAATATTATGTTTATCTGCCAATCATCAATACAATCTTTAAAAGAAAAAGGCATCACGAATTCTACTTTTTTACTGCTAATACACATTCTAATGCTTCCTCAGAAATCAACCTTTGTGACCACACCAAAATGTTGCGTTTATGTGTGGCTATAAATATGGGTGATTCTTTTTAGGAAAGTCATAAACCAAATCCAGATACAATCAAAATCTCTTGAAGTAAAGGCAGTTTCGGCGGCCATCTTGGAAACACCCCACAATTTCTAAGTAGCATTAGCTGAACCATACAAAACATCTCATACAAATGCAGTATCAAACAAATAAGGCCAAGATCATGTTAATCTGCCAATCTGCAATACAACCTGAGGGGGGAAAAAGTCATAAATTCTACTTTACTATCTCAAATCAGGATAAACACTACTTTTTTAGACTGTTCCTGCTAATACACATGCTAATGCTTCCTCAAAAATCAAAGTTTGCAGCTCTTCAAAATGTTGTTTGTGTGTCTGTACATATGGATGATTCTGCACAGCATGAGTCTTTCGAAGCGTGTAGCATGTGGTGGTCACATTACAGTTGTGATTTGTGTGTGTGAGGATGACAGGTCGCAGTGGTTACCAACAGTCGTCATAGCAGCACAGATGGACGTGTACGCAGAGGGAGATCAGGTGGTGTAACAGATACGAGGGGGCTGGCCTGGAGGAGATGAACTGATAAATGTTACGCAGACAAAGCAAATAGACGAGAGGGCAACAAGAAAGCCAGCACGAGAACGTGGGCAGGCTGTGGGTCAAACGGCAAAGTGAGAGGAGAGGTTCAGGAAGAGAGGAGAGTCTGAGAGAGGGCAGACGAGGAGAAAAGGGAGTGTGAGAGAGACAGAGAACGGATGACATGTAGGGAGTGACGCTGTGTAAGTGATCAGCAGACGAACCATCCTTTTGGTAGAACGCAGGCCATCTATCTTCACAAAATAAAAAGGAGGGGGCTCACATACCTCAATTTTGAGGTATGTGTGTGTCTGGGGGCCCCGACATACTATAGGGGCCCTGCCCTCATCAGTGAGGGCTCACGGGAAATTTCAACGGTGTAGGGGAAACGGGGGGGAAAAAAACAGACACAGCAATAATTTGTAGACAACGCCCTAAAGTTATGACCGAGACGTTAAAACTGCATAACAGTCAAATATTCTCCACATGAAACTAGTGAGTTGCAATACTGTATACTACCTATTAGGCAGCTACATACTAAATGCAAATGCTCTACAAGGGCGCCAACTCCATGTGTCACACAAATAGTGCTCCTTGTGGAAACGAGAAACTCTACTGGCATTCCAACAGAGCTTGACTTAAGCATGTTGCTGAGCTAACAGCATAATAATGTAATTAGCATAAAAATATACAGTATATTAAAGTAACTTGAATGTCGCTTCCAGTTATCTGGACAAAACAATCCGTTATGTTGCTTGATTTTGCAAACTGGTGTTTTTTTATGTTCTTTTCGGTTACACTTTATTTCGAGTCTACTTTAGACATTCTACTAAATGTAAGTAACTTTGCAACTACTTGTCAACTAACTCTCATTAGAGCATCTGTAGACGGTTAGGTTAGGATTAGTAGAAATAATTTGCCATACTTGCAAAGTTACTTATAGTCAGTAGAACGTCTGTTGAGTGATCATCAAAATACAGGGTTATCAATTTAACATCGTCTACTAATACTCTAATGGCTGCTAGTTGACATGTAGTTGGTGGACTATCAAAATAAAGTGTTATCTTATTTTAAGCACACTAGTTTGTGAATATAAATAGTTTTACCGTTTACTGCACTTTGTTATTCTTCTGATTATTTGCTTATAGTGGCTAATAAATTGGATATCTCACTAAGTATGCAATTATAGTATAAAAACAATTCAAACATACTACGCCTGCGCACATGATCATGTAGACTTGACATCAGTCCGTTGCTGTTCATCTGCTATCCCTCCGGTTGCCTGCATTTCTCATTTCTATACTGCAAACCCGTTAATTGACTGGGTACGTATGACTTCTTCTGTCATAGCTCCCAGTAAGAAATAGACTATTCAAGTCCTCCTGAGTGTTGTCACAAATGCTCTGGTACTGCCCTTAATGAGAAGCATGCCTGTGATTCTGCCGAAATGAGACATATTAGAAGGCAGCAAAATTCCTGCCTTTATGGTAGAAAGTAACATTTGGAAGCTTCTCTCCATCACATAAGAAAAAATCATGCTTTGATAGATCATAATTATGACATAAAAAGTTGAAATGATGAGAAAAAAAAGTCATAAATATGAGATAAAAAGTCTTGATTATGACATCATGAAATAAAAAGTTTAAATGCTAAGAAAAAAGTCATAATTATTATTAAAAAGCCATTGTTATTATAGAAAATGTTGAAATTATGACAAAAAGGCGACATTGAAATTAAGTCATAAATATGACGTCATATTTGTGACATTAAAAGTTGAAATTATGACAAAAATTATCTAAAATAAAAAATAATGAGATAAAATGTAGTAAGAGATAAAGTCATAATTATTACACACAATTCATAATTATTACACAGTGTTAAATGTTGAAATGATGACATACTAGAATCAACATTATTAGATGAGAATTCGTAATTATGACATAAGTCCTTATTAGAACATCATGAACATACATTTTTTTCTAATTATGTCTTAAGTGTTTTTACGTCTATCTCATACAGAATTTCTACTTTTTATCTCTTGCTATCTTTCATGAAGCTACTCTTGAGTTTGTGTGGAAAGTTAGTAATGTCTCTTAAGACACACACACACACACAAACTAATCTGACAAACAGAATAGAAATGTAGATTAGAACAGTACTTTAAGCATTTTATTCTGTGCACTTCATTCAACCCAGAGTGAGGGGGGAGGATTACATAAAGGAAATATTTGAGAGTGTATGCATCTCCGCCTGTGTGTGTGTGTGTGTGTTGTGATGCACGGTGTGGTTTTGGTGCGTTTGCGTGATGTGAGAGCTCCAGCTGACCCCTGGCACACCCTGAGCTTACCCTCACTGAACTCACTCACACCTGGGCTCCACCTGGCTTGGTGTCCCCTGCCCCGGTCAATCCTCCATCCATCTACACTGCACAAACAACCACCGTACACCTCTGCGAATTAACACGTGTGTGTGTGCATCTAATATAAAGTGCAGATTTAACCACAAACACATCCGTGTGTAATGTTTGCACGAGAGAAAGGTAAAGAGGTGGTCAAATTTGCTCTTGAATCACATGGCTAGGGGGCGTTCTACAGTAAGAGTTACGAACATACTACAACTGTTCCTTTTTCTTAAACAAATGCAACATTAAAAATGTCTTCAAATTTATAAACTTGATCCGAGAACAGGTAAAAACCACATAGACACCGGTTCATGGGTTCATTGATATTTTGAAACATTTTAAAACAGTTATGATGTAATTAAAACGAGTTTACTGAAATCATGTGACTTTGGCAGTTTTATACATGCTCCAAAATACTGGTTAGAAATAAATGATTCGCAAAGGTTTCGGAGCTTCATAAAGCAGTGTTTCGAAAGTATCCATCACTAGCAATTACACATTTTATAACTAAATTACAATTTGTTTTGAAACAATTTTCTTTTCCAGTGATGTCATCTAGGCCAGGTAGGCTATTGGTTAATGTTATCCGTATAACCAAAAAGCTGTTGTTTTAGCAAACTAGCATTCATATTTGGCTCCATTTTGGTATGTAAAATTTTAAAAATGGGTAAGTTCTGGACCATATTTTCCTGAAAAATATAACTCTGATATTTATGGATATGTCACTGTAAAATTATGCCAAATGTAGCACCTTTAAATCAAACTCAAAGCATTTTCTCAACTGTAACAGTCAGTGTTGAATCAGTTTTTTATGAGTTCCTGGACCATCTGAGGTGCGTTTTGGCTACGGTTTTCTGTGTGCATTATTTATACATTTGTGTGCTCTGTGTGTTTTGGCTGGCACAGATAGAGCTGATAATGCATGGGTGGAATAAGGCCTAAAGTCTGAGTGTCATAATCACCATCAGATCGTGCAGGGCTGATAACGCTACACATGGACCTGTGCCAGATTTAGCAGCTCTGTGTAAGGACACACTCTTAAAGGGACAGATACAGCCCACAGCATACACATGGGACACAGATTGAGAGAAAAACAGGGACAGACAAATTGGACCATACTGTAATACTGTAAAAAATCTAGTTAAATGGTGACACTCGTGTCAAAATTACAGCCACAAATATTTCTTACTGGCTAATTTTAACATTAAAATGCTTTATTCGCAAACATGATGGTAATCTGGTTGCTAAAGATAATGCTAATCATATTTTAAATTGAACTTTGGGATATCCAACCCGATCTCAAGGGAAAATGTAACTATTTTTACGAGGTGGCGATTTCGTACGAATTGACGTAACGTCACAGGGGCATATGCAGATTGTACGAAAATGTACGAATGAGATACGAATTCATACGAATTAGCTACCAATTCGCCAAAACCTAAAATAGTTACGAATTGCCATGAGATTGTGTTGGGAGAGATCAATTTGAAAAACGCTGGATGGAAGCATTAAAATGCAAAAAAAAAAAAAAGTACACAAAATATATGCACTTCCCAGAACTATCTGATACAGATATATCTGTCACCAATCTGAAATTCGTCAGAGTTTGTATTCGCAATCTAAACCGCAAGTAATTTATTACTATATTACTATAAGCCACAGTGACAATTTTGTTCTCTTGAGCACATGAGATTTAAATGCAGCTTTAAAGCCTGTTCACACCATTTTCATGACAATTTGGTTACACTTTGCGTGCAATTTGCATTAAAAAATGTCTTCTTCCTTTGATATTCACTGTTGCTTAGTGAAATACAACTAGTCAGTTTTATGTAACTGTAACATCAGCGGCTCTGGGCATGTGACCAAAAGTACAAATCTTATTGGTTGGCCAATTTTCTTAACAATGTGATGGAATAGAGATTAGTAAAAAAATAAATAAAAATCCTTTTTGCCATGCAAATGTACGTGTTGGTCTGAACAGGCACATTAACAGCTAATTTAAATTAATGTTTAATGTTTGTCGCACCAAATATTTGTCTTTTTCCCCAATATATGTATAATTATTTTATATTTAGCGATTTATAATTTATTGTAAAGTTAAGTAGCTACTGTATATTTAATATTTATATTATAATCAGATTTTTTAAATTAATTAGTTATTTTCGCAACTTGAATGGAAAGCTGTTGCTAGTAAAAATGTAAACTTTGTGATTCCTAAATTTCAACTTTGTGATTCCTAAATTTAAACTGTGTGATTCCTTGGAATTTATTGGTGACAGATTTATTATTCATAAATATCTAGATTTCCAAGAGTTCTAATGCATGAGTCACATACACACATAAGAAGATGAAAAAACTACTTTTTCACCAATAAAACTGACAACACTCTTAAGATCCTACAGTTTCCATCGCAGTTTGTAATCACCGCATTCATCCCAGAATTCAATCTGACCGTTAATCTGAACAGTATCTTAACTCTTTAATCGGTTTTGGGTCATGACCTAATCTCACTGTGACTAATGTCTTCCCCTCAGACAACATATCTGACACATATCGCATGACTCAATGCCTGCAGGCTTCACAAACATGGACAAGCATGACGGACAATTCAGATGTTCTACTTTCACAATTATTTTTAGGTTATGCATTCATGACGTTCAACTGATCTTGGGAATGTACTGTAGCTGTAATGGTTTCTCCCTCATTGTGCAGTACTGTGTCAATATTGTCTGTCTGTCTCCGCCGCTTTGTGAATTCCTCCCCTCAGAAAGCATTCAGTAGAGAGAAGCCCTCCCAGCTAGAGTCAGAGACCTCTCAACTGCACCATGATTGTCAGTGTCTGTGTGTGTGTGCGTGTGTGTGTGCGTGTGTGTGTGCGTGTGTGTGTGCGTGTGTGTGTGTGTGTGTGTGTGTGAGTGAGTGAGTGAGTGAGTGAGTGAGTGAAGTCTGTCTGTCTGTTTGTCTGAGTGAGTGAGTGAGTGTGAGTGTGTGTGTGTGTGTGTGTGAGTGAGTGAGTGAGTGTGTGTGTGTGTGTGTGAGAGAGAGAGAGAGAGAGAGAGAGAGAGAGAGATCACGGCCCCACTCAAGCATCTGCTGTGAGCTGGGTGTAGTTTCACTGATGGACAGCACAGATAATAAACACACATACAGACATGCTAAATTAGCAAGAACCTCTCATAGACATTTTCAAATTCTGTAGTTTGGATACTAAGATAATGATATTTAATATAACTTACCCCAATCTTAACTCTCCAAATATGTTAACATATAATAATAATGTAAATGTTATAGAGTGCTTTTTGTAGGCTCGTCTGCAATACGTCTATAGGATGTTTCCTGTCAGATGTCAAATAGACGTTTAGAAGATGTCTTTAAGATGTCTATGATTTAGAATGAATGTAAAACTGACATCTTAGAGACGTCTATCAGATGTTTGTACAGAGCAGATGCTTTCCAGATGAAGCGATCTTTAACAGACATCTTGCAGATGTACATGTGCTATATGCCTCATTGTGTTTATAATGGTGGGTGGTATTTTCCACTTTCACACATGTAGTTTTTACTGGATGTCACAATCATTCACACCCTCCGTCAAGAAAAATGCTGAATGAAATTTTTGACACTCAGCATTTTCCTTTTTCGTCCACTCTTTAAAACACAAGATGTAAACCCCTGATGCAATTCTACTTATAAAATAACTTACTAAAAACTGAATATGTATTTTCTTTTTAAATTAGATGTGCTTAGCAATTTGTTAAATCTACATCATTAGCTTGCTAAAGCTACTAGCAGCAAACAAAATAGCAAGAACGCTTTATACTTGAATTTCAGTAGGAAAACTTTACTGCTAAGTCGAGTATCTATTGATTAAATGACATGTTATCTTGAGGCTGTGAAGGACTGAAGTACATTTTGTCATACTGTTGTGAACCAAGTTGTTGTTCTGGTGAAACATTAAATGCATTTCAGTATATTGTTAAGAATTATTTGGCCAACAAAACTTTAAAAATGTAGTTTTAGTGGCCTAAACATTGTCTGGAATATTCTGCTATTGGTTTCATATTGTTGAGGTGTCATTTGGAAATGTTTTCTTTTATTTCATTCCTCTTTTGTTTTTGCATGTCCCAAACTAGTTAAGCTTTAAAAATCACATTTTTTAAAATTAGTGCTATTATTTCTCAGTAAATTTACATCGAAGCAGGAACTTGAGCTGTATATAGTGAAAGATTATATTAATTTAAGCAAGACAATATATTAAACTTATAATAAACTATTGTAAATTTGCTAATATTTTAGCTTTTTTTTTATTTCTTACAAAAATGTATTACATTTTAGTAATATGTTGATATTAGCTAATGAATGAACCTGCTTGTGTTTTTACTCAAGTTATTTAAGCACAAACTGGTTTGGGGGTATGAAGTATAAAGTACCATTTTTTGTAAAGTTACTGAAAAACAAATTAAGTTGACTGTTGAAGGAGGGACTTGAGCTATATATAGTAAAAAAAAATATTATTTTTAGAAAGACAACATATTCGATTTTAAATTAGTTTTTTAATTAAACATTTTATTACATTTTTAGCAATATGTTTATATTATTTAATGAATGACATTATTTGTGTTTTCCCCAAGCTAGTTAAGCACAGATTACTTCAGCGCCAAAAAAACTAAACAAAAAAAGGGGACACTTGAGCCATCTATAGAGAGCAGAACATCTTAGAGACTTAAATGAGGGCCCTTTTCACTTGAGACAGTAAGAGACCACACAAAACACCCTAGCATCCACCTAGAAACACCCTAACTACTGCATAGCAATGGCCTGACAAACACATCCTAGCATTCCTCAGAAAATGTAAAAATCTAGTTTCTTCTCTTATTCCCCCCCTGATAATGTCCAATCTAGAATGTACAATTACTTTGTAGGGTTCTTAAGATCAAATAAAATGTGCTTGTTTAATCGAAAGTAAGAAGGCCACCTATTTCCTTCTCATTTTAACATTTGGAGAAGTTAAAAAACATCAGCTGCTTCCACTACTCCTTTCATCCTGCCATCAAAACTTCATCTAAAAATGAAGGAGTAGCCCCATCACGCAGTAAACAAATGTTCTGTGTGCACAAAAAGCGGAACGTCTCCAAATAAAAGCCGTGGCTCTCTGTGAAATTCTTTCGAAATGTGAATTGTGAAACGCAGTGTTGTCCCTCCAGTCCTCGGCTGTTGTTTTATTTAGATTGCGGTTGCCATAGAGGTGTCTGGTGTTAAAATGCGCTGATGGTTTGAGATATTTTAACCCGTCTCAGCGCCGAGTGATAATTGGATCCTTGACCTCTGACCTTCTCTCAAACTCCCTGGCTTTCTATGTCTCACAGTTTTCGTTTTTCTCCCAAAACCCTTTAGCACAACTCTGTTTAATCCTGGCTGTCAACGCTACTTCCTGTTAAGCAGCCGCATTAGGCTTTAATTCACTCCCCATGTCATCTCTTTCGGTTACTAGGTCCTTTCTCAACATTTCCCTTGTTCCCATTTGATCATGTCGAGATATTTCTGGTTTATGTGTGTGTGCGCTGTGCTATACCCACCTCAGAAGCTGATTATGTGAGGACTTCATCAGGCCGCCGTGACTCAGCTCAGTACAGCTGATTAATGAAGTGTCTGCTCCACGGCACATTTATTACAGCTGAGCGATCACAGCCATATATATACACAACTGACACACCACACAGGGGGGAACCTGCAAACGTCAGACAAAGAATATCGGACGTGTTTTTATACACATGCTCATTTTTGCTATTAGGGCAAGTAAAGGTCGTGTCCGAAGAAACTATCAAGAACTACACTATAAAAACAATAGCTCCCTGGTGGTTTGTCAGTTGTAAGTTTTAACTTATATATAGAAGAATGTTTATGTTTAACAAGTCAATACTTGTCATGAACAATAATTTCTGGCAATATTGTCAGCTTGACTGTACAGACACTTTTGGAAGAGAACTGAGAGCAGTTGTGGCCTAATGGTCAGAGAGTTGGACTTGTAACCTGAAGGTTGTGGGTTTGAGTCTCAGGTCCGGCAGGAATTGTCAGTGGGGGGAGTGAATCCAGCGCACACACTTTTAAATGCAGGTTAAACGGTTAAATGCAGAGCAAATTCCGAGTATGGGTCATCATACTTAACCACATGACACATCACTTCACCTTCACCAACTGAGCTGGACGATGACATCACTGAATCAATGATTAACTCACTTTAACTGAAAAATTGACTGTTTTCTATTGTCCTCTTGCATTATTTTCCTGTTTAACACTGCTTTGACACAATCTGCATTGTATAGAGTGCTACATAAATAAAGGTGACTTGACTTGACAATACATGCAATTTTAAAGTGACATTTTGTATATGTTGAAAACATTTTATTTTTTTAAATGATATGTTTTTATACCAGTAAAATGAATTAGCTAATGAATCACCTTTACCTTACTTGTAAAATATACTCACTTATATCCCGTAATGACGTTATATCCTGTAACATTGTTGCTGCATGTAATTTTCACAGCTGCCAGTTTTTTCTTTCTTTTTTTGTAACATTTATCAAATAAATAAATAAATAATAACCCAACAGACAGATAATAGATAGATAGATAAATAGATAGATAGATAGATATATCATAGATAGTAGAGAGATAATGATTTTCAATTGATTGATTGATTGATTGACTGATTAAAGATTCCAGCTCTTTGAACAGTCCCAATCAATAAGCAACCACGACTTTATAACCAATGACTAAACATTTCTGATGATTTGATTTGGAGCCCAGATTGAAGACATGCTTAAACTGAAATGGCATCAGTGTTGTCTAAGAAACAACAAGACAGTGGAAACAACAGCGGCAAAGGTGAATTAAAAGCACTTTTGAGGAGATTACGCATAACGCAGGTTGCTACTGTCCAACACCCTATCTAACACACATCCACATACACGGCACACACACACACCCACACCCACATCCCACACTCCTGGCCCTCTGCATCACATATTACACCAAGTTTAGAAAACAGGAACAATTTGCTCATGAAATTCTCTTCCTTTCTCCATCACCCTCCAGCACAAGACCAGGCATTTTTCATGAGTGAGCCTGAAGGCTGTTTCCTCGACGTTGGGGAACTCTGAGCCGCGGGAGAACTTGGACGTTACGCTTCACAGACATGAAAAACTAAGTTATGTTGACCCCATTTTGAGCTTCACGGTGAGGGCACATGTGCCCAACCCACCATTTAAATGTTTGTGGCATGTTTGGGATGTGTGTGGGTGTGTGTGTGTTGTGTGTGTTTTGTGTGTGTGGTGTGTGTGCGACGGCTGAGATTTGTCCCGTGTTTTCCGTTTCTTGGACAGGAAATGGTACCTAGCGACAAGATGAAATCACAGGAAGTCCAAGCTGCGTTCCTCACATTCCAGCATTGTCTCTATGTGCGGACACACACACAACCACACACACACACACCACACACAGACTCAGTTGTAACGACAAAAAACAGCATATACACACGTAGCACTTGAGGCGCTTGAGAACAGCCTATCGAAAAGTATTCGTCTTTCCTAAGGCTGCCGATTTATTATTTACTGTTGTTATTATATATATATTATATTAGTATTATATAAAATGATGTTAAGTATAAAATGGTGAGATCATTTTGATTATTGCTTATGTTCTTGCGTCTGAACCAAAGAACCTCTATTTAAATATTTTGTTTGTAAATATGCACTATTATATTATATTATATTTAACCATGTGAACCAATAATATGTAAATCTAAACCTTGAATTTGCATATAATTAACATAGTATTAGCATACAGTCCTTATTATAATAATCCCTCTCTAGATCTCTCTGTTAATGTGCTCAGGTCATCAGCATAACGAATGGATGGACAAGCCTGTCTTGCCACATTCACTCCACACACATTCACTCATCATGCATTTATGCTCATTTTAATGGAGAGCAAATCTCTGTGGACTTGCATAAGCCTATGATCTTTCTCGGTCTCTCTCTTCTGAGTACTGTGAGTGATGTTATTTTCTTAGAAACCCTCCAGTGAAGCATCTGTTCTCTCCTCATTATTTTCACCTTTTCTTTCTGTGACAATAATTCATCATAAATGTTTGCAAAGGACACTCAAATCAAAAAAAGCTACTGCATTACACCTTAAAAACCACCCCAAACACCCTAGCAACTGCATAACAAAATTCTAAAAGAAATAAACACCTTAGAATGTATTAAAAAGCCACATAACAATAGCCTGGCAACCACCAACAACACTCTAGCAACCACAGAGCAATGTGCTTAAAACCACTCAATACACCCTACTGCATAGCAACATGCTAAAAACACTTAGAAAACCCTATTGACTGCATTACAACCTAAAAACCACCCCGAACACCCTAGTAACTGCATAGCAATGTGCTATAAATGCATAGAATACCTTAGCAACCACCTAACAACACCCTAGCAACCACTTAGCAACCGCATTAGCCCCTTGGCAACCACCTAGAATAGCAACATGCTTAGCGACCAGCTGAAACACAAAAAACACTTTATCAACCACATAACACCCTGGCAACCACCAAGAGCACTCTAGTAACTTCAGAGCAAAGAGCTAAAAGCCACTCAGAACATCCTTGCAACCACATAACACCCTGGCAACCATCAATAACTTCCTAGTAACCGCAGACCAATGTGCTAAAAAAAAAACACTCAGAACATCTTTGCAACCACACAGCAATGCCCCTGCAACCACCCCACAGAACATAAAAACTGCATAGCAATGGCCATAAAAATACCCAGACAATCACCTTGAACACCTTAGCAACCACATAGCAACACCCAGGCAACCACCCAAAAACCCTACCATGGAAACAGCTAATTTTTCGTATAGTTTTTTTTTCTTACAGTGCCTGATGCCTGAGTCATTAGTCTCATTAGCTAATTATGTCTTTCCGTGGCAAATGGACCCATTTACATGATAAATCACATGAACACACTCACAGTGAGGAGGTCTTGGAGCACCAGACAACCCTCATCAGTCGTTCTGCAGCTATATAAAGAGCTGTAGTCCATCACCATGATGGAAAACGAGCATTCATGAATACTGCATGCGCACCCTATCTTTAGCACTGAGAACAGCTAGAGGCTACAAGGAGAGTCCAACCTCAAATTTAGCCACAACAAGCGCAACAACAGGAATAACAGACAAATCAAAAACAGTTGTATATTTCCATAAAGGTAACCTTTCATGTCAAAAGTCAATCCATGAGTAATGCTAACTGGCTAATGCTAATTTGTTGTACTCTAGATTACTTTTTTTAATCAAACAGAAATGGTGAAATGATAACAATGACATTGAAGAAGGAACAACTTAAACAAACCACAACACCCTAGCAAGTAGCAACTGCATAGTAATGTGCTAAAAACCTCCCAGAACACCTTAACAACCACATAATGATGGCCTGGCAACCAAATAGAACAACAACAACATAACACCCTGGCAATAATCCAGAACCCCTTTGAAACTGCATAGTAACATGCTACAACTCTCAGAACAATGTATAGCAATATCCTGCCAAATATCTAGAACACCCTAGCAACTGCATAGAAACATGTTAAAAATACATCAGAACACTTTAGCAGTAGCTTAATGACAGACTGGAAACCAACCATAATACCTTTGAAACCACAGAGCAACGTGCAAAGGAACACAAAGAATACTTTTGCAACTGTATTGTAACAAGTTAAAACACCTTAGTATTGCCAACATATTGGCAACCACCCAGAATCCTCTTGCAACTAAATAGCAACATGCTCAGAACAACTTAGCAACACCCTGGCAACTAAGCAGAACTGCATAGAACTCCATTTTAAATATTTACTTCTATTCATTAAGCATAAAAACTACTTAGAATACCTTAGAATACAACCAACCAGAACATTCTAGCAAACGCATAGTATTGTGCTAACAAATTAAAAACTCAGAACAAAGTAGCAACACCCTGGCAACCAGCTGGAACATTCCATTACCTACAGAGTAATGAATAAAACACTCCTAGAACATCTTGGCAACCACACAGAATCATTTGCAAATGGATAGCACCATGCTAAAAATACTCAACTACTTAGTAACACCCTGGCAACTAACCAGAAGCATAAAACTACTTAGAATACCATAGCAACCACATAATGGCACTCTGGCAACCAACCAGAACATCCTAGCGACCACATTTAGCATTGTGCTAAAAAACACTCCGAACAATGTATCAACAACCTGTTAGCCAAGTGGAACATTCATAGCAATGGGCAAAAAAAACAACAACAAAAAAACTGCATTAACACCTTAGCAACCACCCAGAACCTTTTGCAACTGCATAGCAACATGCTAAAAACAGCTTAAAACAACTTAGCTACACTTTGGCAAATAAACAACATTATATGCTTCACAGTCTACATCTATTCATTCAGTATAAACTATTTAGAATACCTTAGCAACCACATAATACCCTAGCAACCAGAGAGAAAAAAAACATTCAGAACACCTTTGCAACTGCATCTCAATGTACTAAAAACACTTAGGCAACCACCTAGGTGTTACAGTGGCGGTTGTTAAATTCCCACCCTAATGTCAACCAATCCTCACTAAAACAAAAGCAGGCTCTCAGAAAACAGTCAGAGGAATGCAAAATGAGTTGAACGGAGGCCCGTAAAGGTACATCAGAAAATTTTCTGACTGTTACTACATGCTTGAGTTTGGAGATCAGCCAAAATTCAGTCATGTTCGCATAAGGCCTATGACAGGTCTCAGCAAAGTACATGAAGGGACCCCACCTCCTACAAACACACATGTACAACAGAGAGCGAGAAGAAAGCGGCTCTTTCTCATTCTTCTAAATGACTCCACACATCTTGCTTGTGAATAGCAGTCCTGCAGATGGAGAGAGAGAGACATACATCAGAAAAACATGGAGGAATGTATCGCTGAAGGGCTACTTACACTCATCTTTTATTCTTTCTTCTGATGGCCAGCTCAAGCCAAAAAGGAGGGAGGAGAAGAAGGGATGGAAGGGATTAATTTAGAAGACTTTAAAAGACCATGTGCTACACTTTTGTAGCATTTTTCACAAATAAAGTTCATTTAAAGCTGCGTTCACGCCATCTCATAATTACCATAATTCCAAAGACAACACGCGGCATTCTAGTCAGAGCTGTTTTACGTACTCGGACTTGGAGGTAGTGCCTAAGCAGTACCTAAATGAATCTGGCGGCAGTCAGGTGGTTCAGCGATCTCATGGTCCAAGTTGTCCCAGCTTACAAGTTGTAATTACGAGTTCTTCGAGCATGTGAGCGCTTTGGCATTGATTGCATTGCTATTGAAACACATAATTCCAAGGACTTGGAACAGCTCTGAGTAGAACATTATGTTTTGTCATTTCGGAGTTGCGGTAATTACGGCATGACATGAATGCAGCTTATAATGCTGTTTTTTTTTTCATAACTCAATTTTTATGACCATTTCTACCCTTCCTCTGAATATACTTTTGCCACTGTACCTTTGAGACTTCAATAGGTAAGGTCCTCTGAAATGGCAAAAGGACAGATGGGAGAGAGCAAAACAGATGGGATGATGGTTGTAGTAGTGTTCAAGAGGCAGCTGTGTCATATCTAAAACAGGTCGTGAGAGGCATATAGGTTAACCTCAGTGTCCCAACTTCACCTACAGTCACACTGCCAGGAAAATCCAAGATGCAGAACATGTTGATTCTCCAATTAGGAGAACTTTTCTGCTCCATGTGGTGACATTATACCAAAATCCAGTTATTCCGGGTCTTGTGATACATATTTAATCATATATGAAACAAAGTCTAAGGAAGTTACTTTTTTAAGATTTCATATCAAAAAGTGCCTCTAATTCAAGAATCAATCATAAAGCCATGACCTAATAACCATTTCTGTAGCCCAGTGGTTCCCAATCCTGGTCCTCGAGAACTCCCAACACTGCATGTTTTTGATGTCTGTCTTAGGCCGATTTTCAAATCTTAACCCATTTTAAAACCATGGGAGACCACAGTCATGAAGTCAGTTTCAACTGATTTTTAGCCTAATAATCCTCTGAATGCGCACACTAGATGATTTGGCCAGACCATGAGACCACACACTTGTTGATTGTAGGAATGATTCCACAGTGTCACGTAATCTCATGGAGACTCGCGAGATCAAACGTGACTAGAGAAGAAAAACACATGGAGGACAGTCGACGTTGTCAGGTGGCATGTTTGTGGCTGCCAAGTTTCAGCTATCGAAGCGCGCAACATCCAGTAGGTGACGCTTGCTCACTCTCATTGGCTATCGCGGGTATCACATCAGAGGCAGCCCGATCAAGAGTCGTAAATATCGGGGATGCTCCATCTTGATCGGGAGCAGTTAAATAATCACAATGACACCTCATAATAGAGGATTTATTTGACAAAAAAATTGGGGGGTGTAAATCGGGCCACTTTTCTGACACACACTTTTGAGGTCTTGGAGTCTTTACTAATAGGCTGATGAGTTGAATCAGGTGTGTTTGATTAGGGAGATATCTAAAATGGGGTTCTCTGGGACCAGGACTTCTGTAGCCGATTGATAATACATTGGTGCATTGGGGATCTTTACCAAATCCTGTTTTTCATGATATATCGCTGTAACAAGCTTCATGGGGGCACCAAACAAAGAGAAATGGAAAAAGGTGAAATGGATAGCAGTTGATGAAAATGGGGTAAGGGTAAGGCTGTGAATAAAATGGAAAAAGGAAAGATGGGAGAGGGCAAAACAGATGGGATGATGGTGGTATTAGAGTTCAAGAGGCAGCTGTGAGTGTCAGATCTAAAACAGGTCGTGAGAGGCAAATAGGGGGACGGGTGGGAATTAAAGGAAGGTATGATGAGGGTCGAGACTTCGGGAGATTGAGAGACAGAGATTAAAGAAGAAGAGGTGCACGAAAATGTGAAAGTGTAACTGTAGGAAGTCAAATGGTTGGGAAGAGGATGCACCTGATGGAGGACAGGAATGATGGATGAGTGAAGGTGTGGAGAGGTGGGCCATAAATCCTGAGGGGGCCATGGCAAACACAGCTGTTTCAGAACAAGCCAGATGTGAAAGACGAACAAGAGGGATTTGAACTTCAGAATGTAACTTCTCCAGCACTGTTGTTTATGAACTTTTAAAGCATGAATTTCAGCACAAATCATGCAGGATATTGGGAAGAATTTACATGCAACTACTGACCTCGTGGGGAAAAGTGTGTATGTGTGTATTTTGGTCTGCGGCCCACAGCCAGGTGTGGAAGATACAGGTGAGATATCAGCACATTTAACAGATTATTTTAATTGAACTCAGCCTAGCTGTAAAAGTGAACCTCTGTTCTGTCGTTCATTTTTACGGAGCGTGACAGAATACCACCTTATCTCTACCTCGTTATTTTTGTGCAGGCGCACCATTGTTCAAATGACAGCTGTTTGCTTTGACAAGCAGACCTTCACTGCCTGGAGAAACACGCGCACATGCACAGAACGTCTCAAAATGAGAGAGTGAATGGTAATTACTCATTCTTAAGAGTCAAACAGCTGTTCACTGCACGTGTCTACAGTCATTCAGAAAACACACAATGAAAGAACTGCCAAGGGGTGACAAAACAAACGGTGCTATTCAGAGTGGTAGAGAGATATGTTTAGAAATCAAAAGAGCCGAGATAACACAAAAGCTTAAAATTATTTGTATTTGAGAAACTCTTTTCTCCAAAGGAGCTTAAAATATGTTTATCAGTCGTTTAACATGTCGTCCCCGGGAACCGAACCCACGACCTTGGAATTGCTAGCGCAATGCTCTATCAGCTGAGCTAAAAAATAAAATTAGCTACAGGGCTGAAGTTCACCAACTTTTCCAATGAGAAATCCTGAAGATCTTGATGAGCTGGTTCAAGTGTGTTTAACTGGGATCGGAGCTAAACTCTGCAGGACAGCTGCTCTCCAGCAGCAGGCTTGCACACTCCTGGCATCATCCAAATTTCAAACTACAGTAGATAATGTACTACTATACTATCCTCTGGTGGTCACAGCAGAAACAGCAGCCACGCGTTTCTGTAATTTCCTTAGTTATTTGATATCGTTGTATATATTTGTATTCTTTCAGATGAGTAAAAAGTATGCTGAATATATAAATATATACACCACTCAGAGTCTTCCTGGAGCAGGTAGATGGAAAACATCTGTGTTTAAATCTTGTTGTCTATGGAGCGAATGAGGAGTTGTCCTTTGTTTAGATGAGATCAAATCAGGCTCAGGGCAATTCATGTAGCTGTCACCCATTTCTACATTCAGACAGCTAGCCTCTTGCGAAGCATTCTGGGTAGTGCCAGGATTCGGCATGTATCCCTCTGAACATGGGAGAACTGGGTCATGGAAGTTGGAGGTACGAGGCTGGAAGGGACCATATATTCCCATCACATTCCCAGAGGAACACAAGGACACAAGGCATGGATCATCAACATGCAAAATCACTTGGTTGCCCTCGGTTTCATGGCCGTGGTTATTGGCATCAGCGGTTAAGGTATTTTCTGAATCGCTAGATAGAAAAACAAATCATTGGCTCTCATATTCATCTAGCAAACGTCTCTAATTATGTCTCTATACAGAATTTTACGACTTCCCTTTCCAGACATTCCAGAACATTCCAGGAATAGAGCCTACAGTTGACTTACAATGAGGACAACTGCGGACGGACATCTACAATCTGAGCATTGCTGATATCGGGATCCTTCAATTCGGTACAGCAGGGGAAGTGGTCCATCTGGGGTTGCTATCGGTAAACAGGATGTTCACACAGTCAGCTTATGATTGTGTACTATGTTTAGAAGATTATAGGCCTCATTTATATCTAGTGTTAATGATTTGACAAGAAGCTGACATTGATAAATACAAGTGTCCAACAAAAATCTTGTCCAATCAATTAAACTACATTCGGAGGTAGTCACTAAATGTAACTGCATTGCATTTGTAGTGTAAATCCTAATGTTATAAGTCAAAGGGCCGCCCACTTGCCTGTCAATCATCTTCTGTACCAAAACAAGGGTTTTAAACTTTGTTGATAATGTTTGGCTTAAAAAAAAACAAGTAGGTAGTCATGAAATCATTGAATTCATCGACTTTGTCAAAAAACAAAGATGGGTGCAGCAGGCGCAATGATATTACGCTGCGCCTGAAAATAGTCCCCAGCACGCTCCCTGTGCAAGCAGGTGGTCACGTTGGTTATGTTGACGGAAGTTAGCCTATTTTCAGGCGCTGCGTTATATCTTTGCACCTGTTGCACCCATGGTACGGCAGCAAAGTTCCTTGATTATTACGCCGGAATGAGAGTATAGTTCCTAGCCATATCGGCCTAGAAAACAGCAACTTTTAATTTTCCGTCGGTCTTAGTACACGATGTAACTACAGAAGAGTCCAGTTTTAAAGAGGAAAAATATAGAAACTCTTTGGTCATTTTTGAGCAAGATGCTAATGGTCTAATCAGATTCAATGATCTATGCTAAGCTAAGCTAAAAGTGCTAAACCCGGAGATCAGCTGAATGGATTAGAAAACGGTAAAACTCAACTGTTTAACTCTAGGGGAGTTGGAAAATGGGTCTATTTTCAAAAATATTGGAATGTTCCTTTAATATCCTAATGATTTTTGGCAAAAATTAAAATCAGTAATTTTGACCCATACAATGTATTTTTGGCTATTGCTACAAATATAACCCAGCGACTTAAGACTGGTTTTGTGGTCCAGGGTCACAAATATGAAGGCATGGTCAAAAGTAACTTTATATACACATAAAAAAATAAACTGACTGGGACTTTCCTAAGAGTTTAAAAGATGAAAAAACAGCCTAATATATTTAATAACTAATAAATACTTACAGGAGTTAGTATGCTCCAGTACTTGAGTTCAGTAGTGAGATGTACAGTACGGTACTTTGTTAAAGTTCAGTTCAGAATCCAGTCTTCTCCTCTCAGTTCAGCGCTCAGACCCGAGGGACATGCAGGCTGGACTAGACCACAAAGAACACCGATACAGACAAGATCAGTAACGCAGCTCTGAGAATCTGTAGAGGTTTTGATTAAACAGCTTTCCGGAATACTTGATTCTGATTAGTCAATCACAGCAATCAGCAGGCAAGTATTTTTTAAAGGGGGTTTTATTTGTAGGGGTACAAACTGTGTTCGTAGGAGCGGATCACTTTGGTCACCGGCGTTGGCGTGAGTTCCACCTGCAGCACTCCAGGCTCAAAGACACTGAAGACACCAACCATCCTCAACAAATCTCTTTCATTTGTGACCTCCGCCTTCTCAACACAGCACCACTCATCCCTGAAAGAGAAAGATCTCACCTGTCAGAGCTAAAGACACCCTTAACACCATCCAAAACTCTCTCGAACACCCACTGTGCAGTGGAGCATGTCCGGTAGGACAGCGTGTAGCTGATGCACTGGGCCAGATCTGTCTTGAGACCCCAACTACAGCTCAAATTATTCCTGTCATTGAGCACGCAGTTTAGGTTAGATGGACTAGGGAGGGAGTCTGAAACAAATAATGGTCAATAATACTCCAGGACACTAGGGGGTTCCACTTGCCTAAGGATAACAGACTTTCACAGGGTTTCTCTTTATACTCACATTCAGATATCAGTTCGGGCCTGTCAGTCAAGACCTTGGTTTTATTCTCGTTAACTTCCATGTGTTTCTGTGTTGGTTTGGTGTGATTTTCCCGCCTTTTTCGCCATTTATTATTTCACGATCAATCTCCACCTGTAAGAGTACAACATACAGTCAGTTTGGTACATAAAAACAATAAAATCACATTTTGTTAAGTTAAAACATCCAGCAAGCACAAAGAACACTTGTAAAATAAATATTTCCTTATTGAATAAAAGTCGTCTCTGTCAATAATAAAGTAATTCATACTGCTGTTTAAAAAATTATGTAAAATATTTTATAGTAGAACCATTACCTGTACAATTTAAAATAATTATTTACTGTACAAAGTTGGGCAACTAACTGTTAACATTTTAGCATTTTAACATTTTATTAACATTTTCCTAGTACAATTATGTAGTAATTGAGGATCGGCTCTCCAGCTACAGTGGATATGAGTGCGGTAATCATTACGGCACGCCAAAGACTCCAGAGCAAAGGATTCTGGGAATAGAAGACATGCTAAAAGCTAAAAATGCCTAATGATACTCAAACACAAGCAGATTGTAGTAAAACATCCCTAACCTGGAGCAAGCGTGTCATGTTGAGGACATCCTGTGAGGGCTGATGTCCACAGTACAGTCAGAGTCAAGGAGAAAGAGATGTTTGGACACATGGAGAATCCTGAATTAACAACAGCAGGTGAAGAGGGTAGTTTCGATAACCCCTAACAAACGAGAATAATAATTAAAGATGAGTCAGAAGCATCTGTGTATGAAGGACAGCAGCAGAAGCAGTTGAGCTTACCATCAAACCGCTTGTTCTTCACTTCTGTGATGAAGCCGAGGCTCTGCTGGTCGTACTGACATCCTTATGTGTTATGAACTTATTTCAGCCTGTGCCAATTTGACCGCAGTGGGATTTTTTTTTTTTTGCTTTGCTTGCAGATTTCAGTGTGCCATATGATTCCTTCCCCAAATTTAGAAGGTAAAACTACATAAAAATGTATCAATATGCACAGTCTAATAATCTACGTATAACTAGTAACACCTAATATATTATTATTATTATTATAAATTTTAAATATCATTATTTTTGTTTATTTTATTTAATATTTGAAAAAAAACGCCATGATATATTCAATAAGGCATATTATTTTTAAATTATTAAATCCAATGCATAAATACAAAAAAAATATTTAATAAAATGAATAAATATTGAATTATTATTATTTAATATTATTGTATACTATTTAACCATTAATATATGATATAATAATATTTCTCTGTCTCGGATGCATAAAGTAATTTAGTTTTATATGAAATGGATATCAAATTCTATTTAAAAACCATTGAAAATGGAAGTAATATTGTATATAGTCTATTATTTAATTAATGATTACATGTTTAAATATTTTAAAATTATTAAATATTAAATTATTTAAAGGCTATTACTATTTATATATTTCTATTCTTAAATTAGTGCATTTAAAATTTTAATTGGAAATTATAATAACAAATTCCAAAATTAAGATAAAAATAATAGAAATCACTGACTATTAAATTAATGTGTATTATAATATGAATTTCTTAAATGTGTTCAATATTAAAATGATAAAAAGTATCTTGATTAATGTTATTAAAATATTACACATTATTAGACTAGAAAAGAATCGATTGTTGTGGATCAAAATTTGCTCATTTTATATAATATTCATTTATTATTAAAATTTTGTAATGTTTTTTTTATGATTTTGGTGCCTAGTTTACTACCAGGGAAAAGGAAAATAATAAACAAATGATTAGGATCAGTCATTATATGTCATCAGTAAGGTGTTTTAATACTCGGCTAGCGATCACTGAAATCACTAACTCTAAGTATGAGCGATGTGTTAGTAAAAGCTTGCCTTAGCAAACACTGCTAATGATTAGCTGTAGCTAATTCAGGTTGAGAACCTCCTCACGTGATAGAGAGACGATCAGCCTCCTTCCACACTTTCATGAATCAAACTCACACTTGCCTAAAGAGTAATCAGGTTTTTCTGTAAGTGTGTGTGATATGCATAAATGTATAATATCAGCACCAATCCCTGCTTACATAATGTATAAATGTACACACACACACACACACACACACACATATTATATATATATATATATAAGGCAACAAAAGCAGCAACAAACAGTCTTATTTACACATGACTTGTATGCTTTATTGTAATAATCTGAGACAGGGTTATTACAGCTAATTACAACTAAAATTAAAAACATAAAAATGTTCTTGTTACTTGAAATAAAATGAATGTTGAAAAATATAATAAAATAAAATAAAATGAAACTTTTTTTTTAATTTCAGCTAGTTGCCAGAGCTACATTTCTTAGGTTTGTTTAGTTTAACTTGAAATATTAAAACAACTAAAGCTAAACAAACAAACAAAATAAAATACAAGATATAAAATACAAGAAAACACAAACATTTTTATTTAGTTGTCAAGGCTACATTTCTTATTTTGGTTTAGTTTAAATTGAAATGCTAAAACAACTAAAACTAAATAAACAAACTATTAAGTAAACATTTATCAAATTTATAAAGACAAATTTTAACATGCACTTAAAAACAGTGAAAACAGATCACATGAAAAATCAAATCTAGCTCTCTCTCTCTCTCGATAAACAATATAATAGTATATTAATGATAACACTGGTCTGAGGTCATTTAAGAATGTTTTGGACAATGAAGGTGTTATTATTCACTGATTATCTTCCCTTCTGCGATCTGTGATCTGTTGTTACCAGATCAATGAATCAGTGAATCAGTGAATCAGTTAACTGAGAACCGAATCACTTTGATTCATAAACGAATCAGTCAGACCGATTTGTGAACTGGACCAACTGATTCTGCCTCAAAAGTCTGCACATCACGGTGTGCGTAAAATCCTGACACAATTGTCATTTTTGGGTGAACTATCCCTTTAATAACTAAAAATTGTTTTCAATTTGAAAACCAATTAAACTAACAATCAATGTGCAAATGACGAGGAACATGGCGAGGTCCAGAAAAGCGCTGGTTTTAATACTCGGTGTTGTAGACGGTCAGATCTTTGGCATGCGTGACCAGCAGCTCCCAGGGAAACTGATTCACGGGTCGTTTGACCTTTGACCCCGTCTGTTTGCTCTCTTGCACCATGAGAGCGATGTCTTCATCGTCTAATATCCGTATCAGATCACCCTCGGGGTCCCGATAGTTCAAAGCAATATCTTCCACTTGAAAGATACCCCTGAGGGGGGAAACAGAGAGAAACTAATTGCGTAGTAGTTTAGAGGTCACAGAAAAGTACAAATATAATTAGTATAATGCAATTTGAGGCCTCCATGTTGTGTCGCAGTCATGTGACCCTTATGTAAATGATACAACAGCCGTCCGTGTTCAGCTCCTCCCTCTGCCCTGGGGTTCTTCCTTCCCATACTCCCGTCGCATCCGCGTGGCCTCGCGCCATGTTTGGCCCTGTGTGATGTCGTTTGTTGCACGCTTACCTTCAGCCTTCCGACGTAGGTTGCCTCTTCTCTGTTTTTGCCGCTCTTGTTGGCTCTTGTTTTCTCGCCCTCCCGTTGCCTATGTCTTCTGTTCGTTCGCTGTTGCCGTAATTTGTACGTGCCACGAGTCCTGTGCTGATTTCGCCAGCACCTAGCAGTTATGTCGATGTCCTCTTATTATTAACTTTATACATGGTTTTTACTCTAATCCCTCTTTCCTACAGAGATCATTTTTTGTTAAGCGAGCCGCTATTAGTTTTGATGTTCCAACTAGATCTTATTGTCTCTTGTAGCCGACGCTTCATCTCATCTTTACAATTAGATTGTTTGCTACTCCTCATCTTAACTTCTTTTTTAGGATCTTAACTTTTCATATTTCGCCCCCCCCTCCTCTCATAACCCTTGCCACCCACACACAGCGTAGGACGTTAAAACTCTATAGTATCCCTTCGTAACTATACAGGCCCTCCATATTACAATGTCCAAACCATTAAACGCACAGGTAGCATTATCCCTGGGGATTTAGTGTCCCTTACCAAAAATTATAACTCCCCCCTAAACTAATTCACCCTTTTCTCCCTTATTCCAAGATATTTCCAAATAAAATCGCCAACCTCCGTTTTAACATAGACTATCGGGTTAGATTTAATGCCAGTCAGCCATTGAAACACAATCTGGACATAGTGTATCTCTACACCATATTTTCGGTCTTGTTGGATAGATATCAGGCAGAAATATGTTAGTTGTTTGTTAAGCATGGGGTTCGGGAGTGGCTAAGATGTGACAGGTGTATCATCCAATGCTGTTAATGCTCACTATATAGTGGGGTGTGCTCTGGCTAATATTTTTAATTGTACTCCTTTATTGTTTATATGATGTAGGGTTTTCACTAGGTTGTTTAAACATTTTAGTCATGTTATTTTCTGCTAGACGGTGAGATATAGTTTTTATATGTGTCAATTACACCTTGTGGACCCAAAATCCTAGTTGATTTTCACGGGACTTACTATCTGGTTCTTTGTTTTTACGATACTTCCCCAGATATAAATGATCTTGAGACCCGAATTTCTCTACCCTACCACATCGGATGCTTTGTGGATGTTCAGTTGGCATTTTTTCCCTGCATTCGTTTCCCCCTCCCCCACCGTACATTGAACTTCCCGCATGATAACTGTCGGACAGATATTAAAGAGACACCAGCTCTCCTCAGTGTGAGAAGAACAGCAGAATTAAAGATGCTGATGATGGAACTGAGAGAATAAATGCAAACACACGCTGATTAGGAGACGCTTTAACTGTATTAAATGGCAGAATATTAAATTAATTAGGCTTTCTTTTGTATTTCCATTTTGGGGCACATTGTTGAAATACAACATTTCAAACAAGACAACCTGATAAGAAAGCTGAACAGGACAGGGGTAAAGGTACCTCATTTGGGAAAGCAGATCTTTGTAAGACGGCTGAATGGAGAGATCTTCCTCAACACAAATGTCCCTACAGCAGACAAGAAATACAGCATCACATTAGCTGAGATATATTCATATTCAACATCTAGGGGGTTGCCAGGGTGTTGTGATGTGGTTGCTAAGATATTTAAGTGTGTTTATAGGCGTGAGAGTGGTTAAAAGGATAATATCTTTAGATGAATTGAACTGATAATGCCTCTGTGTGTGTGTGACCTTGTGTCGATGCCCTCTGGCTGCAGCAGATAGCAGCGCAGGCAGCTGTAGGAACTCGGAGCACGATTCCCACTCTTGGAAGCTCTGCCCTCTTCGTCAGAGTCACTCTCGGGAAGAGGTTTAATAATGTTCACGAATGACTCGGGAAAGATTCCAGTTTTGTCCCTCACTGTGCCCTACAGAGAGAGAGAGGACATACGGCATGAGCAGATGAAGACCTCTATTTCCTCTGTCTGTCTCTGTATAATAGAATCATATTGTATGTCTGTCTGTCTATATATCTATCTATCTGTCTGTGTGTCTGTCTGTCTGTCTGTCTGTCTGTCTGTCTATCTATCTATCTATCTGTCTGTCGCGTCGGAGGTCGTCTGATCTGTTGTCTGCTGCTGTTATTACGTAACTGTGTATGTGTGTGCCGCTGCCTGTCTGTCATCTATCTATTACTGTATGTTTATAGTCTGTCTGTTGGCTGAACGCCTATAATCTGTCACATCAGTTCATCCCCCTGCCGCAGATACAACAAACCATCTCACAGTAACACAGACAGACAGACAGACAGACTGGACTGCCTGTCTGGCTGTTGCCTGCGGTCGTCTGTCTGTCTGTTGACCTCTTGTCTGTCTTCTGTTGCCGACGCAGGTCTGTATGTTGATTTTGTCTGTCTGTTGTTTGCTGCTGGAGGCGTCGGTAATGTTGACTGCGCCTGTCTGTCTGTCTGTTTACCTGCCTGTCTGTCTGTCTGTTTGCCTGCCTGTCTGTCTGTCTGTCTGTCTATCTGTCTGTGTCTGCTGTTGACAGTCTGTATGTTGTCTGTCTTGTGATCTGCCTGCCTGTCTGTCTGTCTGTCTGTCTGTCAGTCTGTCTGTTTGCCTGTCTATCGATCTATCTATCTATATAGCTAATATCGATCATATTATCTATCTATTATCTATCTTATCATCTATCGGTCTGTTTGTGTGTCTGTCTGTCTGTCTGTCTGATGTTATATTGATCTTTCAGTCTATCTGTTATCTGTCTCTGTCTGATCATCCACTCACCCGTTTGTTTATGCATCTGTTTGTTTGTTTGTCCATCTATCTATATGTCTCTCTATCTATTCCTGCATTCACCCATCCATTTTTCTATCTATCAGTCCATCCATCTGTCTGTGGTCTGTCTGTCGTCGTCTGTCTGTTGTCGATCTGTAGGTATGTATGTCTGTCTGTCTGTCTGTCTGTGTTACTGTGAGATGGTTTGTTGTATCTGCGGCAGGGGAGATGAACTGATGTGACAGATAGAGGGACACAATAAGGCAGGTGTATTAATGTCCCCAGAAGTGGGAGGAATAATGCTTGCTATGGCCCTGATCTTCAGACACATTAGGTGCATTCAAGCAAGAAAAAGGAGTTTCTCAGGCAATGAACTACGAGTTACGACTTGATCTTTCTCTTTCACCCGCTCTTATCTCAATAATGTTATTTAAGGGTCCACTGCATGTCTATGCAATATCCAATTTCCCCTCCCTCTCTTTCTGTCTCTGCAATTCAATTCAGGTCAAATCATTCTCCTTTATTGTCATGATCTGAAATGATTGCAGGTATCTAACTCATAAAAACCATGTGTGTGAGTGAGTGTGTGTCCAGATCAGATCTTCTCACTCTCAATGTCCCACTCCTTCACACACACTCTTATACATAAATGTCTCGTCTTCTCCTTTATGTCTTTTTCACCATCATCCTTCGTTCATAACACAATCTTTTTAGTGCTCCCCAAATCACTTTATCCATTAAATTATTACCTTCTTCCTTTCTTTCTTTAGTTAGTACCTTCATCCATCATGTTCTCCTGATGCTGTATCTCCACCCAGAGTGATGTATGTTTGTAGGCATTTGTATGAAATGTATGTAAAATACACTGGCAATGTCACAATAATCTATATTTACTTATTTGTGTGTTTATGTTATATAAAAAACCAAACAGTTTAAGGTCATGGTCTCGATTCCCAAGGAACGCACAAACTGATTAAATGTACACCATGAATGACCAAGGTGAGTTTAATAAAATCATCTTCCAAATGTAAAAAACAAGTCAAATGAGATTAAAGCATTCAATAAATATGATGATGATATTTCATTTATCTCATATGTTATAAATACAATAAAAACACCATTTGAATTTTAAGTATTTTGTTCTTTTCCTGGTATATATGCTGCTTCAGATGGAAATCTGCATTGTTTTGCAGTGTAAAGATGTCTTTAATCTTTTCTAAAAGTTAAAACAATTTTGCTGAAAATTTTCTAAAAATTACATTTATTATTATTGCTGTTGTTGTTATTAATAGCAGATGACCCATTATTATTATTATAATTATTAGTAGTAGTTAGGGATATATTTGTAATTATTATTATTACTACTACTATTATTATATTGATGATGAGTATTATTATTATATATTAATATTATTATTAATAACAATAATAATAATAATAAGAAGAAGAAGAAGAAGAAGAAGAAGAAGAAGAGTAATTATTATTATTGCTGTTGTTGATGTTGTTGTTGTTATACCCCATTTAATAATAATGTTACTTTAAATTCTCTTTATGATTCGGTTATTAAATAGGTCGGAGCAACAAATAGGCAACAAAAGGCCAATAATTTGACATTCGCCACTGTAAATAAAGTGCTCAGAGAAAGATTTAGTTACTCGTCAGGCATTACATTTCTTTTTTAATTTTGCCATTTATAATTGCTGGAAAACAGAGTTCTTAGCTACTTTAGTATACTGTAAAATGCTTAAGGAGCTATTTCTAAAACTTTTATCATTCTAAAACCAATTTAGTTTTGTTGATTAGTTTAAATTGATTCAGCGATGTTCATTTATATTTTTGAATTACATTCAATTAATTTAGATGCTACCACATGAAGCATATTTATTTAACATTTTTTCAATGTAGTTTAAGAAGCACCTCTTAGAAGCAACATTACAGACACGCACACATATATAAATGTATGTGTGCTATAATCACACTTATGCACAAATACCTCCAAACATAAATGAGATCATGCTGCTCCATCCTTTTTTTCCTCTCCCTCCCTTTTTCTCTCTTACAAACCCTCATCCTCTCTCTCTCCTCTCCTCCTGCCTACCTATCCTTTTCTACCTCTCACTCTGCTTCTATCTAGTTATCTTTCTCCATCTCTCTCTCACCTCCAGCCAGTCTGCGTTGACTCTCCGCAGGAGGAAGATCACATCTCCAGCCTTCAGACTGAGCTCCAGGCGTCCGCTGCTGCTGAAGTCAAACACCGCCTAACACACACACACACACACAGCAAGGACACGCAGGCAGGAAACACACACACCGACGGAGAAAAAGAGCAAAACACGTCCTGAGTGAGACCAAGCTGCAGGTAAGAGATCCTCGTTCTTTAAGAACTTTGAAGAGAGTGAATGAAAGGACAGGATGAAAGTGTTGGATTAAATAAGATGAGAGGATGCTAGCAAGAAAAAAAGAAACTACTAGACAAAGTGGCAATAAGAGAGATTCAGGAGTGAAGATGCTGTTCACAAGAACTGACAAGTAAAGAGATAAATGTTTTAAATGTACTTTTCTTTTTTGACCCTTGCAAAATAGTACTATGGAAATACTAGGCATTTTTACAATTTTGTAGTCATAGTTTTTAGTCTTGTACCATGGTAATTTCAATGAACGCCATGGTATTCTAAGCATATTATTTCAAAATTTGTACAATAACTGGACTTTGTAACAGATAGTAATACAATGTTTTGTAGTACATATGTGATTGATAAATCATTTTAGAACATTATTTTAAAAAATAACACTTTTTTTACCATAGTACATATACTATGAAGCAACAATTTTGAACACGTATCTTCGTATTCTTAGACATTTACCATGACCTAAATGGGTTTGGATAAGTACAATGATAATACCATGGTATAACACTGTATTCTTTGAAGAACACCATGTTTAACAAACATGTCCAAATACCATGCTTTTTGAGATTATACAGAAATCTCAGAAAATCTCTGATACTTCAAGGTATTTCAAAGATTAACAAGTGTGTGTGTATGTATATATATATATAAGGCCCCCAACATGATAAAAAAACAAATTCTGTGGAAAAAAAGGCTGTTAAAGTGTTTAGACATGCGTTTAGACATCATAATTATGAAAAAGAAAACAAAAAGAAAATGATGCACAAGAATAAGTGGAAATGAGTTACAGAAGAGGAGAGCATGATGTTGGATGTACAGTATGTGATGAAGAGAAGTGATGTGTGATACAGAGGTGTGTCCTCCAATGTCATATGTCCATGTCAATCCTTCAAGCTTAGTTAAATCAAAAGAGACCAAGGACAATTAATGCAGAAAAGCTCCTTCATTCCTCAAGAGATGGAATGGAGCTCTCAATTACGATTTGTTCAAGTACCAGTAACAAGTACTTTGTTTTAGATGTTTCTTTTAACATTTCTTTGGAGAAATAGACACACAAGAGGCATACAGTAAGAAATGACAGCACAGCTCTGTCAGCCGTAAAAGAATCTAATGAAAAATATAAAATAATATATTTTAAAAATACAAAAGTTATGTACATTTTGGGACTTTTTATTTGGAATTCAAAAAGGTTCTATAATATTAATTATATACATATATATTTGTTTTTTTTAAAAAAAAACACAAAAATATTTTCATTTTATTACTTGATATATGTAATATATACTGTATGCTCAGATATGCACGCTGCTGCAATCCACTATGGCCACAGAACGCTGTAGGGTATACTGGTGTTTCAAAGTGCTGTGTGTAACTGTACGCTAACACACTTGTGTGTATGTGTGTGTGTGTGATGGGCATGAGTGGGCATCTGTTCTCACTCCGCCATCTCTGTATGTTTAGATAATGCTGTAAATCTGCTGAGCTGTGGGTCGCTTGGTTTGTTTGCATGAGTAGGAGTGTGTAGGTGAGACGTGTTAGATGTTACCAGCTAATTACATCTTGGCAGTTGCTTTAAGTGTGAGCACGCATGTGTGTATGTCCGTACACGCTCGTAGGCAGCTTCTGAACAGAAAGATACAATTTGTGCCAAAACTCGATGTGAAAATCTCCACAAACTCAACAGTACAGAGCAAGTATCTGAGCGCAGGCTCAGTAACATCAGATGAAGATGAACTATTTCAGTACCACTGCTGCTGTGAAGCCCTAAAAATGGCTTTTGGGTCATTTGTGTGGGCTAACTTTGTTATATAGTGCAGGAAAGTAACTCAGTCTAATAATTGGCTTCTTCAGCCACACCACGATAAAGTTAAAATTAGACCATTTTAAGCGAATGGAATTTTGTTTGATATTCCTTATGAAAGAGGACGGTACAAATTAACACTCGGAAATGTGACACAACCCGACAATACTAGAAAAATCCTGTTAGAACCAACAAATTGCAGGATGCCGGACTAATATCAAAAACTAACAACAAAATAACACCTTTCTTCCTCATATTGGGTTACGTTTTCTTTTGCGCCTTGTCTCTTGTCTTTTTATTACATGGTTAAACCACACTGGAAATTAAACAAGACTTGGAAATGTGTGAGAATGTGCCACAAACACACTCTGCTACGTGGAAATGTGACAAAGCAATTTCCTTCCCCTTGTTTTCCCAATGTAATATATGTGCTAATTAGCCTAGCGCTGAGAAAAGCTCTCAGTAGCATTAGCATTGCCACCGTACCCCGCAAGGTAGCACTCTTTTGAAAGTCATATTCTTTTTATTGTCTTTTTCCACAGTCTTCTGCAACTGATTCATCTCAAACCACTAAACTCACAGGCTACATTCCTGTTGTAGATAATTTCAGTCTTTGTTGTGCTAACGATGTTGGTAAACATGATGTTGGTTCACACTGTCATAATTTCTAACTAACCTCATGTTGTTCCAAAGCTTAATATTGTGAAGAATGTTTTTTTTTCTTTCCATACAATGGAAGTCAATGGGGTCCAAAAAGAATTTTGGAATTTTCATTTTTTGGGTGAACTTTTCTTTTAAGAACTTTTGATTGAAAATTCGACTTAAATTATAGAATGTTCGGCATTTAAAAAAACACTCATTTGCACACTGAATTGTGATTGGTCTTTTCTTTCTTGAATCTATCTATATACCTTATATAGTCACCTACAGCGCAGAAAATATGGTGTCGCATTTTCAAGCCAAACAAAAACCTGCTGAGTGTCATGACAAGTGGCAATGGCGTAATTGGTTTTTCGTACATTTTAAAAAGAGCAGATTGACTTTCTAAAAAGACAACTTTAAACATCCAAAAGGTAACATTTTAGAGTGCAGATGAGCAAATGTGCAAAAAAAATACGTATTCCAGATGAAAATGCATATATTTTTTTAGACACTTGGGTGACATATATTTGCTTTCAGGCAATCTAGTTAGCAATAAGTTGGCATATTAGCTGAAAACTATGAATTAAGTGATATGAAGACCTCAGGGCTTGCGCTGCACTCGAAATCGAAGAGAAGTAGGTCGAGAACAAACTGAGATAGATCGACTAAAAAAGCCTAAAAAGAAGTTTATGAAGAAGGAAGTGTAAGCTATGTTGGCCAAATATGTCAACTTGTGGTATGAACCCCAAAAAGCCAACAAAAGACACATTTAACTGCAATAATACTCAAACACAAATGGCTATCAATCTCTTTCACTTAGCAGAACTCTACTGAAGGGGTCTTTCCTGTTTGGTCATATTCAGAGAGTTATTTCGGCATGGGATCAAGGAGTCAGAGAACATATCTAATTATAGCACGACTCTGGGGGTCACAAAGCACTCTGATTTCAATTAAGGAGTCAATCACCTCCGAAATGAGCTTATTAGTACGTGGCCAGCCAAAAGGGAGGTGTTTTTCCTACCTAAATGAGTGACCCAGTTTGGCTCTTCTCAACTGGGGGATCAGAGCAGGATATAAAGAGAAGAGATCACTCTCTGGGGCCATGACACATGACAAAGGAGTTTAACCAAGAATGGGTGTCAGTTATTAACCTGCTTATCAATGCTTATAAATGGCCAAAATTTATTAATTTGCAAATGTAATGGGTTAAAAACTAAAAACTTGAGACTGAATTTACAAAAAGTATGCTAAAATAAATACCTCTCTTATATCAGACAGATAACCATCCAAAACAAGAACTCTGGGACTCTCGCCCCCAAGCTATCAGCCAAGATCAGGTGTGAAATAGTTGTCCTTTGCGAAGCGGACCATGAAAATAACCGTGAAAGTACAATAATGTGCAAGTGTGAATGCAGATAATCAGTAATAGCCGACTTTAATGCTTAAACGTTCTATATGTGACTATATAATGCTTAAAATATCTTCTCCTAGATCGCTCATACCAGTAACAGTATTTCTGATAGCCAAAGTGAAGGACTCCAATGGAAACAGATCCATTGAAACACTATCTCCAATCTCTCTGTAATGGCTTTCTCTTACGGTCTAAACTCCTTACAGTGATACAGATGAAAGAAAAGACTTTGATTTTCAATCAAACACCCTGTCTTGTGTCCCGGGAAATAGCCATGTAATTTTCAGAGCCATCACATAACAAATGAAGCAACAGATTCTGTGATATCTACATGACACTTTTTATTGACTTCCTTTTTTTACCACAGGATCAGTCTCATTTGAGAAAACTGGATTAATTGACTGACCCTCATGTCGTTCCAAACCCCTTTGGCTTTCTTTCTTCAGAATCTGTGGCATGCAAAGGAAGAAATTTTGAAGAATGTTCACGCTGATCTTTTCCATAAATGAAAGCGGATGGGGACCAACTCCAAAAATGACAAAGAAGCACCACAACAGTAGTCAAAATGACTTGTGCGCTATATTCCATGTCTTCTGAAGCCATATGATGATTTTGTGTCAACATTTTACACTTTTCACTGAAAGTCCAGTTCTCAAATTTAACTTTTGCTTCCACATATTCAAACTTGCCATGTCACAATCAAGTCCCTTTCACAACCAAGATTCCAGAAAATACACTAATAATGTGTCCCAGGATTTGGGATGTGTTTGCATTCACACAGAAGGCACTCTGGCAATTATGGCAATTTTCCAGGATCAACGCTTTGTGTGAAAGGGGCTTCAGATTTCTGGTGCCAGAAGATCTGTAATATAGCACACAAGTCAAATGGACCATTATAATGTTTTTGATAGTCTGTGCTCCCTGTATGCTTCCCTTTGTGGAAAAGAGCAGCATGAACATCCTACTCAACATCTCCTTTTGTTCTCAAAGGAAGAAAGTAAGTCAAACAGGATTGAAATGACATAAGCGTGTAAAAATGATGACAGAATCTTAATTTTTTGGTGATTTCTCCTGAATAAAAGTGTCTTGCTTAAGGCTACAATAGTGACAGCTCATGAATCACCACTTTTAAAGTTCGAACCTGCAGCCTTTACCAAATATTTAACCGCTAAGCAACACCACCCACATTTCTATCTTTCCCGGTCTTGCTTTCCAGATCTTTTGTTGTTCTATCTGGTGTTATGAGAAGTGTAATCTGTCACTTTCTCTCTCTTTCTCCTGGCCACACGTCCACAGCAAAATAAGGCAGAAGTCTCTTCCGCTGTGATCTCCATGTGGAGAGCAGCATGCTTTGAATCATGTGCTCTCGCATGAGAATATGAAGACAAATGTCCAGCACCGTCTGAGATTTATCAGCACACCTGCTACATCGATCAGGATGGGACATCATGGGAGAAATGTTTTGAGGAGATAATAAAATAGGGACGTGTGTGTCGGAAGTGTGTCAAGGTCGAAAGCGTGACAGAATATGACCTTTTGGCTCAACCAATGGCATTTTGAAAAACTGGGGATTAAATATTTGTCCAAATAATGGAAGACAGAGAAAATGGGAAATGGGAATCAATCCAAATCTCATGAGAAAACTATTTGACGAGGTGGCAATTTTGTATGAATTCGTACAGTGAGACTAGCTCAAAAACATGACATAAAAAATAAATTTAACAAAACTAAGTATGAAGGTCCACCCCTAAACTGAACCATCAGTGGAGAATTAAGCAGAATGTACAAAAATTTACAAATTATATTATACAAATTCAAACAAATTTGCCAAATTGTAAAATTGTTTTGAATTGCCATGAGATTGTGTTGAATCAGCCGTACGCTCAACATCAGGTTTATTTACAACAGCGCCACCTTGCTGAGTACAGGTATAGACATTATTTTATTTTATTCGAAATGGTTTAGCCATTAAACTTTGACTCACACACACATATTCTTACCTACAGATGGGCGTGGGCTATAAATCACGTTTTATGTCATTTCTTTGTGGTCGCACCTTATGTGATTGGAATGATAGAATAGTGATCCGGTCTAACAGCATTGGGAGACACAAACAAAAAAAATGGATGCAACTTCCTTGCAGGAGTGCAAGTACTCCAGAGGACAAAGAGGGAGGGATGCATTAAAGGACAGTGTGAAAAAGCAAAAGGAGGAAGTAAGACTGATGGGTGAACTCAGAGGGAAGAGTGGGAGAGATTAAAGGAGGGATGGAAGGATAAAGTGAAGAGTGGAAAAAAAGAGCAGAGAATATATTCAGACAAAAAGAAAGATAAGAGAGAGAGGCAGAAGGAACGTGACTGTGAAGTAGGTGGAAGACAGTGATTAAAGCACCCAAAAATTAACCAAAAAGTAGTAATTTATTCAACCCTCATGCCGTTCCAAACCCTTATGACATTTTCTTCCATTAGTCACAAAAGGGACATTTGTGAAGAATATCCTGGTTGCTCTTTTTCTATGCAATTACAGTGGATGGAGATTGAGGCTTTCGAGCGTCAAAAAGAAAGCAAAATCACGTTAACAGTATCATAATAGTCCATTCGACTAGTTCATTATGAGTAATCAGTGAATTGAACTTGTAATCTAGATCAGTCTAATTTGTGAACAAATTGTTCATACGAATTCATGCACAAATAGCTATTTTGAGTAAGATCTTTTGGTTCAGTAAGTTCAGTTGGTTCACAAACCCAGTATGAACAATTTATATAAGCCACTAACTGGGCAGCAAAACCTAAAATCAAAATACATTATCAAACAAGTTCAAACTCAACTGATATCAGTCTGTACGGAAATCGAGTAAGTGCAAGACGAGGTACGAGACAGTGGCAGACAAACTTTTTTATTTGGAAGGTGGGCTTTTGTGTCATTTGAAGCTTGAAAAACTCCATTTATTGGAAAAGAGTGATCTGTATTTTATGAAAAATAAAGTCTTTATTTTTTGTGGTTCCACACTATAAGAAAGAAAGATTTGTAACAACATGAGGGTGAATAAATGATCACAGATTCTTGGTGAACTATCCCTTAAAAAGCAGCTGAGGAAAAAAAAAAAGCAGTGAATGAATGAATAAGAAGATATGAGCAAAAGAACGTAGAACTCCGCACAGGGCGTAGGCCAGTATATGGGGCAAAGATTTGACCTAGAAAACAGAAAGACACACATCTCTTTCTGTGTCTGTATAAGAGAAGTGTTACAGATTTAGTGTCGCCACTGTAAATCTATCACAGCATGAGTAATCAAAACCACAGAACTACAATGTCATAGAATCAGCTAACTAGATTTTGACATTTTCACAAGAAAATGTGTGGTGTTTGCCGACACGAAACTTGTTGCCGTAATTGCCTGGGTGTTTTGGGTGGGTGCCAGGAATTGCTGTGTGGATGCTGGGGTGTTTTGAGTGGACTGCTGTGTGGTTGCTAGGGTATTCAGAGTAGTTGCTACGGTGTTGTGGGTGGTTGCTCACTAGCCCAAGTCAAAGAATCTCACCCTCAAGTCTCTAAATATGACTTAGGTGCTTCTTTCAATCTAAGCCTATGAGATTTTTTAGCCAAAATAGAGAATATTATGAAAAGTAACAGCACACTTCTCAACAAGCTCAACAAGCTGCATAATTTGAGATATCATTCCTGTCAGTAACACAAAATGTGTGAGACAAGTTACATACTGAAGTTTAATACTTAGAGTTATGGGTTTGGTCACATCAAATTTGGTCAAAATTAGCGCTATTTTCTACATAAATCAGTGCGAATTATAGATACATATTCAGAATTCTCTATAAATGGAACAAACTGTAAGTGACACAGAGTGTTGTGGAAGAGTCTCAGCCTCCACAGTTTTGTCATAATCCTCTGACAAAATTTTGAAACAAAAGTTTGTGGTGTACATTGTGTAATAACCTCCTGACCAAATGTCAGAGCTTTGTGTGGTGCCTACATGCTTGAGCATGTAAGTATGTGTGTAGTATGTAGAGTGTAGGCTGTTAATGAAAGTGTTTCCAAGGAAACGCTGGTATACCTCTGCTCTGGGTGCGGAGAGAAGGTCTGCTTTGGGCTTTACGGTTTTTCTAGTAAGAGAGAGAGAGAAAAGAAAGAGCATTGTGAACTTCAGATGAATAACAGAAGAAGAAGTGTTTTTTACAACATTTTCTCTTGAGTACAAGACAGTCAAAGTGAGAAGCTGACAAACCTAAACGAGAATTTTATTGCTCAGAAGATCCTCTTTTGTAGCTCCAGACTTAGGTTATGTTTCATTTAAATATAAATTTTGTCTGTTTCTCCAAAACTCCTTAGCTCAGATAAATTGGTCTTAGAATCATTTGATGAGAACCATTCAAGACATTTGATTTGGACCTTGTCAAACCACTTACTTTGAGACATTATTGAGCTCTTATAGACACAGAAGCAACTAAATTCTCCATTTGCTATCTATTTAATCACATTAAACAAGAAATTAAATGCATCTCCTTTGTGGTTTGTCTTCCTTACGGAAAGACGTGACTGACAAAGCCACAAAAGTTTTCTATTGAATAATGGCAGCAGAAAGTTAGCAGAACAGCAGGATCCTGTAAAAGTATGCAGTGAAGTGCTGGAAGGAGAAATGAGAGATTGTGGGTAGGCTCATACACTTTGCGTGTGGGGGGCCGCAGGCGGCGCAGGGCCCGGGGGACCTGTTGGCTGTCCAACTCGGTCTGGTAGAAAAACATCCGTATCAGATCGTCCAAGAGTACCCAGGTAGGCAGACAAAGCAACCTCTAAAGAACAGAGAGGGAGTTTAGACTTGTTTAGTAGGATGTTTTTTACTGGAAATGAAATCAAATGGGGTTTTTTTTCAGATAAATGTCATATTTAAATATAGTATTGAATGCTATTGGACAGAAAATGCCATTTGAGATGTGATGAAAACTACACTGTGGCGGGAATTTCCATGATTTTTAGAAAAAAGAACAAATGGCGTAATTCTCCATTTGCATGTATATATGCTTTATATCTACAACTTAAACCAGTAGAATGTAAAAAGTTTATTCTCTTAAAGTACACAGGCTCAAAAGTTCCCATAGTTGAAGAATCACCCTTAAATTAAATCAAAACTGACAGACAGTAACTTAGGTTTAAAAAAAAAAAAAAAAAAAAGATAAGTAACAACAAGAGAACTTTTTTTCACAGTTGCTGTTCGTACTGCAAAGATTACAGAAACCCCCAAAACACATGAGTGCAACAATTACCAAACACAGCTCCTACCAATACAACATGACTGTGATAAAACTGAAACTACAAAATTTCAAGACTGACTCACCTTCATGTAATTGTTGAGCTCTGGGATTCTGCTCTCTGCGATCTCCTTTTTGTTTCCCATAAACACCTTACCTGTGGCAAAGGATGCCAAACCAAAGTGCAGATATAAGTATTTATGTCTCAAAACAAATTAGTTTGTAAACTAAACAATCAAAAGCTAGCTGAAGGGTGCCTCTGAATCTCTTTACTGCTAACGCTAATTAGCGCTTAGCGTAATGTGTGCCCAAATATTACACTAAATTACTTTCTCATTTGTATTTTTGATTTCACCCAATGGAAATGTTAATAATGCGCACAGTGAACAACGATGAGAGGTCTGTCATTAACGCAAGGCACTTTATGGGATCCGAATGGGAGCAGAAGAAAAAAAACGAAGATGGATCCATTCATATAAGTTGGTTTGAATCCAATTTTAACATCATTTTAATAGCTATGCAATAATTCCCTTTAATCTTAAAGTAATCTTCTAATTCTCTTCACTTTCTGTCTTTTCTAATAAGCTTCTTTATTATAAATCTGCATTAAATAAACATTAGTGAGATCTGAATGGTACGAGCAAAGCAAGGAGACATCCCTTTATAGCGCATCAGAGCAGACATTGCTAATGTTCTCATATAAAATTGCCAATTATCTTTCCATTGCATAATCAATGCATATTACTCATTGGCTCGAGCAATCAATTGTCATGAAGACAGTAACATCTAAGGCTAATTTGTAATATAATAGGGCTTGATTTAACTTGGCTCCACTGGGTTAAGGTTTAGCTGGCAGGAAGCTTTGAAGAAGCTTTGGTGGAAAGTCATGGAGAGACACCGAAGCCCGTCGGATTGCAGTCTTTAGGTGACCTTAATGAAACAGTGGGTAGGGTGCCAAAGAACGACCTCTCCTTCCTGCTGAATTCAATTATACACATACTTGTTTGGTCAAAGACGGAGAAGGGGACAGACAGGGAAAAAGAACGAGACAGAGAAAGAGACAGCAAGAGAGCTGAGACATAAGGCTGATTAAAAAGGGATCAGAGAAGAGGTTAAAGACATTAGAGACTAGAGAATGAAACAAGAGTAGACAACACTACTACGATGACGTAGATGACATTATTACTTCTTCTATAGGGCTGGTGCTCAAGCAAGTACTGGTTCACATTGCATTTAAAATTTGACTGGTGATGATGTTGGGTTCTGTCAATTCTCAGGCAGTCTCAGACATTTGGGACCTTGCAAACAAATTCAAACAAATTTGAAATCTGTATTTCCTTGTGCATGCAAATATTTGTGTGTGAATAGATAAAGAGGAAGTAGATGAGGGCAAGAAGGGACAGACAATGGTGTCAGTCGAAAGGATGCTACTCATCTCATTTTCCTGACAATGCAATATTATCCTCTTCATCTGTCTCTGCTGTTCTTCCTCCCAATCATAGAAGTGCTAGTTAATCAGTAACTCTGTGGGAAACACTTTAAGTACTCAAAGGACAAAGTCCTCCTAAGGAGTGAACTTTGACACTGGAAGAACAGCATTGGAGAGAATTAACATACATGGCAACTGATTACAACGGGGTGTGGAACAGAAGAAGATGGTGTAGTGATTAAGTCTAAAGGCTCCCACAGGGTGTGATCTATGATCTGGTGTTTTGAGATCCTTTCTACAAACGTACAGTTGGTTCCTACGTCTAGCCCTGGAGTGTCCAATCCTGGCCCTGGAGGGTCAACGTCCTGCAGAGTTCAGCTCCAACTTGTCCCAACTTACCTGCCTGGAAGATTCTAGTAATCCTGGTGACCTTGTTTACCATGATTCATGTGTGTTCAATGGGGCTTGAAGCTAAACTCTGCAGGACAGTGGCCCTCCAGGAGCAGGATATGGCACCCCTGATCTAGCCTATTATTGTTTTTTGAACATCTTCTTTGATTTTTCTGAGCTCCACACACCTAAATTCCTGAGGAATCATCCTCATCCAGGTGATCATTAGTTGACGGGTTGAAGTTATGGCCTCACAAATCTTATCTATCTGGTCGTACTTGTTTCTTCTGCTTTCATTTTGACAGTACCTGTGCTTCGTCATCCTTGTCGAACGTTATTCAGTGTTGAATGTCGAGTTTTGGGACTTGGGTCAGATTGTCAGAGAAATGACTTTTGGCTGCCGTCAGTTTGGTGACAATCCAAGTCATGATCATTGCGCTCTTATGCGAGGCACTTGACCTCAGGTTGTTCAAAGGTGGGAGTGTCCAATCCTGATCCTAGAGGGCCACATTTCTGCAGAGTTTAGCACCAACCCTAAGCAAACACACCTGAACCAGATATTCAAGATCTTCAGAATTGCTATAACTTTTTTCCATGCAGGTGATGAGGGTTGGAGCAGGTTAGTAGGAAGAGGTGGCCCTCCAGTACAGAATGAGTTGCAACACCTGCATTAAGGTGTACTGATCCTGTAATAAGTTCATGGCCTGCTGAAGGTTGTGGAAACCAATTCCACTAGCTCTGGTTGTGCGGTGAACCTTAAGCAAGAACTTTCATGGACTATGCCAATTTACACAATGCATCTAGTGAGTGAAGTGATGTGTGGCCAAGTATGGTGACCCATACCCATATCTAACCAACTTGTTGTTCAGTTCCCATACTGCACAAATTTAATTAAACTTCAGTTGTCACTACTTGAGCTTTCGGGGAGTTGAATTTAGTACTTATGTGGCTGTTGCTCCAAATGGGATTAAGCGCTTACAGTAGTGACATGACAACCATATTTAGCTGCAGTGTGTATGAGGCCTGTGCTACTGAACCTAGATTTCCACAGAGCTCTATATTGCTGTTGTTTTAGTTGAGACTGTGCAACAGCGGCTTAGTCACAGACCTGGCAGAGTAGGTAGTTGGCAGGTGTAGTATCCCGGCTGGGCTTCAGCTGAGTATTTAAGCTCCAAACTCTGGTGCAGAGTGAAGAACTGACGATACCTTCTGTAGATCAGGTATTTACTGTTGCCTTTGGTCTTCACCTCAATCACGAACCTCTGTAAGAAGGTGATAAAGAACAAACAAATCAAAGACTAAGGTATGTAGTAGTGTAAGAAATGTAAAAACATTGAGAGTGACTCAATGGCAGAAGACGCCAATCTGACAGGCGTGTACACAGACAAACAATTAAAAAAATATTTAAGACTGGCATTTCAAACATCTAGTATTTTGTGGCTGTTGGTTAAACATAAACCACAGGTAATAGGCAGTCTATAAGGCAGACAAATTATAGAAGACAGGCAGACTAGAGGAAAGGTCAACGACAGGGGTTCAGGTCTGGGGAAACTCACACAGTAAACAATGAAACCTTTCTTCTCCTCAATATCAGCAATGGTTGCAGTGACCGGGATGTTGTCTGGAAGCTGGTCGAAATCACTGTCCGGTGAACAAATATTACAAACATTTTGATTAGCACAGAAAATATGACCTTAAAATATGTGTTATATGTGTACACATAATTTACATATATATATTTATTTGTTTTGTTTAGTTTTTTTGTTAAGGCACTTTTATTATTATTAACAATAATAATAATCAGAAATCAAATGTTTCATAGTTGTCTAAATTATACTTTCTGAGATGAGAATACTTTTCTATGTGGATATATCAAAGTTTTAAAATAAAGTTTCTGACCCACAATTTACTTTTTCTTTTTAATTTATGTGATACATTTCAATAATTTTCTGAGTAATCATCATTGTCACAATCTTGTATTAAATATTGAAAACGTTCAACTACTCAAAGTTACAGATTCATTAATTGTTGTTTTTTAATGTGGTTAGTAGGCCTACTGTACATAGTATAGTATGACACATGGTGGACTAGTCTATATGTTGAGGGAACTACACTAGACTAAGTAGTCTATTTTGTTTCATAGTATACTACAACCTACAACCATGTACTGTACTACTGAACATTGTATTATAGTAACTATACCACAGCATCAGCATAGTTAAAGTATAGCTACAAGTTAAACTAAATAGTACACACACACTACGCCCTGAAAGCGACTCATGTCTAAATAATTCATGAGTAAATAATTACAAAGACATGATTTCGCTCACCTTTCATCGCGCAGCTGTTGCGGGAGAGACATGCTGGATGATGCGGGATTCAGAGCTCTTCAGACGCTCACAGACAGAGACAGACAGAGTTTAGTTCAGTAAAGTGGAAGTGAAGCTGCTGGTGGTTTTCTGAGGCGGGTTTAAAGTTGTACGTAAACCAAAGGGGAACTGAAAGAGTCCCGGTGGGGGACTTTAGTATGAGATGTTTACATACTAGCACGTCGTTAAGCGGTTCGAAACATGCTACTGAAATGTTTCAAGTGGAAACAAATTTGAAATGTTCTTTTTACTTGATTGTTTAAAAACGCTCAGCGAGACGCGACGGCAAATCAAGAATGCCAGCAAGAAACGCGACCTCTGTAACGCCCACTTAAACTTAATTGTATTTACCTGACAAGAGAATACGATGGAAAGAAAGAAAGAAAGAAAGAAAGAAAGAAAGAAAGGTAAAAGTGAAAGAAACCGGTATAGTATATATATAAAAAAAATACTTTTAGAATACTTAAAAAATTAAACGACACATTTCTTTGATTCATTCTCCGTCTGTTTGTTGAATTCTTTTTCTCTGTCAGTTCAGTAAGTCCAGTCCTGATATTGCTCGAGTATGAGAGTAAAGTCACTCAGATCACCTGAACAGGTGAGACAAAGTCCTGTGGGTGCAGGCTACATACTCGGGTGTGCACTTAAAGGGGGTTATATGATGCGATTTCAAGTTGTCCTTTCTTTTTGGAGTGTTACAAGCTGATTGTGCATAGATAAGATCCCTGAAGTTGAAAGACTAAAGTCTCAAAACCAAAGCGATATTCTTTATAAAAGTTAAAACTCTGCCACGCCCCCCTAAATGCTCGACTTCTAACACGCCCCTACATATCTACCTCACTATGTGGAAATTTTTGCATAATGCCGCCCAAATGTGCACGCAAAGAAAGAAGGTGTGGTTCATTAACCACAGTAGGGTTGATGCAGCCAGTCAGGGATACGTTGTGTGTTTCTATGCGAAAGCAAAGCACTTTTTGGGCCTCCGAAGTCGATCATTAGGACTCTTTAAAGATTACTTACAACATAACAGGCAAGCATTTTATGGACACTGTTGCTGAACCTAGGAGAGAGTAATATTGACTTTTGCTATACATCTGGCGCTTTCTGAATCAGCTACTCTGTTTTTTGTTATTATTTAGTATTGCTATTGTGCTCAATGCGGAGTTTTGCGCATCGTGGTGTGTGTGTGTGTGTGTGTGTGTTTGTGTGTGTGTGTGCGCGCAAGCAGCGTGCGAGAGAAGACCACCACACAGTCCACACAACCCCACCCAACAAAGCTCCTATTTCTCATCAACCCTTAACCCAATCGGAAAATTATATGGAACCGCTTGGGTCAAAAAGGAAAGCACCGAAAAGGTGTGCCCAAGACCCGCAAGGCTCTGCCCAGAGCTTATCGGAGAAAGCTGAATGAAACCAGCACATCTATCCGCACAGGGACGCAACGACTTACGAGCAGCGAAGGGCAGTAGCCGAGTAGCCTTTGGACTAAAGAGTTCAAACACAGAATTTCAGAAGGGCATCAAAGAGATGGATATTATAATTCTACAGGAGACATGGAGCAGGGCAGAAACCATCACCCGCTGCCCACCCAACTACAGAGAAATCATCCTACCATCACAAAAACTCAACAGAGTCCGACAGGGAAGAGACTCAGGAGGACAAGTCATCTGGTACAAATCACAATTCCACAACCACATCAACACAGTAAAGCAAAGCAAATACTACACCTGGCTTAAAATCCACAAGGAACTGCTCCCATCCAGAAAATATATATTCCTGTGTGCCATATACATCCATCAGAGTCCCCCCACTACAGCGAAGACATGTTCTCCACATTAGAAGAAGAGACAAGCCACTTCCAGGCCCAGGGAAACGTGCTCATCTGCGGGGACCTGAACGCAAGAACAGGACTACAGCCGGACTTCACCGACGCACAGGGGAGCAAATATATCAACAACAAACTGTCTGCTATTAATAACACATTCTCCCATATACACATTCTCCCATATCCACAAAAAGAGAACCATGATGCGATGTACATAAGAATGGAAAAGTCTCTCCTGCAAGCTTCTGTCCGAAGCCTGGTCTGTATATCTCACGGTAGGTGTTACGAGTATACACTTTAGGGAATTCACATTTTGTTCACCTCTGGGGAATAGCACAGTTGATTATATGATAACAGACATAGATCCTTCATCTCGCAGATCATTCACTGTTAGAGAACTAACCCCTCTGTCTGATCACAGTCAAATCACTGTGCATCTCAAAAAGACAGAAAATAGCTTTAACAGAAAGACCAGTAAGCTGTACAACATCAGAAAGCCATATAGATGGGCTGATATGGGCTCAAATAATTGAGAAGTCAGTGAACACAAACCAATTTTGGGAAAATTAGAACAATCTGAAAAAAACTGATCATGAAGAATTGGCAATACAAAATGGAGAAATATGGGAAAGTCATTTCCAAACATTGTTTAATAAAGTACAAACAGACACAAACTAAGCAAAATCAAACGATCAACCAACTGGAAAAACTAGAATTAGCCATCAAAGATAACCAAAACCCATTAGATTTCACAATAACTGATAAAGAACTTAAAGAAACTCAAAAAAGCATCTGGACCTGATGAGATATTAAACGAAATGATAAAACACACGAGCAGTAAATTCCAATGGGTCATTCTAAAACTATTCAATGTGCTTCTGAGTTTAGGTTACTTCCCTGACATCTGGAATCGAGGCTTGATAACACCAATCTTTAAAAACTTAGATAAATTTGATCCTAACAACTACAGAGGCATCTGTGTGAGCAGCAACCTGGGAAAGTTATTCTGTAGCATAATAAATGCTCGACTATTAAGACTTCATCACCACACACAATGTACTGAGCAGAAGCCAAATCGGATTTTTACCAAATTACCGTACATCTGACCACATCTATACATTACATACTCTAATTGAAAACATGTTAACCAAGATAAAGGTAAAATATATGCATGCTTTATTGACTTAAAAAACAACAACCTTTGACTCAATTTGGCACCAAGGACTATTCTACAAACTTATTGAAAGTGGTATAGGAGGTAAAACCTATGACCTTATTAAATCAATGTACACTGAAAGTAAATGTGGTGTAAAAATCAGCACCAAACGTATGAGGTATCTTTCCCAGGAGTGTGGAGTGAGACAGGGCTGCTGCTTAAGCCCAGTGTTATTTAACATTTACATCAATGAACTGGTGAGCAGTCTAGAGCGATCTGCCCCTGGCCTCACCCTACACAACTCAAAGATCAGATGCCTGCTGTATGCAGACGATTTGCTTCTGCGGTCCCCCACTCAACACGCTTTACAGCAGAACCTGGACTTGCTACAGCAATACTGCCAGACCTGGGTTCTGACAGTCAACCTGAAGAAAACCAAAATTATGATATTTCTGAAAAGATCCAGATCCCAGGGAACACAATACACATTTACATTAGGCACTAAGCAGATAACACACACACATCACACTATAATTACCTGGGTTTGAAAATCACATCCACGAAAAACTTTAATCATGCTGTGAATTAACTGAGAGATAAAGCATGCAGGGCCTTCTACGCCATCAAACGGCAATGTCCTATAGAGATCCCCATTAGAATTTGGCTGAAAATATTAGAATCAGTAATTGAGCCCATTGCACTCTATGGCAGTGAGGTGTGGGGTCCACTGACAAATCCAAATCAAGATTTCACCAAATGGAAAAAACATCCGATTGAGACCCTGCATACAGAACTCTGTAAAAATATACTACACATGCACCGGCACACAACAAATAACGCATGCAGGGCAGAATTAGGCAAATATCAAATATCATAAAGATACAAAAAAAGGGCAATTAAATTCTGGAAACATCTGAAGCTCAGCCCAATCATATCATTATAAAGCCCTGCAATACCAAGAGATGAGCAAAGAAAGCAAGCCCTTCCCTCTGCTGATCCAGAGCTTTAGTCCTGATGCTTCACTAACATCTACTGCTGCTCTGAATCACAACATCAGAATCAGTCAGATTACTGCGCAAATCAAACAGAACTACATCACCGCCTGCAACGACCCCAAACCACACAGCAGAGTAAAGTGCAGTGCTATCTGGCCCTAAAGAGAGAGTACAGTATGGGAGAGTATCTGTACACAGTGTCAGATAAGAAACTGAGAAGTACGTTGACCAGATACAGACTCAGCGGATACAAGCTGATGATAGAGACGGGCAGATACAGAAAAACATGGCTGCCACCGGAGCTGAGACTGTGTTCACACTGTGATCTGAATCAGATGGAAACAGAACTGCACTGTACAGAATGCCCCAAATACACAGATATACGGACAGTGTTCTATGATAAAGTACAGCAGATCCATCAGACATTTAAACCTCTCTCAGTCCAGGAGAAAGTGTCGTATCTGTTAGGAGAAAAGAAGAACTGCTGTGTGTTTGCTGCTCAGTATGTGTCTGCCTGTCACCACAGAAGAGAAAACACTCACCCTGCCCTGATCTAATGTTTCCAGCACATGTAGATTATATTACGCCAAATTACTCTATTATATTACTTAGATCTACATTTTGCTTCTGTAAATATGTCTAATCCCTTATTTTTATTTTTATTTCTATTTAATATACTTATACATCAGGTAATTCATAATTTGCACTACATCTTATATACTGTGTTTATTTATTATTATTATTATATTATTATTTTTATTTCTGTTAATACATGTGTACTATTTGTGAGCAGTCCAGCTGCAATTGCTTTGGCGATATAAATTTATAATTTTTGTCATGCCAATAAAGCATTCTTAAATTGAAATTGAAATTGAATTGAAATTGAATTGAGCGCGTGCGAGGAGAGAGGAGAGAGAGAGAGAAGAGAGAAGAGAGAAGAGAGAGCTCAAAGGGGGTCATCGACTTCCACTCGCTGGGCCTGTCTTAAAAGTGGCTTGTGTACTGCAAACACATAACAACTTAATCACTGTGTCTGTCATCTGACGCTGTTCCCCTTTCGGGCTTGAAACTATGGTACAACTGACATTATTTACTGTATTTTGAAAGATGCAGCCGCGATTATGGAAGGAGCGTTACTTTCCGACTAGTGCTTGTGTGTTTGGGCCAATTCACCCTGCAACTGGGGGTCAGCTGGCCAATCACGCATACTGTCTTGTCGGAAGGAGTGTACTCTTTGTAGAAATGACACGCGTTTGAGAGAGCCGGTGGCCTTATAGGACTTTTACAATAATGTAGTGTTTGAAAAATAATGTTGTTTTTGAACAACAAAGCATGTCAACATATTCTGTTACACCAAATACACAAAATAATGATCTTTAAAAAAGCATCCTATGACCCCTTTAAAGGTTTTAAAGATTTACATCATTAATAATTTTTTTTATTTTCTTTCCAGCTTAAAACATTTCAGCAGCAAATTTATCTTTATCTTATCTTTATCTTTAATCTTTATGTTGTAATTTCTGCACAATGCTTATGTCACCAAATGGCGTTGCAAAAATATTGAATGATCTGCTCCAATCTGCTATTGGTCAGCTAAACAGATAGCCCCGCCCACAACTCACTATATTGGTTGCATGATTGAACCAAGTCAAGTTGGTCAAAAAAAAGAATTTTGATATGGCCACAGTGATAACTCTTAAAATAATAATAATAATAAGTACATAAATAAATAAACATTCACTTCTATTATCACAATTATTTTATAAATAATACCTATTTCGGAAACCTGTTTGAAAAACAATAATTAATTTTGCATTTTTATTTGGTGCCAGTATAACAGTATAATCAATCAGAAATTACACACTTAAACTTTAAAGGTTCACTTAACAAATTTAGTCTTTTTATAAATAACAGCTAAATGTTTTAAAATTGCATGAGGAGATTTTTTAGAAAGAAGGCGTAACTTTTATTCTCGCTGTAGTATTGTTTCGTTCCACCAATGTCGTAGAAAGAGCTGTGATTCGTTAAGTGGAAAGAGAAACTACTTTTGGTTTGGCCTCCCCAAAGAGGACGATACTGCTTCGTTGCGTCATGCCTGGAGCTGATCCGTGCTGGTCGCTGAGGAAATACACAACTTCCGAGCGCTGTGGCTGGCTCGCCGATCGGCTTTCACCGTGGACGAAGCATAGTCCAGCGCCGGGGATCGCACATGTGGTTGCCGCAAGCCCGCCGGCCGCTGCTCACTCAAGCCGTTCTTCAAAGCCCACCTGCCTCTGCTCACTCAAGCCCGCCGTATGTTTCGTTGTGAAAGCTAAACTACTTTGTTTGGTCTTCCAAAAGAGGACACATTTAGAAATCAGTGGTTAAGTTGTATTTTACAACACTGTTCCAGAACAGTTCAACCCAAATAGTCATATGTGTCCAGCGCATTTTATGGAGGAATGTTTCCTGGTAGAGTAGCCTACATACAGGCCGCGCCTTTTTCTCTGGTGCCTCACAGACTGTAAGTATGTTTTCATTTAAATGATTTGCCACTGATGTTTCAAACGTGAGTTTTGGGCAGTGTGAAGTAGCACTTGTTGTTTGTCATTTCTCCGATCACAAATGCAGACTGGTTTTATGTTTACGAGGCGTGATGCAATGCAACGCGTAAAAAGACAGGATAAGTCATTATAAGCATATTATGTCCCCACTGGATGCAACAATGCCTAGTTTATAATGGGTTTTAAATGTTTTTGAATCATCGCGCTCCGCGCCGACAGGAAGGGCAATCACGGCTTATGGGGAGGTGCGTAAGCATTTCCGTCACACGCTTGAGTATTTCGGTGTGCCAATCACAACGCAATGGTAGCTGGCTCAATCACAGCACCACTTCTAGCTTTTCATGAACGGAGTGACAGTCTGGCCCATAGAGCGAAACAACAATGTACATTGGTAGGTGGGGGGGGGGGTGAAAATAATGTGTTTTTACCTTAAACCGCATAAAAAAAAAAAAAAACACATTTCATTACACCAAATACACAAAATAATTTTCTTATTAGCAACATCACATGACCCCTTTACCTATCCAAGGACATCATAGCGCTTAAGGGCTTGGAAGGATTGAGATGCATGATAATTAGTGACCACTATGTGGCACCAAACCGAAGCCCATCGGCCAAAGTACAAATGATTAGCCGATCCTAAATTATACATAATAAATATTTTGTCAAATGTTTCTCTTGTTTAGGAACAGCGCAAACATATATATCTGTATGTGTGTATATATAGATATATCTATATATATATATTCATATAAATATGCAACACTATATTCACAGGCCAGTCTTGTTACGGGACTGTGTAACAGACTATATTTACTGTTCTGTACATATTACTATCACACTGTAAATGTACTTCTAAGGTCCCTTAAGCCTGGGAATGTCAACAATGCCCTGGCAGTTTTAATCCAAGAGGGTGAACCTTACAACATTGCAATCATATACATACACATAGACGCTACATTAAGTTCAAGGTCATGGCAGCTGAGAGTTTTTTTTGTTTTTGTTTTTTGTTTTTTGTCTTATCATCTCCAGGGGTGTGTTGGTGTGTGTGTGTGTGTGTGTGTCTGAGGTTTCACATTGCCACTTCAGCAAGAAATAGCGACTGTGTCATGATCTCAATTCAAGGCCATTCGCTGCCATGCGCCGAAAACTCAACCTACAGGTTACACACATGCCTATGTTTACTGCTCGCGCATATGTTCTCACAAAATGAGAGGAGGACATTGTAAAGATGTAAAGACAGGGCTTCTTTGAATCTGGAGATTGTTTTCCAAACAGTGTTACTGTATGTGTTTATTAGTAGGTAGGTCAGAGGACACGTTTTCTACACACTTCATAAAGTGCTGGAAATAGTTAGTATGCTTCATGTATGCATAATTATATAAAGATGTGAAATGATTAGGGCTGTCAAAAAAGTTATTGAATTACAAAATTATAAAATGAAGTCCCGCCTTACATTTATATAAGTAAAATGTGTTGCAAATATTATTTCATGTTGTCTTTAAAACTGTCAGTCACACCAATCACAAATGAGATCTCTTTAATATGTCAGTTGTTTCCTGTAGACTCGTAAGTCTCCTGCTTCTCAGATGTTTCTACTGAGAAAAGATCTAATTTGTGAGTTTCAGAAGAGAGTGCAACAACATATCAAGACTGTTCTCAGGTTTGCCCATTGTATGTCAACTAATGTCTGCTAATGTGTGTTTCTTTGTATCCTTCAGGAGAAATATATTTTACACCTAAAAAATTAATATGAAATGAAATGATGTAAATGTTGTCGGTGCCGATGGCCTTGTGGGCAGCGCGCCGACATATAGCGCCTTTGCACTTCAGGAGTCCCGAGTTCAAGTCCTGGCTTGTGGACCTTTCCTGATCCCACCCCCCTCTCTCTCTCACCCACTTTACTTCCTGTTGACCTACTGTCCTTTCTAAATAAAAAAGGCATAAAGCGCCAAAAATAAATCTTTAAAAAAAATTATGTAAATGTTGTTTACATATATGAAATGAAGACTCATTAAATGCTGGAATACACTACACGATTTTGGCAAGATTTACTGTCTGGAGAAGCTGACGATAGTTGCCGAAAGTCAGAGCCAGTCTGCAGATTTGAGTTGACAGATTCAATAGAAAATCATATAGTGTTTGATGGTCACAGTCTTCGATTTTTTAACTCCAAACTGATTCCATCCAGTCGGAGGATATCAAACATGTTTGATATTTTGAGCCGATTTTAGAACAAATTTTGTTTTCATTTGTCACACGTCAAACTAAACTAGCTAATCAAGATCTTACGAGGGATAGGCTACTAGAAACTTCCAGGCAGGTGTGTTGAGGCAAGTTGGAGTTAAACTCTGCAGGACACCGGCCCTCCGGGAACGAATTTAAAGACCCCTGGTTTAGTGAAAATAGCCATATCTAAAATAATGAATACGAAAGCATAATAATTGTGCGTCTGAAACACTGTATTGACCGATACAGGACCAAAACTATTCACTTTATAATCAAGGTCATAATGAATGAAGTTGTTGATATTGATTATAATTGTAACGGTAGTTTTGTAATGTCGCGCTTCAATTGGAAATGCAAGATTATTAATTGAACTTTTAACCTGAACACCATGTTTTTAGAAAGGCGGGAGTGCAACAGTCAAACGTGTTCGTTTATCCTAGCGCATGATTCCAAAAACAATGGGAAAGCAGTATGTTCTGTGTGAACGACTGTAAGTTCCTTTTGACCAATCACCATTTTCATCCTCCCTTCTCCGTCCTCTCATCACTCCTTATTTATTAGCAGTAGTACAGTGCATTTGTGGATCCGTTTTCTTTCTATTTCTGTCTCCCTATGCCTTTCTTTCTGTCTTCGTTTTTCTTTTGCGCAGCGAGCCCCGTGTATGAGTATTGCTGAGGCAGGGTAATGTAATAGTGAAACACTCTTGCATGGTGAGAGAACAGAGGGTCTAACAGTACAGAGAGAGAGAGACTAGATTAGTCATGTATGGATCAAGCTACAGTAACAATATTTCGAAATTTAACAGATGATATGCTGGGGGTAAAGGATTCCTAGAGGAAACAGATTTTTGTGCATGGTCAGGGCTTCCGTTTTCTTGTTCTGACTCATTAAAACCTACCGATATATTACGTTGGTACGGAAAGTATTCAGACCCCCTTAAATTTTTCACTCTTTGTTATATTGCAGATTGCAGCCATTTGCTAAATCATTTAAGTTAATTTTTTTTCCCTCAATGTACACACAGAAAAATTTTGACAGAAAAACACAGAATTGTTGAATTTTTTTGCAGATTTATTAAAAAAGAAAAACTGTAATATCACATGGTCCTAAGTATTCAGACCCTTTGCTGTGACACTCATATATTTAATTCAGGTGCTGTCCATTTCTTCTGATCATCCTTGAGATGGTTCTACACCTTCATTTGATTCCAGCTGTGTTTGATTATACTGATTTTTTTTTTTGATTAGGAAAGCCACACACCTGTCTATATAAGACCTTACAGCTCACAGTGCATGTCAGAGCAAATGAGAATCATGAGGTCAAAGGAACTGCCTGAAGAGCTCAGAGACAGAAGTGTGGCAAGGCACAGATCTGGCCAAGTTTACAAAAAAAATTTCTGCTGCACTTGAGGTTCCTTAGAGCACAGTGGCCTCCATAATCCTTTAATGGAAGACGTTTGGGATGACCAGAGCCCTTCCTAGAAATGGCCGTCCATCCAAACTGAGCTTTCGGGGGAGAAGAGCCTTGGTGAGAGAGGTAAAGAAGCACCCAAAGATCACTGTGGCTGAGCTCCAGAGATGGAGATGGGAGAAAGTTGTAGAAAGTTAACCATCACTGCAGCCCTTCACCAGTCGGGGCTTTATTGCAGAGTGGCCCGACGGAAGCCTCTCTCCTCAGTGCAAGACACATGAAAGTCCGCATGGAGGACTCCAAGATGGTGATAAATAAGATTCTCTGGTCGGATGAGGTCAAGATAGAACTTTTTGGCCTTAATTGTGTGCGGTATGTGTGGAGAAAACCAGGCATGCTCATCACCTGTCCAATACAGTCCCAACAGTGAACCATGGTGGTGGCAGCATCATGCTGTGGGGGGGGTTTTTCAGCTGCAGGGACAGGAGGACTGGTTGCAATCGAGGGAAAGGTGAATGCGGTCAAGTACAGGGATATCCTGGACAAAACCTTCTCCAGAGTGCTCAGGACATCAGACTAGGCCGAAGGTTTACCTTCCAACAAGAAAATGAACCTAAGCACACAGCTAAAATAACGAAGGAGTTGGCTTCACAACAACTCTGTGACTGTTCTTGAATGGCCAGAGCCCTGACTTAAACCCAATGAGCATCTCTGGAGAGACCTAAAAAAATGGCTGTCCACCAACGTTTACAATCCAACCTGACAGAACTGGAGAGGACCTGCAAGGAGGAATGGCAGAGGATCCCCAAATTGCCCAAATTGCATTGTTGCATCTTTCCCAAAAAGACTATTGGCTGTATTAGATCAAAAGGGTGCTTATACTAAATACTGAGCAAAGGGTCTGAATACTTAGGATCATGTGATATTTCAGTTTTTCTTTTAATAAATCTGCAAAAATGTAACAATTCGTGTTTTTCTGTCATATGGGGTGCTGTGTGTACATTAATGGAAAAAAAAATTACTTAAATGATTTCAGCAAATGGCTGCAAAACAAAGAGTGAAAAATTTAAGGGAGACTGAATACTTTCCGTACCCACTGTATATATATAGACTATATAGAATATATATAAATATATATACGGATAAGACACACACCACACAACAGTGCTGTTGGATTACTTACATTGTAGTCTGGCCCTGGGGATTACAGATTACATGATGAAAACTGTAGTTAGTAACAATCTAGGTTACTCATTTTGGGTAATGTATTCTGACTACTTTTTTACCTAACATGTTTTAAACTTACATTAAATCTACCATATAGATATAAAGAGCAAAGGAGAAGAAAATATATTCCATTTTTTTGAGATCAAACATCATGACTACATTCAAAATAAGGTTCCACAAGGTTTCATGGTAAATCATTTAATCCATAAAAAGTTAAACTAGTAATCTGTTATGAGTATTTTAAATGTAACTATACTTCCAATTATGAGTTACTCTGGGTAATCTATTATGTAATCATATTAGCATGTTCGACCTTTCTCTATCCGAACTGTATAATAATTAATCATGTATATATATACCTACACACACTATATAGTGTATATATATATATATATATACATTGTCTTTCAATATCATTGCTGATAGTACCTATTAAGTTGCTGGACTGGATTGTACAACCATACAATAATATAATCAGGATATTTAATAATTATTATATATATATCTGATATATGTGTGTGTGTGTGATGTGGTATATATATATATACAGTTGGTACGGAAAGTATATTCGGACCCCTTTAAATTTTTCACGCTTTGTTATATTGCAGCCATTTGCTAAAATCATTAGTTAATTTTTTATTCCTCATTAATGTCACACAGCACCCCATATTGACAGAAAAACCAGAATTGTAGACATTTTTGCAGATTTATTAAAAAGAAAAACTGAAATATCACATGGTCCTGAGTATTCAGACACTTTGCTGTGACACTCACATATTTAACTCAGGTTTTGTCCATTTCTTCTGATCATCCTTGATGGTTCTACACCTTCATTTGAGTCCCGCTGTGTTTGATTATACTGATTGGACTTGATTAGGAAACAAGGAACACACCTGTCTATATAAGACCTTACAAGCTCACAGTGCATGTCAGAGCAAATAAGAATCACGAGGTCAAAGGAACTGCCTGAAGATCTCAGAGACAGAATTATGGCAAGGCACCAAAAAGAAAAAATTCTGGCCAAGGTTACAAATTTCTTTCTTCTGCGTTCACTTAAGGTTTCCTAAGAAGCAGAAAAACAGTGCCTCCATAATTCCTTACATGGAGACCGTTTGGGAGGGACGATCCAGAACCTTCCCTAAGCTGGCCATGCCGGCCAACTGACGATCGTGGGAGAGACCTTGTGAGAGGTACCGAAGACCCCAAAGACTCACTGTGGTCTGAGTCTCCAGAGATGTATCCGGGAGATGGGATAAAGTTGTCGAAAGTCACCATCACTGCACCCTCCACCATCGGGGCTTATTTCAGAGTGGCCCGACGGAGAGCCTCGTCTCGGGCAAATACACATGAATCCCACATGGAGGTTTTGCTAAAAACAACTGAATTACCCCAGATGGTGATAAATAAATGATTCGCTGTCTCGATGACTTTTTGGGCCTGTGGAAGGTTTCAAGCGGTATGTGTGTAGAACACCAGCACTGCTCTAACCTGTCCACTACAGTTCCCAACCGTGAAGCAGGTGGTAGGCAGCACAGGCTGTGGGGGTTTTTTTCATCTGCCGGGACATGGGGGACGACTGGTTGGCCATCGAGTTAAAGATGAATGCAGCTAAAGTAGGGGATATCCGGATGGAACCTTTTCCAGAGTGCTTAGGACCTCAGACTGGGCCGAAGGTTTTACCTTCCAACAAGACAATGACCCTAACACACCGCTAAAATAACGAATGAGTGGCTTCACAACAACTCTGTGACTTTTCTTGAATGGCCCAGCCAGAGCCCTTACTTAAACCCAATTGAGCATCTCTGGGGAGACCTAAAAATGTCTGTCCACCAATGTTTACCATCCAACTTGACAGAACTGGAGAGGTTCTGCAAGGAGGAATGGCAGAGGATCGCCAAATCCAGGTGTGAAAAACTTGTTGCGTCTTCCCCAAAAATACTCATGTCTGTATTAGATCAAAAGGCTGCTTCTACTAAATACTGAGCCAAGGGTCTGAATATTTTTGGACCATGTGATATTTCAGTTTTTCTTTTTTTAATAAATCTGCAAAAATGTCAACAATTTTGTGTTTTTCTGTCAATATGGGGTGATTTGTGTACATTAATGAGGAAAAAAAAACTTAAATGATTTTAGCAAATGACTACAATATAACAAAGAGTGAAAAATTTAAAATTTAAGGGGGTCTGAATACTTTCCCGTACCCACTGTAGATCTATATAGTTTAAGTCTTTGGTTTCTTTTAATTGTGATGATTTTGGCTAATGTTTAACAAAAACCCACTAATTCACTATCTCGACAAATTAGAATACTTCATAAGACCAATAAAAAAAATTTTTGTGAATTGTTGGCCTTCTGGAAAGTATTTTAATTTACTGTACATGTACTCAATAGTTGGTAGGGGCTCCTTTTGCATGAATTATTGCATCAATTCGGCGTGGCATGGAGGTAATTTTTTTGTGGCACTGCTGAGGTGGTATGGAGGTAAGCCCAGGTTTCTTTGGCAGTGGCCTTCATCTCATCTGCATTTTTTGGTCTCTTGTTTCTCATTTTCCTCTTGACAATACCCATAGATTCTCTATGGGGTTCAGGTCTGGTGAGTTTGCTGGCCAGTCAAGCACACCATGGTCATTTAACCAACTTTTTGTGCTTTTGGCAGTGTGGGCAGGTGCCAAATCCTGCTGGAAAAAATCCAGCATCTTCAAAGAGCTGGTCAGCAGAAGGAAGCATGAAAAATTTGCTCCAAAATTTCTTGATAAACGGGTCCAGTGACTTTGGTTTTCAAAAAACACAAATGGACCAACACCAGCAAATGACATAGCACCCCAAATCATCACAGACTGTGGAAAATAAACACTGGACTTCAAGCAACTTTGGTTATGAGCTTCTCCACCCTTCCTCCATACTCCAGGACCTTGGTTTCCAAATGAAATAAAAAAACTTGCTCTCATCTGAAAAGAGAAATTTGGACCACTGGGCAACAGTCCAATTCTTCTTCTCCTTAGCCCAGATAAGAAGCCTCTGACGTTTTCTGTGGTTCAGGAGTGACTTAACAAAAGGAATACGACAACTGTACCCAAATTCCTTGACACGTCTGTGTGTAGTGGCTCTTGATGCCTTGACCCCGCCCTCCTCAGTCCATTCCTTGTGAAGTTCACTCAAATTTTTTGAATCGATTTTGCTTGACAATACTCATTAGGCTGCGGTTCTCTCGGTTGGTTGGTTGTGCATCTTTTTCTTTCACATTTTTTCCTTCCACTCAACTTTCTATGAATATGTTTGGATACAGCACTCTGTGAACAGCCAGTGTCTTTGGCAATGAATGTTTGTGGCTTACACTCCCTGTGAAGGGTGTCAATGATTGTCTTCAAAACAACTGTCAGATCAGCAGTCTTCCCATGATTGTGTAGCCTAGTGAACTAAACTGAGAGACCATTTTGAAGGCTCAGGAAACCTTTTTGCAGGTGTTTTGAGTTGATTGGCATGTTACCATATTCTAATTTATTGAGATAGTGAATTGGTGGGTTTTTTTTAATGTGAGCCAAAATCATCACAATTAAAAAAAACAAAGACTTAAACTACTTCAGTCTGTGTGCATTGACTTTATTTAATACACGAGTTTCACAATTTAGTTGAATAAATAAACTGAAATAAATGAACTTTTCCACGACATTCTAATTTATGAGATGCACCTGTATATATATCCTGCAATGGCAAAGCTGATCATGTCACATGATCCTTCAGAATCGTTTCTAATGTGCTGATTTGCTTCAGCAAGAATCATTTCTTCTTATAAAGCGTTTGTGCTGCTTAATGAGTTTGAAAACCGTGATAGTGTCTTTTTGCAGGATTTGTCTAATGTACCAACACCATTTATTTGAAATTATTTTAAAATTAAATGTCTCTAACTGTCACTTTTTGGATCAATTACTGCAATTGCGTTTCACAGCAGTTTTGTCATGGGATTATGCCGTCTAATTTACAATGAATTGCCTATGCCACAAGTAACGAGTTTTCACACAGATATTTTCAAATCCTCAGCCGCACCTGCTCACTTCACTTCTAGCTCTTTCTGTCTGGTCCCAAAATAAATTCTCCTCACCTGTAAAGCACAAAAGTAAAGGATGATGAATGCCAATGTTAGAAGCACCATACAGAGGTCAAAGAGTTCAAGGTTAAATAAACATAAATTAAGCATACATCAAAAACAATGCCCCTGCTTGGTGATAAGATTGGATAATGGTACTTTTTAAATCTAAATTATATGTATTTGTTTTATATAAAATATAAAATGATATAAATAATACATATAAATGCATTTTATTTTATATAATATTTTAATTACTAGTGTATATAGATATGCAATAATTATTTTAAGTAATAGATGCTATAAAATCAGTATAAAGTATATAAAATAAACAAGTAAATAAATACAAACTGCACAGGAGAAGACTGTCAATGACTGTGCTGTTTATCATGTGTGTGTGTGTGTGTGTGTGTGTGTGTGTGTGTGTGTTTATTGGTAAGTATTTCACATCATTAGTTGAGACGACAGGATTGAGTGCCACTTTCCGAGGTGCCAAAGAGAAACTGCTGAGAGTTGACAAGCACACACAGTCATTCATTAATCTCGATACGACAGGCTGCACTGTGGCCAACACTGTAAATGTCGCGATACATCACATATACACAGTAATAAAAAACAAAACTCACAAACACCTGCTCATATGTATTACACCAACACAGGGCCTCCGATTATCACGCCATATATCCACAGACCTGACTCTGTCACAGAGTGTGGAGATGGTTGTGGCCCCCCACCTTGACTGCCACCAATATGAGGAAACCAAAAAATTTTATTCACCAAGAAATAGAAAGGAAGCGACATATATATTGGTTAAAACTCAAGTACATACTGTTCTAAAGAACCTTGAGTATAAATTGGTGATTTATCTGTGAAGAGGGAAAGAAGCTGATGGAGGAATTCTAGAATAGCTATAGAAAGTGATTTACAGGACAAGTGACATCTGAAACCCAGCTGGTTTGATATAGATGTTCTTATGAATACAGTATCACATTACAGGGGATCACGCAGGGCTATGTATACCCACCATGCACTGGTGTTGTGTGTAAGGAGATTCTCCCTGTCTTTCGTCAACTGTCTTAACTATGCGTTAAGTATGAGTGAAACCTTTCCCGGGTCTTTTTTGGTGGGGGCACGTGGCTCTGTCACTGTAAATCCTGGACAAATATATTTCAACACCAGGGTGATGACAAAATGCCTGGAGATATAATTTATGGCATGTTGCATTCCACTCAGGAAGTCTGAATTTGCAACTATTTGGGGGAAAAAGACCATTGAAAATTATTTCATGTCACACTAGAACTCTGCTGTCACCGACATGTAGGTGTATGGTCACATGTTCTGAATTTGGCAAATTTTACAGCATTCTGTGGTCAAAAAAACATCTTACTTGATTGGCAGCCATTCTAAAGTAGTCATGTATTCTGAAAAAATAATTAGTGGATGTTTTTGCTCAGCATAGTTGATAGTGAACATTGTGGGAGAGTGCTTGTTCTTGTGTAGTGTGTAGAAGTATCAAATTACAATAGAAGTTTTATATTTATAAATAAGTGTTTGGTTTGAAAATTTGGCGCGATGAACATTTTAATGTGAATAAACAGTTGTTAATGCGTCTGTTCCAACCAACACAAAAAATTGAATTACAAAGCAATAGAATTTATTTTCTTGTAATTCTGAGTTTATATCTCACAATTGCGAGAAATTAAGTCTGAGAGAAAAAAAGTCAAAATTGTGAGATTTCAATTTGGAATTGCGAATATAGCAGAATTCTGAGGAAAGTTCCGAATTCAGAGTTTATATCTCACAATTCTAACTTTTTTTTTCTTAGAAGAAAAATTTTAGATCTTCGTTCTAAAAACAAATTCCGTAAACACGGCGTCGTCTCAAGGAATATTTGCGTACACACGAAACCACCAAAACCAACTCAAAACGATTTAGTATACATGCCAGACCAGTATGTGTCGCTGTAATTCTGCCACAGAGATACACTAAAAATGGAGAAGAAGACTTGGAGCATGCGCATAAACCTTGCGTGCTGTATACAAACATTTTTGTTTTCGTAATATTTGATTTTGCTTTAGTAAAGCTATAACGATACAAAATGTTTACGTATACAGCTAAACGCGTCTCTGTGTGGACAGGCTCTTAGTCACATTACAACAAAAATCAGAACAGCTGGATGCAAACATGTGAATATTGACTTCTTTTCCGGGTGTCAGAAACAGAAAGTTGCATTCAAGTCTTTTTGTTCAAGGGTATTTCTGATTTTCTATAAGTTCCACCTACTGTCAGAGAATGAAAGTACAATTTCATTCAGTTTGTCTGCCATTTTTTTATTTATCCGTCTGAACAGACAAATCACATGCAAAAACTGGACCGAATTTTAGTGTCAAACATTTGTGTTGGTGTCAGCAGGCCTTAAGCTTCACGTAAAATGTATTTTATACTTAGGATCAATGACTTAAAGCCGATAGCTATATATTGTGCTATCATTTTTAAATTCAGTTTTGCCATATGCAATGCTTTGTGCGATGAGTAGTTCATGTACTTTTTTGTATTTTTTTTAATGTAATTTTGTACTTCATTTCAGAGCTGGTTGGTTTTGTTTAACATCTAGATTTTAGAATTCTTGACAAAATTTTTTACATGCCTATCAAGAAAATGAATTGGGAAAACACTTCAGTACCAAGGTCACTGAATAAGTGGACAATCGCTATTGAGCTCCAATGGACTGAACTGGTATAGTCAATTTGAATCAGTTGTGAGTCGCGTCTCCTGTGGTGTGCTAGGTTGCTGTCCAGGAGGAGCATTTCAAATCAGTCACCTATTTCCATTTGAGTCAGGATGTAGGCAGTAGACAGCAAGGCAGTTCACTAGGGTTTGGAATGGAGCTTTAGAAGCTGAAGACAGAGTAACAGACAGAGATTTACTGTGAGGACACAAGAAGTCAAATGGGACCTGATTATTAATAGTAGCATTTGATTCGTTAGTGCCACCAAGAAAGTGATCTCTCACACACTCAATCCTTCATTCTCCTGCGTGTTGCATTATGACCCAGTCTATCCTGAAATAGACATAGGGTAAGCCAGAGTATATAAGATGCCTTTTGGATCCCCATCTCTCACCTCTGGCTCTCTCTCTCTCCAAGTCTCTCTTCCCGCCAGCTTTCCCTTCACACAGGTAAGGTTAGAGTTTAGGCATTTCGTTTCCTCTGAGAATTTCGTAAAAAATGGACATAAATGAAACAACTGCTAACATAAAGTGAGAGTAAAGAAGTATGAAATAATAATGCAGATAGCATAACTTGGGTCATTTGGTCTTGAAAGAATCTGATGAGATATGTTTGAGTTCATATTGAGATATCTGAATTTTGATTACAGACTGGTATCTTGGAATATCTAAGCACGTTCGAAAACTTGAGATCTTTTCTAAAGTTTTAGAGCAAACTCTATAGCAAAATTCTCCATTCCTGTCAAGAAGCATTTTATTTTTCCTTGTAATGGGTTGTTTGCACAATCTGGCTTGCAGTATAAACACACTTACTAAAATAAAGGTTCCAAAAGTGGGCTTTTGAAGTGGTTCCATTTTTGGTTCCCCAAAGAACCTTTCAGTAAACCGTAATTAAAAGAACAATTTTCTTAGTTTGAAGAACATTTTAAAAATCCACAAGAACCCTTTTCCCACCATAAAGAACCTTTGGTGCAATGGAAAGGTTCCATGGATGTTAAAAGTTCTTCATGGAACAATAGATGCCAATAAAGAACCATTACTTTTAAGAGTGCAGAAGCAGCCAATGTAAAAAATTAAAAGATACTTGAGGGACTATTTGGGGCTCCTCAGATCTGAACCTTCTGGAGAACCTCTAGGCCCTTTTAAAGGTTCCTCGAATATCCTAATGGTGTATTTTAGGAACATCACTATCTATATATATATATATATATATTTAATTGACCATTCTTGCAGGAACTTGTGGGTTTTGTGGGTTCCTCAAAGAACTGACATTCTCCAGAGTTTTAGACTGGTGTGACCCCAAATGGTGCCTCAGTTATATTTATTTTTACACTGTAAAAGCTGAGCTTGTGACTTTTTAGATGACTGTTTGTCAGAAAGTCTGAAATCCAAATAGTCAAAATATTGTTTTTCATTGTGCATTAGAACTTTCTGTGTGATTTATATCTATTTGTAGTTTTCATTGGCAAAGTTACTTTGGCAGCTGCATAAATACTTGTATAGAGCTCGTAAACGCCTAGTGTTCAAAGAAGAATCGTTAAGAAAACACCATCTCATCTGTCATGCCTTATATTTTTACATTTGTATTATCTTCGTTTGTTGTACTAGAATTAGATAGCAAATGGTTTCTTTTAGTATTCTGTTATTTCTCATGGTCTCAGCATGACAATTTTAGGATAAGGTTTTTGTAATTTACTTGGAAAATGTCAAATGTACACTTTCGTACATTCAACATCAGGTTTTAAACGCCGCGCTCTGATTGGCTGTTGCAGTTGTGAAGGGTTAGATGGGGTTAAGCAGTCAGATCTCTCTTAGCATCATAACGAAGACACCTCAAATGTTACTTTATAATCTGTGAGCTCACTCCCCTCCACACATATATAATCTAAACTACAGAAGGATAGAGTTTCTCAAGAGGGCAAACACATTCTTCTCCGAAGGCCTTTCTGCCCAGCCCAAACCCAACACACTTGGATGAAACATACCTCAACTTAAATAGACAAACATACAAACACATACACAGCTGTCATGCTTTACGCATGCCACCTTTGCAACGTACGAATGCTGTAAAGTTATTTACGGGTGACAGGAACTCTTGCAATCATGAGAGGCTGAGATGAGAGCAATCAAATCTGTTCTCTTGGCAGTGGAGCTCATTGTTGGTTAGTGTTCATTACAGCAGTTGCCTGAGCTTGGACACTAATGGATCTAATAGTAAGCTGATACAGCAGGAGGATTTGGTTTAACATCAGTACCTTTGGAATAGTAACTGCCATTTGGATATTGACAGGAGAATCATATTAACTTGAGAATCAAAATTTGACGGCAACATTTGTGGTATCAATACTTAAATTTGAAACAAAACGTAACTACTAGTTTCTTTAATTTTTCAATGCAATTTAAATTTATCAACCAAAGTTGAACTCATCAAACAGGTTTGTAATAGCAAGAACACAAACTCGTTCAATGAAATGCATGAACACCAAAGAAGAAAACGGTTTATGCTAATTATACTATAATGCCCCTTGTGGACACTAGTGGCAATTTCAACACGCACCTTTGTGGCATTATAAATTGAGTTTTGGTGCATCATAATGCATCAACACATGAAACCAAGCTTGAAATCACAGCTAGAAGGGTTTGTGTTTGTGTACTTGATTAAAAGTATGTTTCAAGTATTAGAGAATGGCAAAAATCCGATGTACAGACATCAGGTAAAATGTTTGTAGTAATAAAAAACCTGCGTGTAGTAGTTAAAGGAATGGCTAGCCATCTCAGAGGTGAAAGGCATGACTAATATAAACAGATAATCAAGACGACACAATAAAATTAGCACTGGATTAGAGCATGACTGTAAATGCCCTAGCAATCAAAATAAACTCAACCCACTTCCATTTCATAAATCTACTATTGCATAAGTGTATTGTGTTATGTATGTCACATGCATATACTATTGCAAAACAGAATGTAATGAATTAGATAATAGTTTTCCTGGCATTTAACTGCAAATGTAAAAAAGACTAAATGACTGTTTTTCAGTCTGTCCTTGTGCTGCTCAAAGCCTGCTGGGAAATCCTGTAGTGTTGATTCACACACACACACACACACACACACATTTTGGCATCGTTTATATTAGTTATTAGCACCTAATATTCCTCTCTATCTGTCTGGCTCTTCTAGCTGTCAAGATGGCCATGAAAAACCTTTTGAAAGAAGATGATATCAAGAAAGCCCTTGATCAATTCAAAGGTGGGTTCAGTAGTAAATAATAATTGGCATCACTTTACAATAACGCTCCATTTCTTAACATTAGTTTACTACATTAGTTAAAGGATAGTTCCCCCAAAAATGAATTTATTCAGCCTCATGTTGTTACAAACCTGAATGAGTGTCTTTCTTCTGTTGAACACAAAAATATTTTGAAGGTGTGTAACCAAAACGTGGAAAATGAGATTCTTTGTTTTTTTTTACTCTGTACTATGGAAGTCAATTGACATTCTTCAAAATATCTTGTGAAGATAACAGAAGAAAGAAATTCAAGAAGACAGAAATTATGACAGAATTTTCATTTTTGGGTGAACTATCCTTTTCACATGAAATAACAATGAAAATACTTTAAAAATATTTATTAAGTATAATGTTCATTACAACATTTGCTAATACGTTATTAAATTCAAAGCTACCGTTAATGTTAACTGATGATAACAAAGATTACTGTAACAAATGCTCATTGTTAGTTAATGCATTAACTAATGTTAACTAATGGGACTTATTTAAAGTCACCATAATTATATAACATTATTTATTTTAATAATTACTATAAATTATAGGCTAATATTTACACTGTCTTTATAAATATTAACATTCCAGGAATGGCAGATGTGCAGTCGATTACCACAGAAAATGAGATCAGTCTATTTTAAAAACAACAATTAAACAAATAGAAATGTGAAGCTCATATTTTTGTTAAAACACTTAATTCTTCCACACAAAAATGTTTATTTAAGCTGTAAAGTCTAATTTGTCTTTTTATTAGTTGGACTATTTATTTAGGCGGATGAATCTGGTTATGTTATGTATGACTCCTGTGGGTCCAGTTTACTTACGTAACAGTTCAAATATGTCACAGTTCTCTTTCTGGTATCATGCTATGTTATGTTTATCGACTACACATGTTCAATATTGGGTATAACTAGCCTCATAAGATGTAATTTATATTTTGATGCCATTCATTCTATTCAGTGTGTACTTAAACGTTTTCCTCACAGTTTACTTCACGGTCAGGCACATGCCTTACTGTACATGTCTTTTTTGTTCATTTTTACTAACTTGTTTTCTGTGGTCAGCGCAATGTCATCAGCTGAAGTGTGCTTCTTTTAAACAGCTGCGGACAGCTTCGACCACAAGAAGTTCTTTGACGTGGTGGGACTGAAGGCTCTGTCTGCTGAAAACGTGAAGTTGGTCTTCCAAGCTCTGGACGTGGACGCCAGCGGCTTCATCGAGGAGGAGGAGCTAAAGTGAGAAGCGGCTGCATGGTTTTATATTCGTGCCAGCTCTCTGCGAATGAAATCCTTTGCGCAAGAGCCATACATTTGTTTTATTCTCGTGTCGTTTGGCCCATCTTCAGAGCTGGTGTCTCATTCTGCCTTTATTGCTGTCTCCTGTTGGCCTCAAGGACACAGAGGGACCGAGAGCGATCCCCTTTTGCATTGATTGACTCTACACTCTAAAAAATGCTGGGTTAAAGACAACCCAGTGCTGGGGTAAAAATCAAAAAAAAAAAAAAAAAAAAAAAAACGGGCAAAACCCAGCAATTGGGTTGTTTTGACCCAGCGGTTGGGTTAAATGATTAACCCAACTTTCTTGGTAGTAACCCAACCGCTGGGTCAAAACAAACCAATTGCTGGGTTTGTCCCTTTTTACCAGCACTGGGTTGTATTTAACCCAGCATTTTTTAGAGTGTATATATATCTCCTCTGGCAGCATCCTTGCTCCCTACTATTCATTATCAGTACATGACTGTCCATCATTGGCTAACAGCAGGGAAGTGTGGGGTTGCCAGATTGAGGATAAGACAAGAATTCTGCAGAGAGCCATCGGGGGAGACCTATTTTGTAATACAACTCCAAAATTGCTATTTCATTGTTAATTAAGTAAATTAGTTAAGGTACTGAACACTCCAAGGTACAAATTAGAACAGTTTGGGTGGTCATCTTTAATGTTAAAAACTTAAAGGGATAGTTCACCCTAAAAAAAAAAAAAATTCTGTGATCATTTACTCACCCTCATGTTGTTCCAAACCTGTATGAGTTTCTTTTTTTTTTCAGTTGAACACAGATATTTTTAAGAATGTTACCAAACAGTTGATGGTAGCCATTGACTTTCATAGTGTTTTCCATACTATGGGAGTCAATGGCTACCGGCAACTGTTTGGTTACAAACATTCTTCAAAATTTGTGTGCGTGTGTTCAACAGAAGAAACAAACCCACACAGGTTTGGAACAACTTGTAGGTGTGTAAATGATTACAGAATTTTAGTTTTTATGTGAACTATCATTTTACTATTCATTTTGCCCCCAAAGTAAGTCGAAACCATTTTTTTTTTCAATGTCAATGTTTAACTCGCGCACAAGAACAGTTTTCAAGAGTATTTGAATTATATTATCATATTTAGTCACTTAAAGGGATAGTTCACCCAAAAATGAAAATTAGCCCATGATTTACTCACCCTGAAGCCATCCTAGGTGTATATGACATTCTTCTTTCAGACGAATTAGTTGGAGTTATATTAAATAAAGTCCAGGCTAATCCATGCTTTATAATGGGAGTGGATGGTAGCCCAAAATTTGAAGTCCAAAAAATGGTACCCATTCATTATAAAAAAAAGTCCACACGGCTCCGGCGGGTTAATAAAGACCTTCTGAAGCGAAGCGATGCGTTTGTGTAAGAAATCCATATGTACAACTTTATAATCCTTAATCTCTAGCTTCAAGAGAAACAAGTTTTGTTTACAGCAAAGGAAAGCCAGTGTCCTCTTGGCTCATATTGAAATCCTCCAACATTTTTCTTTACAAATCCTCGTTGTGCACTACTAATTCGTGACTAATTCATGTTTTTAGCTCCTCTGCGCTTCACGTTCGTCACTTCCGCCTTCGTCATCGCATTTGCCCACGTTCTACGTCTTCCGCTGGATGCAGGCCCGGGGCCAGAGTGGGGGGCCTGGCCCCCCCACGGACATCCCTGTGTAAATAGCTTTGGCAAACCATCCAGTGTGCATTTTACAATGCATTTTCGCAGAGGTGAGCAATGTAGCCAATCACAGACATGTTTGTTGATTTCTAAAACGCAATGGCCAATCAGAGGTGTTTAAATTAGAATCCACTCACTCACGCCCAGTCACCATTTTTGTCAGTGATGAGTTAATCATGTCGATAACTTCTTTTAACACAAAGACATAAAAAAAGTTTCATTGTGTAGTCAAGTCATTTTGGGTTTTTTTGGGAAAAACTTGGTTGTGAGATCGTGATGAATGAGTGACTTTTTAATCAATTTAAAAGGAGCACTCTTTGCATGCTGCATACGATAATATATTCAGAATTTAAATAAAACTTGTGTTTTTCATGCTTGACAAGTGGCCACGTACTACACAGAGAAAGCTAACAACTACACTATATAGAAAAATATAATAATTTCAGAAGCACAGATGTGATTCTACAACCGAACCTGGTCCAAACGCTGGATTTAGGTAAGGAAACGGTTATTATTTGTATTGGCCGCCACGCCAAATCATGCACACCTGCTTGCTTTTCTGTTTAATTTAACAGTGTTTTTGTGAACATATGCTTTAATAACAAATAATTGTAACACTTTACAATAAGGTTCGATTAGTTAATGTTAGTTAATTATTGTAAAGTGCTACCTAAATAATGTATTTCGAGCGTTCACTTGAAAATATTAACCCCAATCCCCACCAACCCCCCTGATTCGCCCCCCTTACGAATACAAAAGAACCCAATGTTGGGGTCCTGGCGCCGGGCCTGGCTGGATGCCACTCTCTCGTGAAACGCGCGTACGACAGTGGAAGCTAGAGATAAGGTTTAAAAAGTTGTAAATATGGATATGTTTCTTACAAAAATGCATCACTTCGCTTCAGAAGGCCTTTATTAACCCCCCAGAGCCGTGTGGACTTCTTTTATAATGGATGGGTGCAATTTTTTGGACTTCAAATTTTGGGCAACCATCCATTCCCATTATAAAGCATGGATTAGCCTGGACATATTTAATATAACTCCGATTGTATTCGTCTGAAAGAAGAATTCCATATACACCTAGGATGGCTTGAGGGTGAGTAAATCATGGGGTAAATTTCATTTTTCGGTGAACTATCTCTTTAACTGTTGTGCCCAAGCTGTGACCTGGGTTGCCAGATTGTGCTTTATCCCTTCTCTTGGACAGGTTTGTGCTGAAGGGTTTTTCTGCAGATGGCAGAGATCTCACTGATATGGAGACCAAAGCATTCCTCGCTGCTGCCGACAAGGATGGAGATGGGAAAATTGGCATAGATGGTGAGAGAACTAGCGCTCTTAAAGGAGCAGTACCCCTAAAAATGATAAAACACTGTGCCCCATGTTTTTTTTAAGATAAGAAATGGTCTAGAATTACAAAAAAATATGATCTAATCCACAATCACCTGCAAATTTCTTTTCAGAATTTGAAGCTTTGGTGCACGAGTAAATCATCAATATTTGGCAACCCTTTACACCACTACTCTCCTGTGAATACCTACAGCCAATCATAGTGTACGTCTCTACACATCCTGCCACGAGCCAGGAGCAGAACCGCCTCCTTTAACCCCATTTATTTATTTACCTTTTCTTTTTTTACAAACTCTATATTTTAGTTAGCTAACCATGTCCTTCATAAAAACCTAGAGATTCCTGTACTGCTTTAACCTCTCATCTCTTCTTTTTTTGTTTATTTTGGCACATTTCTCTGTTTATGCCTCAAAATGCTCTTTTCTTCTTATCTCACTCCATCTGTCATCCCTTCCCCTTTTCACTCCTCTCTTGTGATAGAGCCACTGAACACGATGAATACATGAAGAGATGGACGAGATGAAATGAGAGAAAAAAAATATTTAAGAAAGACAAAATAAAGCCATGCGTTGAGAAAAAATACTGTGGTTTTCATTTATTTAATTGACTCATCTAGTGCAGTGTTAATATCATATTTTTTTTATCATATTTTAGTATTTTAAAAAATGTGAAGAAGAATTAAAGGCTATTATTTGCTAAAATTGGGGCAAACTTTTCCAGCTTGGGCTGTCACTTAAATTAATTACATGAAATTACAAATTATTAATAAAATAAACCATAAATGAGTGCACCAGTGCATTAGGGAATTTATGCACAAATGAAAGGTCATGCGTAATTGTGTTTTTGTGCATAGTTTTCTTTTCTATTAGTCCCAATAAATTAATGCATTAAACTGACAGCCCTAAAAAGATTGTAAATAATAACATTCAACTAGACAATCACACAATAAATATACATGATGTGTTCCTTTGTAATAAATAAATAATCGTGCTTAAACACTAAAACACAAAAAACATTTTGTAAAATTTGTGCTAAACCTATTAAAAAACACTCACAAAAACTTATACATATTATATCTATTAAATACACAACATTCAGACACAGATGCACACATGAAAACAAATATAGTAATCAGACTTAACACCATAAAACAACACAATCTGAAATACTATGAATTTAAAAGGGTCAAAGTTTTTTGACTTGCAATTATGTTAAGAATATTTTAGTCAATTTCATTTTTATGACCATTTTAACCCGCTCCCATGTGTTGATGTGGAAATGTGGAAACTCTTGGGTGTTCATCAACCTGACATCATAAAGCTATTCTGTAACATTTGTCCTTTTTGGAGGATGTTTTTTTAGTATGTCTAATTCCATTTATCATTAAATAACCCCTTTCAAAAGATTTAGATCACCCGATTTAGCTGAAAGAAAATGTAAATAATGCTCTGAGTGATGTTATACAGCTGGACATATCCATTCAAATTAAATACTAAGTTAAAAAGTGCCATTAAATTAAGTTGAAAAATCTCTTTTCATTCTAATATTAAAGTTGACTTACATTGTACACTTATCAACAAATTGAGACATTTGGTACAGACTCTGAACCAGTCAGAGTGCAGGCGATGTTTTGCGATGACTGTCAGTGGATCCGTGGTGCTGATTTGTCATTGGTGACTGTGGGACGGAGCTTCACTGTGGCAAAAGGATTTGATCCTCTAGAAAACAGGAAGATAAAAGACAATTAAGCACATTTGACCTCAAATTGTAATGATTGTAATGATAAATAAATAAATAAATAGTCATTACTGTAATTTTTTTACAATAATACTGCAATATTTTATTTAAATCAGTATTTTATTGAAATACTACCATGCCATTTTTAACCACACACATATTTCACTGGGGAAATACTGTATATATGCAGTTTAATAAGTATTAATTCATTTATTTATTTATTATATGTCATAAAACTTACTCGGTTACAAACGTAACCTCGGATCCCTGAGAGTCGGGAAAGAGTACTGCGTCCGCTAAGACGCTATGGGAAAATTCCTTTTTCTCCGATGACTGAAGCCTTTCTAATAACGCAGTGTAACTGCAGGGCCATTGGTTTGTGCAGTAAATTAAAAACGAACCAATGGCAACAAAGCCCACCAGAGCCGCCAATATGGGCGGGGCCATCTGGCTATATAAGCGGGCATGTCGCCATAGGATTCACAGGTTACTTCGACTGAAACGACGACTGAGTCGTGCAGCTGCATAGCATGGCTAGTTACGCAGTACTCGTTCCTGTATCTCAGGGAACCGAGGTTACGTTTGTAACAGAGTACGTTCCCTATCGATACTTCATTTGTACCATGTCTGCTAAGATGCTATGGGGAACCAGTACAATCCCGCCGTGCTATGCTTCAAGGAACGACTCATACTTGCTTTAAGCACTACAAGGGGCCCAGAGGGACCAAGTAATTTGCAGGAAAGCCCCGCAGGGGGCAATAGGGCTAAACTCGAAGAGGTCAGCCCAGCCATAAGTAAACATTCCAAGTAAAAACCCCTACAGCCTTGGCACTCGTTGAGGGCCAAGAGTGCAAGAAGGCATATAAAGAGTTGTTCCGACTGCCTGACTGGGGAGGAACGCTCGATATACATCCTCAATGCCCTAACGGGGCAGAGTAAATTAAACTCCTGGTCATCCTCCGAGGGAGGAAGCGCAGATAGAGTTATCACCTGTGCTCTGAATGGAGTGGAGAGCACCTTAGGTATGTACCCGAGCCTTGGTTTCAGGACGACCTTAGGCCCCGAATTCCAGGCAAGAGGGGCTCACAGAGAGTGCCTGTAGATCTCCCATCTGCTTTACCGATGCTAACAACAATAGCAGAATGGTTTTTAGGGAACGTCAGGGAACGAAGGTCAATGGATTGGAGCGCCTCAAAGGAGGGGGCTCTTTAGAGCCCTCAGCACCGTGGACAGATTCCATGTAGGGATTGTGGCAGGGCGAGTCGGGTTAAGCCTCCTAGACCCCTTTAAGAAGCGAACAACCAGGTTGTTCCTGCCCACCGATTGGCTGGCTATAGGAGCGTGATAGGCTGCTTATGGCTGCTACATAGACCTTGAGCATGGAAGGGGAATGGTCCTTGTCCAACAGCTCTTCTCAGACCTTCCTATAGCCTGGACCATGGTCTTGGTGACACGTAAAGCCAGGTTGGTCACGCTACGCAGCTCTTTGAAAGCTGAGAGGTCTGGGCCAGACTCATCCATGTTCTGGAGGAGTTTGGCCTGATCGCCATAGAATGAAGTGCCGAGGACGCTTGTCCAGCAGACGCGTAGGTCCGTCTGGCGAAGGCCGAAATTGTTCTGCACGGTTCGGACAGGTGGGCAACCTTTGCCTTCCAGCCGATAGCCATGGGCGGGCAGAGATGTGCAGCCACAGACTCATCCAGGGGAGGCATCTTGTTGTACCCCTTTCTCTTCTGCGCCATCGACAGTCGTGAGGGCGGAGAAAGAGAAGGCACGTAGGCGGGCTGAGTAGGGGGCGCGCCATGACTTAGTGAGTTCATCATGAACTTCTGGGAAGAATGGTGAAGCTTGTTGACGAGGGGCCTGACGGTGGCCTGGCAAGAACCAATGTTTGTGATACATACCTTTTAACGTAAAAAATGTAGACTGCAGGCTGTTTACGTTTTGCCACTTGCTTGAGTATCTTAATAATATATAAATAGCATATACAGAAGTAATTTGAATATGTTGCACTTAAACGTATGTCTATGGAAGATTGTATTAGCTACTGTGTAAAAAGATAATCACTGCTTTAAAAAAATAATTTTTAGTAACGTTCGGATTTGAAATCAAAATAATGGTGGTAAATAGCCATGGATCATGGCGCACTACCAACATGTGAAAGCATAATGAGCCTGTTCTGCTTCTGCACCGCATACGAACCGCACTGCAAAAGGATCCTCGCTTAATTTAGTTTACTCTTTGCTGATATACTGCACTCAACTGCCATTCATTATGTCTGGATTTGAGAATTAGTGAAGACATCAGCGATTTTGGAGTTGACGTACAACGCGAGTCGATTCCAGTGCTGGAGTCGACTCCGACTCTAGAGCTATTCACAGTTGAGGAATTGACTCTTTTGGAGTCGACTCCCCATCCCTAGTAATACCTGGGAAAAAGCGGGTGCTCTGGTGGTTGTCCATGAGTGGTTGGCCTCTGCAAACATTGAACAGATGTTATTGTAATGCTCACAGTCACACAAAATACATCTGAGACATCACTAATAACCTCATCCAAGATAAAGTCAAATGAGAGCCTTGATAAGAAACTGAATCTGAACGAATCAGCAAATTCTTTTGCAAATCAACATATAGCACATTCACTGAAAATGATTCAGTTTGGTGTCTGATGCCTTTTTAAAAGCATTTCCTATGTTTTCGTTGTGAGAGATATAGATAAACTATTACCTAACATAAAATTAGCCTAGCTAAGTAGCTAGTTTTAAACACATCAAATGTTTAACGTCATCATGAATTTCAAATTTTGCTGACATTTTGACCTTACAATGAAAGAAATCTCATACAAAGTTAGCTGGAAAACGGATGGAAAACTACAGCATAGATTCAACACTTACCTCAGAGGTTGATTCAGTCTTTCGCTCAGGGAGAGGAGAATTTGTAAAGGGCGGAGCCGGAAGCGGGAGTTCATTATAATTTTTGTGCTCTACTTTGCTCTCAAAATGAGACACCGCCCTCCTGTCAGGGAGGGGAGATATTGGTAGAATATCAGCTGATCCACGACGGAGCGGTGCGGCTGGAGGCAGAATCTCATTGTAGGTTTTCTGGGTGGTCTTGACCTCGTTGTTAGACTCCGCCTTCTTTTCAGGGAGGGGAGAGATTGGGCGAAGATCAGCCGACGCGCGACGCATAGGAACCTCTGGGGACGGGATGTCACTGTAGCCCTGGGTGTCTGAATATTCTGATTGGCTGGTTAGCTCCAGGAGGTTGTTCATGCTGTGGCTACGGTGCGATGTGCTACTGAAAACATCAAGACGTTAACATCAAATTATATACATTTTTAAATACTCATATACTCAACTTTACCTTGAGCCCAAAGGTAGAAAGTCTTCAGTAGATGTCACAAAGGCAGCAGGAAACCAGCCTTGACTAAAAAGAAACAAAGAAAAACAATGGTAAAGCAATGGTAAGTGTGACCGCACCTTTAGGCTTGATACTGACCGTAAATGCTCTCACCGGAGGCTTGAGTCATGGCGTCCGTACAGCCAACCGTTGCGTGGTTCTGGTATGAGCACAGTCACCATGTCACCACAGGCAAATGGCAGCAGGACTGGATTGGATGAAGCGGGATGGGACACAATGGCCCTCAATGAGCGGCTGCCACCAAGACCCAAAGACTCGCCCACAGAGCTGGAGCGGGAACGACTGGGGAGAGGAGACGGGGCTGAGAAGAGTTTTAGACAAAGAAGTCAATCTTAACAGGACATTAGGGTAAATCACACACTGACTGTGTGAACTTTTATAGAGTCAAAGTTAGAACAGTCTCCAGACCTCTAGAGGGCACTCTGCCCAGCGGCTCACTGGGGGTGGGGGGGGTGGTGGGGGGTGGGGGCTGTGGCGGGGGGTGGGGGGGGGGGGGGGGGTGGGGGGGGGGGGGGGGGTGGGGGGGGGGGGTGGTGGGCGGGAGGGGGGGGTGGGGGGGAGGGGGGGGGGGGGAGGGGGGGGAGGGTGGGGGGGTGTGGCCTTTCTCGGTCTCCAGTCTGCAGCAGAGAGCCCAGAGAGCTCTTCAACTGCAAGAAACATCAAGACAGACCAAATCTTAGGTTACCACGCTTCTAAACAACACACAAAAGTGTGAAATACGACTAAAAATGGTTTTGCAGAGTAAATATAAATATAAAATCCTTATCAGACTTTTAGAATCAGTTGAAATGATTAGAGTTTGTTGAAGTAGCAACATGCAAACATCAGACTCTATTAGAATCAGCTGAGAATATTAGAGTTTAACTATTGAGATGTTCATAGATATGTATAGATATATGCCCTATTAGCGGCTGTTTCTATGGGCCGCTATACATAAGCCGTCCACCATATTGGAATGGTCAAAACCTATCTGTGAACACTCAAGAGCAAGTTGCCTGTGTGTCTGCAACCCTAGTTATATGCATGAATATCTATACCTGCAATTGACTTACGAAGATGATTTTGCTAGACTAGCACAATACAACAAGACAAAGCCGTTAACTAACACAACATTTAAAAGGTAGTATAGTTTAAAAACCTATAATATTGAATTAATATATATTTAAAAAAACAAACCAACACCTGTGAAAGTTTAAATGTAGGCAGTTTTTACAACCAGAGGCTGCGCAATGTTGTGGAAACTCGTTTATTTTTATTGGTGACAACACATTGACGTGCCTGGAGCGGTCGAATGTGGCATCTACCTATACATATCTATGGAGATGTTAGCTTAGCAACTGCTATGACCGCCTCTATTATAATAAGTTTGAAGTACGGCGACGTTAGCTTAGCAACGTGCTAATGTAGAATCAGAATCACTTGACACTGTTAGAGTTTGTTGAAGTATGAGATTGTAGCTTATAATATGCTGATGTCAGAACTCGGCTGAGATTGTTAGAGTTTGCTAAATCTTATGTTAGCAGGCTTCCAAAAAACACTCAACAAGTGGTTGGCTGGTCTTAGCTGGTTTAGGCTGGAAGTAGCTGGTTGGTCAGCTAAGGAAGTAGTCAATACAGCTTAGGCTGGTTTTAGCTGTATTTTCAGCAGGGTGATTGGAAAGTAGAACAGGTACTATACAATATACTAACAAACAACCCCCCCCCCCCCCCCAAAAAAAATTATTATATGTATATAAATATATATTATATATATATATATATAATATATACAGTGCACAGCATAAATGAGTACACCCCCTCTAAAACTTAACAAATTCAGCAATTACTCTTTACTTAGAAGACATGTTAGGGTTCATTGGAGATATAATGTTCCAATAAGCCTGCTTGATCAATTACCATAGAAGAATGCCAAAATTATTCAGCAAAATAAGATTTTCTTATCAAAGTGATAAAATTTTGTTGCAAAAATGAAAAAAAAAAAACATACCCTCCTGAAAGTTATTAAATAAAACTTTTAAAAAAAAAGTGTATGGACTTAAGGCTATTTTTGATCAACAGGTAAATATGTTGAACCAAAACTTTTAAAGACAAGTGATTTCCTGATAATTAAAAGTGTTATATAGCCCACTGAATCATACTCAGATTAATGCTGGCAGCAGAGGAACCACTCGGGAGAGAACTGCCAGGTGACTTATTTCTTAACATTAAAGAGGACAATGGTACAAGAGGAATACCAAATTATTGTTTTAAGTGTGAAAATATAGCAGAAGTAGCACCAACATTAAAAAACTATGGACTTGTGATAAGGCTCCTGAAATAATCAGGTCTTCACTTTAAGTTTTCATTTAGTGATGAGTGAATTTTTGCTAGAAAAAGAGCAGGAGAAATAACATGCAAGTGTCTCAGAGCCGGCAAAAGCTGTGAAAAGAGTGACACTTTATCTCACAGAGTATGACGCAGCCTGCAGAAGTGACATGCATGGTTGTTGTTGTCACCACTAGAATTACCTATTGTAGCCAAAGGAAATTTTTTTTTTAATTTAACCTCTTCCAAGGCCCATTTTTACAAAATAGAGACTTCTGGGAATCCATACTCTGGTCTCAAGAGACCAAGTCAATCATTTCGGATCTAACAGCATCCAAAATGTTCTGGTGTTGCTAGAGGAGGAGTACAGAGAGAAGTGCCTGGTTCCCACAGTGGCATTCAGTGGTAGTAAAGCTTTTATATAGGGATGAGTGAGTGCTGAAGGTGTGAGGGAGTTGTGCTTTATCAATGCTGGCATGAATTTACACGCCACTGTGTGATTTAATACAAAACTTGAGATAGAAGATGCTACCCTCCCCTCATTCCCTGCATTATTGGGCATTTTTTCAGCATGACAATGAATATATTCATTCTCCCAAGGTGAAAATCCTTCAGTGGACATGTACAGTGGGGCAAATAAAGTAATTTGATACACGGCCGATTTTTCAAGTTTTCCCACTTACAAAGAAAGGAGAGATCTGTAATTTTCATCGTAGGTACACCTCAACTGTGAGAGACCGAATCAAAAAAAATAATCCAGAAAATAACATTGTATGATTTTTTAATAATTAATTTCCATTTTATTGCATGAAATAAGTATTTGATACAATAGAAAAATAGAACTTAATATTTGGTACAGAAACCTTTGTTTACAATTACAGAGGTCAGACGCTTCCTGTAGTTCTTGACCAGGTTTGCAGACACTGCAGCAGGGATTTTGGCCCACTCCTCCATACAGGTGTTCTCCAGATCTTTCAGGTTTTGGGGCTGTCGCTGGGCAACATGGAGTTTCAGCTCCCTCCCTAGATTTTCTATTGGGTTCAGGTCTGGAGACTGGCTAGGCAACTCCAGGACCTTGAAATGCTTCTTACGGAGCTCCTTAGTTGCCCTGGCTGTGTGTTTGGGGTCATTGTCATGCTGGAAGACCCAGCCACGACCCATCTTCAATGCTCTTACTGAGGGAAGGAGGTTGTTGCCCAAAATCTCGCAATACATGGCCCCATCCATCCTCCCCTCAATACGGTGCAGTCGTCCTGTTCCCTTTGCAGAAAAACAGCCCCAAGCATGATGTTTCCACCCCCATGCTTCACGGTTGGGATGGTGTTCTTGGGATTATACTCATTCTTCTTCTTCCTCCAAACACGTCGAGTGGATTTTATACCAAAAACTTCTATTTTGGTCTCCTCTGACCACATGACCTTCTCCCATGCCTCCTCTGGATCATCCAGATGGTCTTTGGCAAACTTCAGACGGGCCTGGACATGTGCTGGCTTGAGCAGGGGGACCTTGCCCACGCTGCAGGATTTTAATCCATGATGGTGTAGTGTGTTACTAATGGTAACCGTTGAGACTGTGGTCCCAGCTCTCTTCAGGTTATTGACCAGGTCCTCCCGTGTAGTTCTATGCTGATCCCTCACCTTTCTCAGGATCGTTGATACTCCACGAGGCGAGATCTTGTATGGAGCCCCAGTCCGTGGGAGATTGACAGTCATCTTGAATTTTTTCCATTTTCTAATAATTGCGCCAACAAATGTTGCCTTCTCACCAAGCTGTTTGCCTATTTTCCTGTACCCATCCCATCCTTGTGCAGGTCTACAATTTTGTCCCTGGTGTCCTTAAACAGCTCTTTGGTCTTGCCCATAGTGGAGATGTTGGAGTCTGATTGATTGAGTGTGGGGACCGGTGTCTTTTATACAGGTAACAAATTCAAACAGGTGCAATTAATACAGGTAACGAGTGGAGATAGGAAAAGGGGGGGGGGGGAGGGCTTCTTAAGACAAACAACAGTTCGTGAGAGCTAGATTCTTGCTGGTTGGTAGTGATCAAATACTTATTCATGCAATAAAAATGGAATTAATTATTTAACAATCCATACAATGTATTTTTTTTTTTTTTTGATTCTGTCTCTCACAGTTGAGGTGTACCTACGATGAAAATTACAGATCTCTCCATTCTTTGTAAGTGGGAAAACTTGAAAAATCAGCAGTGTATCAAATACTTATTTGCCCCACTGTATTTCACTCAATCTTAACTATCTTGAGCTGCTGTGGGGGATTCTGTAGAGACGAGTTGAGCAACACTCCCCATTAAAGATCAGAGCAATTAAGGAGGTCGTCCTCCAGGAGTTAAAACAGCACAGATGTGAAAATTTGTCATTAACTTGTACACTCAGTGCCAAGAAGTGTCAGAACAGTGTACTTTAAGTTCTGGATGACATACTAAGTACTAGAATATTATACATTTTCTGAATTAAATTTAGGGTGTACTCATTTCTGCAATCCTTCTTTTAAACAAAATTGGCTAATTTACTTATTTTACAGAAATTATTGGCATAAATTATGTTGTTTTTATTAAGAATATGTTTAATATGTTTCAATTTTGCCATCTTTCCATGAATTAGATTATGATCATTACGAACATACATGTTTGTTAAGTTTCAGAGGGGTGTACTCATTTATGCTGTGCACTGTATCTATATTTACATACATATATACGATATACATATAAGACATATATTACTGGTGTATAATATACAAACCCACTTCCAAAAAAGTGGGACAAGTGTACAAATTGTGAGTAAAAAAGGAATGGAATATTTTACAAATCTCATAAACTTATATTTTTTTCACAATAGAATATAGATAACATATAAAATTTTGAAAGTGAGACATTTTGAAATGTCATGCCAAATATTGGCTCATTTTGGATTTCATGAGAGCTACACATTCCAAAAAAGTTGGGACAGGTAGCAATAAGAGGCCGGAAAATTTAAATGTACATATAAGGAACAGCTGGAGTACCAATTTGCAACTTATTAGGTCAATTTGGCAACATGATTGGGTATAAAAAGATCCTCTCAGAGTGGCAGTGTCTCTCAGTATTCAAGATGGGCAGAGGATCACCAATTCTCCCAATGCTGTGGTGAAAAATAGTGGAGCAATATCAGAAATGAGTTTCTCAGAGAAAAATAGAGAGAGTTTGAAGTTATCATCATCTACATTGCATAATATCATTCAAAGATTCAGAGAATCTGGAACAATCTCTGTGCGTAAGGGTCAAGGCCGGAAACCATACTGGATGCCCGTGATCTTCTGGCCCTTAGACGGCACTGCATCACATACAGGAATGCTACTGTTATGGAAATCACAACATGGGCTCAGGACTACTTCCAGAAAACATTGTCGGTGAACAATCCACCGTGCCATTCGCCGTTGTCGCTTAAAAAAAAAAAAAACAAATAAAAACAAAACAGACCTCTATAGGTCAAAAAAGAAGCCAGATCTAAACATGATCCAGAATCGCAGGCGTTTTCTCTGGGCCAAGGCTCATTTAAAATGACTGTGGCAAAGTGGAAAACTGTTCTGTGTTCAGACGAATCAAAATTTGAAGTTCTTTTTTTGGAAAACTGGGACGCCATGTCATCCGGACAAAGAGGACAAGGACAACCCAAGTTGTTATCAGCTCTCAGTTCAGAAGCCTGCATCTCTGATGGTATGGGGTTGCATGAGTGAGTGTGGCATGGGCAGCTTACACATTTGGAAAGGCACCATCAATGCTGAAAGGGTATATCCAAGTTCTAGAACAACATATGCTCCCATCCAGACGTCGTCTCTTTTCAGGAAGACCTTGCATTTTCCAACATGATAATGCCAGACCACATACTGCATCAATTACAAAATCATGGCTGCGTAGAAGAAGGATCCGTGTACTGAAATGGCCAGCCTGCAGTCCCGATCTTTCACCCATAGAAAACATTTGGCGCATCAATAAAGAGGAAGATGCGACAAAGAAGGCTTAAGACAGTTGAGCAACTAGAAGCCTTTATTAGACAAGAATGGGACAACATTTCTATTCCTAAACTTGAGCAACTTGTCTCCTCTGTCCCCAGACGTTTGCAGACTGTTATAAAAAGTAGAGGGGATGCCACACAGTGGTAAACTTGGCCTTGTCCCAACTTTTTTGAGATTTGAAATTTAAAATCAACTTATTTTTCCTTTAAAATTATAAATTTTCTCAGTTTAACATTTGATATGTCATCTATGTTGTATTCTGAATAAAATATTGAAATTTGAAATTTCCACATCATTGCATTCTGTTTTTAATTCACAATTTGTACAGTGTCCCAACATTTTCGGAATTGGGTTTGTATATATATATATAGACACACATATATTATAATCATATATATCTATATAAAAACATCACTGTGTTTAGGCCACAAACCAAACTTAATGCAAGTCTTGTTGTGAGCGATTTATCAAAGACCATTATTCCAAATAAACAAAATGTTTGTCTCCTAGTTATATGAAAAAAAAGTGCTCCACCTCCAGCAAAAACAAGTTTCATGACTTTAAATGATGCAAAACACAATTTCATGGCTTGTAAATTCACCCTCAATTGACAGATGTGATAAATTAATTTTGGATTCTGAACGCCACACAAAGCTACCCATCTGTTCCATTATGTGATTGTGGAAATGTTTGGGCTCGGCAGTTAGCCTAAAAGTGCACGGAAAAATGGGGGAATATGGATAGATGAGCAGTTACTCTTCATTCCCATCATTCCAGTGTCACCTGAGCTTCTTGATCTGATGGAGTGGGTGTTCGAGGTCTGGAACTTCTGCTCTCACTGAATTTTTCTTTCCAGCCATCTGCTCTCTGCTGGAGAGATACTCCCGTCTGTCAACACACGGAAAGATGGTTGTGCAGTGAGCCGATAAGGTTTGGATGGAAGTGGAGAGAGGATCTATATGACTGAGTGCACACTGGCTAATGAACTCCAGTGGAAAGCAGCTGTACCTTGTTGATAAGGTATAGTAGTGATTGTGTAAGTCCACAATGTTTTTCAGCCAGGAAACGATATCTCCTTTCTTCCTCTTTGAGAATTTCATGCTGGCTCTGCCTCAGGTACTGCATGTACTCACTGCCCTCCTGCATCCACACAAACACATGCACTGAGACACAGGCTCTGTTCCAAAACATAGTGAGCTTCACTGTCCTCACTCACAGTGGCAGTTGCCACATTGCGCAAAAAGTTGAAGTCGGCTTTGTCATATTGCCAAAAGTAGTTTTTGCCCATGTTGCTTCAAATTGTCAACTGTCACTGAAAATCAATGACTTGCAGTCATTTTGTCATAACAAGCTGTAGGTGTGAGCAACCCTTAAGACAATTTTGTACACAACATACAGAAAATATATTGTTTTGTTTACACCTGAAATTTTTTCAGTGAAAAGTTTAAGACTGTGATTTCTGGCGACTACTAATAAGGTGCAAAAGAGCAGTGGCGAAATGTGACTACAACCAATGGAAAAGTAGGCAGCAAAGATAATGTGTTCCGCCTCTTGATAAAGATGCATACTACAGTTGAATTAGCAACTACAATACAATGACACAGTGGCCTTTAGTGATGTAATCCCTGTCAGAGCGAACACATCTGATGACATTCAATTACTGTTAAGTGCAATACTTGGGGAAAACTTTGTAGACAAAGGGAACATAAAACTGATGACTTGGGTGACTTATCTATAAACCAAAATAACATCAACCCACTAATATGCATGTATGAACACTTATGAACTTACCAGTGAGTCTCTGAACACACCACGTCTCAGCTGTCGCTCCAGTGTTGCAGCCTGATTTCTCACTTCCAATTCATAAACTCTACGGCTGCCCTACACATATACAGAAAATATATCAGCTCGTACACATATATGCACATGTCTCAATACATAACACGTGGTTCCATACTCACTTCGATGTATTCCTCATCCAGCTTCACGTTCTTGTCCATGGCCTGCAGAACCTCTATGTGAAACCAGCGGAACTGGAACAAGACCAGCAATGAAGACGGTTTATGAATCCAATCAGATGGAGAGACTTGAAGAAAAAACTGTTTACTTACCAGAAAAAAAAACATTTAGTTAGAAAAGACAGAAAAATAATTATTTACCACACCCTCCACTTCAACAGTGAGCTTCCGCTGGGTCTCTGATATCTGAATCAACACGTCACCTGGGAAACCAACAATTACATTAATTAAATAATCGATCATGAATGCATATTTAATAAGTGCAGAAATGGAAGAGTGGGTTTTTGTAAATGGTGTTAATATCATGGGGATCGATCGCCAGCTTTTGTGGTTGTGTCAGTTAATGCAGTCGAACTGTAACAAACTAAGAGACCAGAAATAAGCAACTGAATTTAATGATCATCTAGCATTAAAGGGATAGTTCACCATTAAAAGTCATAATTTGCTCACCTTTTTGTTGTTCCAAACCAGTATTACTTCTTCTGTCGGAAAAAAACAAAGTAAGATATTTTGAAGAATGTTTTAATTATTTTTGTCCATATAATGAATGTCAATGGGGTCCAAAAAAAATCATTTTTGGACCCCATTAACTTTCAACGTATGGACAACATTTGTTTCAATGTACGAAACATTTCTCAAAAATATCTTCTTGTGTGTTCCTCAGAATAAAGAAAGTCATACAGGTTTAGAACTAAATGAAGGTGAGCAAATGACAGAATTTCTTATTAATACTTTTACTAAGAAATATATTAATATTACGTGATTCTTGAACTTGTAATAAGAGTGTAAATTATTAACTATCATTCTCATCAATTTGCATATAGTTGGCCATTATAGTTAAGATTTTATTTAAAGAAAATATTATAATTATTATCCTAATTATATAATTACTGGACTATTTTGGAAAGGTTTAAAAGACAAGTCTAAAACTTTTCATGTATCTTGTCCCGAAAAAAAAAAAAAAACATTATCTTTTCATCTTTTATTAACATTATTATATGTGATGAGTGTAATGTGCTGAGGTGAATCAATTAATTTAAAGGGGTGAAAGAATGAGACCATGCATCAATAATTTAAGTCTCAATGCTCACATGGACACCTGATCTCTAACACACACACACACACCTGCCAGTTTATATATCTGTAATAATTTTGAAAGATAAAGACCCTTGTTTAATTCATTCCATCTTTAAGCCTCTAAAACCTTTGTTCTGACATTCATCACTGCCACGGCGCTCTGCGCATATGACTGGAACGAAAACTCATTACATGGGCAGTGAGCCGAGGGTTTCGCTGAGCCAAATCTTGTGTTTTATGACAGAGGAGAGGAAGCATCTGCCACTGGACACCGTTTGCTGAAACATCCATGTATGAAGTACAAACAAGCTCTGATACAGCCAGAAAGCATAAATAAAAACTCAGTGAACATCTTGCTGCACAATCTGCCCAACTGGCATTGGTTTTGAGATGCAAAAACACACACATTTTGAGTCTTACCAAGTGATCTGGATGATAACGTGTTGAGAGCTTGCTCGCCCATCTTAGCAAGAGCGCTGAAGTAGGCCTCGCTTGTCAGAGCCAAAGCTTTGATGCACACGCATACACAAAATATCATCAATTTAGACATTTTGTCAGCATTTCCTAATGATAATAACAGCTAAAACCAGACTTTGGTGGTTTGCTGGTTTTCCAAGCTGGTGTTTAGCTTGTCTTTAGCTCGACCAGCTGACAAGTCCCCTCTAAAACCTTCAAAACAGACCAGCCTAAGCAAACAAATCAGGCTAGGAGACCAGATAACTACCATAGGCTGATTTAAGCTAAGCTTGTTTTTTTTCCCAGAATAGTTGGTATTTTATTACCTTTGTCAAACAAAACAAAAACAAAACAAGTTTTATCAAAACAAAAAGTTTAACAAAACAAAGAACAAAACAGAAAGAAAACAAACTTCAATACAAACAATTCAAAAAGGTCAATACACTTTTAGGAGTCTTTGTGTTTGAAAACAGACACAGACATTATGCTCACCTTCAAAAGCCTTGATGTAGCTGTTTCCTAAAGTAACCAGCTTTTGCAAGCCAGGATTAAACTGATCCATGAGGTTCTGAATAACACAAAACAACACCATTATACTATCAATAATAATGCCGGAGCATCATAAATATATGCTTCAAGATAACAAATAAAGGGGTTTATTTTGAAATAATCATTGGCTGTCTGTACATGTTCCTTACACAACGATTTGCCAAATAAATTTATTACCGGACAAGGGCAATTAAAATTTGAGCGCGTTTTTTGTTTTTATTTTGCTCAAAACAATTTTACTGCATGCAGAGAGACTGCAGAGTGAAAGAAAGACACAACTAGTTCAGATATCTTTAAAAAATCAGTTGCCTGGGGACAACAAACAATTATAACAGTTTAGTTCTTTTTTTTATGTCAAACCTTTGCCTGCAAATTCACGATTGACCCATCAGAATCAGTATTCCAGAGAGCCATGTAATTGCATCAATACTTAATGAGCGTTCTCGTTTGATCTCAGCTTAAACGAGAGTATCAGAAGACTCACATTATAAACCCTCAAGGTTGATCTATGTAGAAGGTCACTGTTCGCACCAGACATTCTGTTTCTGTTGGAAAATACACTTAATGCTACACAAAACTACAACGAACATGTAAAATCAACTTCATGAGCAGCATTATCAGAGAGCATCATCATAACATTTACAGAAAAACACTGAAGATATTGCTTCACGTACCTGTGATAGTGAAAGTTTTCACACTAGTTACGACCCTCTCTTTATTTCTGTAATGGGTTTTTTCAGGTCTGTTAATGCCTATTATAGGGCGAGAAAGGGTGAGTAAAAGAGAGAGAGAGAGAGCGAGAGCGCAAGGATTCCACATCTGATACGGCCTGACGTTTTGAATTATTTACCTGTCCCATGACAGAACGTGGAGAAGGGCGGCCGTCTGACAGGCGGGCAAGAGATACACACTTTAACTGAGAGAAGAGCTGTAGAAGTGACACTTCAGCTGGTTACACCTAATGAGACACTCAACTACAATCAGAATCATGGAAAACAACTAATTACTGCTAATTGTCATGCATCAGTGTGACCTGAAATTTTTACTGCCATATTTTTGTGTAAAATATTAAATAAATGCATGAAGTAAAAAAAATTAAGGTACTCAATGTACTTATTTGTAAAGAAGTATAAGTGTTGGGTGTTTATCTGTAATTGATATAAATTTTTTTTTAAATCTTCTCACCTTTTGATAATTCTCCAAGACTCTTCTAATTGTACAGTATAAAGAGTTTTACAAATAATAGTATATGAAATAATAATACTAAATAAAGTTAATAATACAAAAAATAATACAGTGTAGACAGTGTCTATGCTGATTGCTTTTATATTAGGTTACATTAGTACTTCTATTTACTAAAATATCAGTAAAATCACATTTTATATATAAAAAGGGTTATTTCACATATAGAAAACACCAGAACTAATACCAATCTGTGCTTTTTATTTTAAGTTTATATCATTTCAGTAAAAGGGTTCAAATCAGTGCCACAGCAGCAGGTTATAGGTACAAAGTGAATAAAAGCTTATTTTGGTCTAAGTTATCACCAAGTTTTTGAAGAAAATGAACTGTAAATATGTTATCAATAAACCAAACAAAAATACAACAAGGCTAATGAGAAATGCAAGGTTTTCAAGTTATACTTGATGCATATTTGTAGTTTAAAAAAAATCAGTATATTATACATTTTCTTAGATCATAATTTTTTATACATCTCATAGCTATACTTCACAGACTGAGATATTGCCAGTCGCTGCTTTAAAATGTGCAAGTATGCAAGGTTATACATGACAGAATGCACAAAAAAAACAAGGCTTTTCTTTAAAATCGCACATGACAGAGACAGCACACAGAAACGCTATGAAGATCATTTCCAAGTGTAAGGATAAATGCATTACAAATAGTAAATGAAAGGAAGTACTCAGTATTCAATCACAGTAGTTATAGTTTGACCATTAACGCCGCAAGTACAACAAACTTCCAGGAAAAAAAATAAATAAAAAAAAGAAAGTTCAGTTTGCCCTAAATGTCACACATGCTAAAATGAACCAAAGCCTGAATAAACCACATATACGCAAAATTAGTACAACATTGCTCTACAGGAGACCTACTCACTTCTGTTTTTAGGTTCCCTTGATTATGTGTAAATGTCAAACACGCACCTATTAACTGAGCCTTTAGCATAAATAAAAGTAAAATGCATATAAAATATATCCACGTTTCAGCATATTGGATTTTAGTGGTAGTTCCTATAAATGACACTATGATCCTTCATCGCATGTTGTCTCTTACCCTTGGTCCAAATTGTAATTCTGGTAATGTCAGTCAAAAACATAGGAGACAGCATTTATTTATTTAGATATTATATATATATAATATATATATATATTATATCCTATAACACACACTACACACACAAAGCCATCTCCTCATATGCAAGTACGCAAGCTGCGTAGGCCCCCGAGATAGTTTCGTTTTTTGAATTGCCAGCGGTTATGACATTTATGTCCACTTAATGTACTTCTTTTAACGCCGTTGCATTAAAAAGACAATGCACTGCCTTAAAGACCCCGTTGTTTGCGTAAGTCCTCCAGAAGTCCGACGATAGCGCTGTATATATATATATATATATTATTATAATAATACACACACACACACAGTAGCGTGACGATTGAGTACACCCCTCACATTTTTGTAATATTTTATTATATTTTTCACTGTCACAACTGAAGAAATGACACTTTGCTACAATGTAAAGGAGTGAGTGTACAGCTTGTATAACAGTGTATATTTGCTGTCCCCTCAAAATAACTCACACACAGCCATTAATGTCTAAACCGCTGGCCACAAAAGTGAGTACAACCCTAAGTGAAAATGTCCAATTTGGGCCCAATTAGCCATTTTCTCTCCCGGTGTCATGTGACTCATTAGTGTGTTACAAGGTCTCAGGTGTGAATGTGGAGCAGGTGTGTTAAATTTGGTGTTTACGCTCTCACTCTCTCATACTGGTCACTGGAAGTACAACATGGCACCTCATGGCAAAGAACTCTTTGAGGATCTGAAAAAAAGAATTGTTGTTCTACATAAAGATGGTGTAGGCTATAATAAGATTGCCAAGACCCTGAAACTGAGCTGTAGCATGGTGGCCAAGACCATACAGCGTTTTAACAGGACAGGTTCCACTCAGAAGAGGCCTCACCATGGTCGACCAAAGAAGTTGAGTGCACGTGCTCAGCGTCATTTCCAGAGGTTGTGTTTGGGAAATAGACTTATGAGTGCTGCCAGCATTGCTGCAGATGTTGAAGGGGTGGGGGGTCAGCCTGTTAGTGCTCAGACCATACGCCGCACACTGCATTAAACTGGTCTGCATGGCTGTTGTCCCAGAAGAAAGCCCCTTCTAAAGATGATGCGCAAGAAAGCCCGCAAACAGTTTGCTGAATACAAGCAATACTAAGCACATGATTACTGGAACCATGTCCTGTGGTCTGATGAGTCCAAGATAAACTTATTTGGTTCAGATTGTGTCAAGCGTGTGTGGTGGCAACCAGTTGAGGAGTACAAAGACAAGTGTGTCGTGCCTACAGTCAAGCATGGTGGTGGGAGTGTCATGGACTGGGGCTGCATGAGTGCTGCCGGCAACTGGGGAGCTACAGTTCATTGAGGGAAACATTAATGCCAACATGTACTGTGACATACTAAAGCAGAGCATGATCCCCTCCCTTCAGAGACTGGGCCCCAGGGCAGTATTCCAACATGAATACGCCCCAAACACACCTCCCAGATTACCACTGCCTTGCTGAAAGAAGCTAGGGTAAAGGTTTAATAGTGGGTTGCCACGCATGGGGCATCCTCAATAACGTAAATAGCTCGGTCTGGGCGCCAAGGTCTCTAACCCCACCGTCACGCCTCTGTGGATTATGTCGTCATGGAGGAGTGGAAGAGGCCTCCAGTGGCAACCTGTGAAGCTCTTGTGAACTCCATGCCCAAGAGGGTTAAGGCAATGCTGGAAAATAATGGTGGCCACACAAAATATTGGACACTTGGGCCCAATTTTGGACATTTTCACTTAGGGGTGTACTCACTTTTGTGTCCAGCGGTTTAGACATTAATGGCTGTTTGTTTAGTTATTTTGAGGGGACAGCAAATTTGCACTGTTATTCAAGCTGTACACTAACTACTTTACATTGTAGCAAAGTGTCCTTTCTTCAGTGTTGTCACATGAAAAGATATAAAAATATTTACAAAAATGTGAGGGGTGTACTCATTTCTGTGAGATACTGTATGTATATATATATATAAGTTATAATATATCTTAGAGCCCGGCCGATATGGTTTTTTTGGGGGCCGATACCGATATTACGGAGTAAAAAAATACCGATATATCGGCCGATATTCTTTAAGTGTAGGCTATATTATAGTACAGTATAGTCAAAAGTCTGGACACACTTCCCATTCGTGTGTCCAATCTTTTGACTGGTACTGTATATAGAATACAGTATATAGCCTACATAAACAGAATATATATATATAATTTTTTTGCAATGATCACTCAAATGGGGTGATCAAACACTTATAATGATGTGACAAACATAGGCCTATGTAGTGGAGGCAGGGTATTTAACAATTTAGCAATAAACTTTATTATTCTAAATGAGTCTGTCATCAGTGCACTTAACAGTAAACTTCGCTTCACTTATTATAAATAACTTGAATAACATATCAAATAGAACAAAATATATATAACTTGATTTAAGAAATTAAACAAGGTAACTGTGTAGGGCAAGCAAGCTACTGCCAAACCAACAGGGGCAGGTTTATGCAGGAAGCACAGCTTTTCCAAATGTAAACATCTAAAATGAATAAATAATAATAATAAAACATTTTTTTTCACAAACTCTGTGTTGTGCATTTTCTGGTAATCAAATGAACATGCAGAACATTTCGATTAAATCGCGGTTGCATTTTAATATTCACCGACAATATATATATATATAGAATTTATATATATATTATATATAATGATATAACACACACATACATACACTGACCTGTTTTTTTATTTATTCATCAAAAATAAGACAAATTCCATGAAATTCCGCGTTATATAGTGTAAATTCCGTTTTTATGACTGGATTCCACGATTCCGTCCATGTTTTCTGCATCGCGGAAATCATAGGGCCCTACTAATGTAGCAAACGAATATGATAAGCTCATTGTGAGAGTAAAAGACGAGGGCATTGATGTTTATTTACTTAGCATTGAGTCTCTCCAGCTAGGTGACAACGTAGCGTTAAATCATTGTTCGACAAACATTGTGCCACCACCGCACTGCCGTCTATTGGCCTGCAGAAAGATTCTAACTTTCAATCTGCTACGTTACTGACTGTACTGACAAACTATGCTGACACCGTGTCTGCGCTGCAACAGAACGCGTCAAAGCGACCGTTGAAAATCAATTGAACTTCTGTCAGCATGTCATAAATAGAACGAGGCATCAGTTTACTGAATCCGGTGTAGACAACATAATGGGTTCTATCCTACACCGGATGCGAGCGGCGAGACAAAATACAATAGAATTCTATTGATAATTTGAAGCAGAGGACTCGGGTGAAGTTTGAGCTCATCCGCGCATCTCTACACTACACTGACCTGGGTCCAGTAGCAAACAATGGAGCGTGCTCTGCTGGACAAACTAAGTAATTACACCATTCAGAAGCATTTAATCGGTGTTATATGTTCTGTAAAAAAAAAACATTTAATATCGGCGGCATATTCGCCGATACCGATATATCGGCGACAGGCTCATATCGGCCGATAATACCGGCTAAACAATATATCGGTCGGGCTCTAATATATATATTCTGCCTTTAAATTAATTGAACATGTCACAACAACGTACACACACTACTGTATTCAGATTCATTATTTGTATAGGATAAATCATTTATGCATATGAAGCCACCAAAACCCTCTTCATCGCCTTCAGTCTGGAAGCTGTTGTCAGAGCTGAAGTAGCTGCTGGCAGAGGGTCTGCATGACATCTCTGTGCTCGTACAGGTACATCTGAGTCTCCCACAGCATGTCAACTAACACAGCGTCACTGACCTCATCCAGCATCACCTCCTGAGACAGCTGAGGACTCATCCTGAAGCAGCAATGACATGAAATGTGAGAAGGATGGTAGGAAGTGAAAACGAAAAAAAAAATTGGTAATGAAATTGAATGAAAGGTAGAATTGAAAGGAAACAAAATGAAAGGGAGGAAAGAAATTAAAAGGACAGAAAGCAGGAAAACAGGAAGGAAAGATACAAAAAACATGAAATTAGTTTAAATCAAATGTAGGAATGAAGGAAACAAAAAGGAGGAAAATAAATAGAAGAAGGGAAGAAATTAATAAGTGAAAGAAATGAAGGAATTAAAATTTTAATTAAACAATAAAAAGGGAGAAATTAAGAAAAATAAGATAAATTAAAAGGAGGAAGGAAGGTTGGGAAAAGGAAAGAAGGAGTTAAATAAAATTACAGAACAAGGGAAAATTAAATGAGAAGGAAGGAAAGAAGGTAGGAAAAACATACAACTCTCCTCATAAAATAGAACTGAAACAGGTTCTATAACAGTTAATAAATTCTGAACAGAAATTATAAAGGGAAGGAAGGTAATAAAAAGCAGGAAGGAATGGAATGCATTAGAACGAAGTAAATGATAGAAAGAGGTGAAATTAGGTAGGAAGAAGGGAAGAAAGACAGAAAGGAAAAAAATGAAAGGTAGTAAGGAAGGAGGGAAGAAAGGAAAATGAAGGAAGGTAGGAAGTGAAAGACGGATGAAGGAAGGAATGAAGGAACGGTGGAAAGAAGAAAGTAAAATAAAGGAAGGGAGGATGGAAGGAGGGAGAGAAGGAAAGAAAAGAATGGTAGGTAGGAATGAAGGAAAAAAGACACGAAAGGAAGAAAAAAGGGAACGAAGGAAGGAAATGAATGACGGGGAGGAAGAAAGGAAATTATAGAAAGAAGAAATGAAGGAAGGAAGGAATGTAATGGATGTAAAAAAAAAAAAAAATGAAGGAAACAAAATGAAATGAAATGAAAGAAGTGGTGGGACATTGGAGGTCATAAGTCAGAAAAATAAAAGGACACAACGATGTATAAAAGAAGAGAATAGGAAGACATGAAATGACAGACACAAGGAAGAGAATGCCATAATTTCCTCGCAGAACAGAAGGAGTGCAGAGATTTACAGAAACCACAGCATAATTGTTCAAACGAGGCTGTGAATGAGGGTCAGTCGCTCACAACTGACCTGTGATAGTTTATATCGGCCATCTCACACCACGCTCGGGCTCGGTCCACTGCACAACCATCTGAGTCTGTACACTTACAAACATAAGAAGAAACATGACTCATGACTCACTCCAAACAACACACAAAAGTGCCAACAACTTGCACCTAAAACAATGGTACTTTTAAACAGGCAACTGGAGGTTTTTGTGAGGTTTGTACACGGAAACTCACACAGTCCACAAGCATCTTGCCCAGCTCTTTGACGCCAACGAAGGTCTTGGCCAGCTCCAGTGGATTTGAAGGCCTGAAAACATCTACCGAGTTCACCGCCACTTGAGGAGGTTTACCGGTGCCCAATGAGACGACCGCACCTAACCTGCACACTTCTGATTCACGCACCTGATGGAGTGAGAAAAATATGCACGTATAACTAGAATACACTTACACCATTTCAAAAATGTCCAATAGATCCTAGTCAGGGTTGACATTGTGTTTCATTTAAAACAGAAAAGTAGTCTGTTTAACATCTTAACATCTGTTGACATCTTAAGCCTCCTGAATGGGCCAACATCCTGCAGAGTTCAGCTTCAACCGGCTCCTCCACACTTGCCTGGAAGTATCTAGTAAGTCTAAAGACCTTAATTAGCTGGTTCAGCTGTGTTTAAATAGGGCTAGAGCTAAACTCTGCAGGACACCGGCCCTCCAGAAACAGGTTTGGACACCCCTGTCTTGAGCCCAAAGTAGATTTTGGTTTTAACGCAAATGCTTAGCACAGTGGTTCTTAATCCTGGTCCTCGCGACCCCCCGCTCTGCACATTTTGTAGATTTCTATTATCACTTCAGAGGTTTGTTCCATTCGACCATAAGTGCCCTACGAAGTGGACATCACAGGATATTCCGCCATGATTCCAGTTCCAAAGGAGCGTGTATGTTCCATTCAAAGGGCATTAAAGTGCGAGACACGTGGCTATTATGCAAATCTCATGATTACGGTTAACCCTTCACACTTTTGTAGTAAGTTGTCTGTGTGTGAAGATGCTGCAGGCAATGATGTAGCGCAAGTCTGTGTTCTTAAGTTAAGTAAACTTCAGCCGATTTCCCGTGTGCAGGGAGTAAGGAGCAGTGAACACTGTGTAGGGACCATGTCAATCGGAACACAGTTCATGCATGGAGCTCTATTCTAACAAGCTGTTCACTTGAATCAAGTGTTAAACAAGAGAGACATGCCAAATATGCAGACGGTTCAGTCCAAAAGAAGTTAAAGGGGTGGTTGACTGTTTTTTTTATAGGCTTTATTGTGTTTATGGGGTGCAGTGTAACATGTTCATGCTTCGTTTAAAAAAAAAAAAAACAGCATTGTTTTCACATATTTTAACTTTATTCTACACCACTGTTTCTGTTCTCGTCAAACCGGTCTGTTGACTTCCTGATTCTATGAAGCCACTCCCTCAGAAATACGCAATCGGCTCAGATTGGTTAGCTGGCCCAGTTTGTTGTGATTCGTTAACCGAGGTGCAAACTTTGGTCCCCGGAACGTCCTGCCCCCTCCCATTCCGCCATCGTCGTAGTTCTCCTGCCGTTGCTGTTCCGGGGGCGGGGTATTAAACACCGGGTTCGTGTGTCACAACCCAGGAAGCTCTTGTAGTCCCTCCTCCTTTTGACGGCCTTAAACAGCGATTTCTTTAAAAGAAAATATCTCCCTTTGCATTGAACTTTGAACGTCGTAACTTTGCCGACGTTGTTTATGTTCTAACAATAACATTACACACTAACTAAAGTTAAAAAGTGAAATCATGGCTTAACGTGTGTACAGCCAATGGCAACCCCAGTTGCAGCATGCACAAACAAGGCACCAACAATCGCACTAAAAGTTTCATCCTTCAAGTGTCTGTATTATTCTCTCCAGAAGTTGACAAAAGTGCAATAAATAATAAATATACAAGAAACGTAAATAATATTAGTTTATACTTGTACTCTCCTTATATATATTTTTAATTTTTTCCCAATTTATTTATACATACATTTAGTTATTTCCACATTTATTTATTTATCAGGCAGACTCTATGGTACGCATAATAGGTAAATACTCACCGTTAACCTAGGCCTGTCGCGATAATTAAATAACCGTCTAATCACGATTATTTGATCTAATCTGAAACGCAATTATTTGATTCTTGTCTGAAACAACCATGATTATTGTGCTATAAATCGCCACACACATAGTCGCACAGCAGGGCAGTGATGCATTTTGGTAGCTCGACTGGAAAAAAACAATAGCCCGGGACGTCGGGCATGGATTTTGCAAGTCCTGAATCGCCAAAGCCCTAAAACAAACAATTAATCGCAATAACCGTGACTATTTTTTAGACAATTAATCGCCAGCCAAATTTCATAATCGTGACAGTCCTACAGTAACCAAACACTTTTCACCTGTTTCAGAATCTCTCACGGTTTACATAAATATAGAAATAAATGCCTAAGTAAATACATGTGGAAATAAATACATGTATAAATAAATAAAAGAAAAACTAAATAAATGTGGTGGGAAAAAATATAACTTACATAAATAAGACATAAATATTAAAAAATGTTTTTCTTTTTTCTTTGTGTGTGCGCATACATATATATAGCCTTTTTACATTTCTTTGTATATTTATTTATTTCTAATTTTGTCAGGTTTGGAATTCCATAGTTGTTATTCTGTCTCTTCAGTTTCTTTTGCTTGACTGTGAAACAACTTCCCAGGCCAGTGCTGCCACCTTGCGAACCAACTTTGAAATATTGTACTTGGAACAAACATTAGGTGCATTTTCTTCAGATGGCGAAATTTAACACACAAATAAATACCAAAGTATACTTTGGGCTTTAGGACACATCTGCTTTTCAAAACCCATTAATCAACTGGATTTGTTGGGATGTACGATTTCTCTGCTCAATTTTTATATTATACTAACTAAAACCCATTGTACGAAATATTGTTGATATTACAATGAAACATGATGTAGTCAATTACATTTCTAGCTAAAAGTGAGTCTTGAACAGGTAATTCTTTTGACCAAATTTGTGAATCAGACCTGTGCCTTCAGGGCTTTGTTGTACTGGTGTATTTCTGTCATGGCATCTAGTGTTGGGTTATTGGCCAGCAGCCCTCCATCCAGAAAACGGCCCATTGGTCGAAAGTAAGTGGGAGCAGCTCCACTGGATCGGGCGGCACGCCAAACTAATTGCTCTGAGAGAAAGAGGATGTGACTGAGCGGGAGAACCAAGAGTGCACAAGTTGATTAGCCTCCCAGAAACAAACTAACGACCGCTTAGTTCCAACGTGAGGTACGACTTGCGCATCCAACACCAGAAATCGTGCATACTGTGACCTTTCTGTTCCACACACACACTCTCTCTCTCACACACACACACACACACACCTTCATCCGTCACCTTTCTACGCTTTCTGGGAGGTCGAGTATATCCTAATACCAAAAGATCTTCGTCCTCCCACCCTGCAACAGTCACAATGAAGCTTTACGCATTATTTGAGATTGAGGATAACTAAGAAACCAAGAGCATGAACATGAGCGTTTTCACCGGCACAAAGATAATTAGCGCAACAACATCCCGAGAACGAAAGTACACAAGAGATTTACCCTTCGGCACAGTAAGGGGTTGAAATGTGGCTGTAGATGTGTATGGAGGGTCTCTTTGCAGGGCTGGTGGGTCGTAATTACGAAACAGATGCAGTTCACCAGGATGTCTGTCTGCAAGAACGCTAGTCACCATTACTCTGAGAAAAACAGACAGAAGATGTATTAAAAACAAGCCTTTTCTGAAGGATATGTGGGATGTTGGCTTGTGCAAAACACACTGGCCCTGTTCTAAATGATATTCATGAGTACCAATCTGAAAGCTAAAATGTAAGTCACTGTAAGTCCACAAGTTCATATGAAGTGTGCCATTTGGGACAGGACCAACGGTGCCAGTTGGTGTTTCGTTAAGGTGCATGGGGGGTGCCTACGAGCTATCAGGCATTTGGTATTCTTTTCGCTAAGGCATTGTGAAGGAGTTATGGCTATAGTTGCTAGGGCATTACAAAGGAGTAGTAGGGTGTTGCTAGGGTGTTGCTAAGGGGTGTTCAGAGTCGTCACAAAAGACTTTATGGGTGGTTGCATTGCTAGGGTGTACTGGGCCGTTACTAAGGCATAGCTAGAAAATTTAGTGTTTGCCATGTTATTTTAGGTCAGGGGTCGGCAACCCGTGGCTCTTTCATGCCTCCACGGTGGCTCCCTGTAGCATGGGCACAGAATACGCGGGGGACATGTTCCCCCAACTTTTAATAAAACCTAAACTATTCCCCTGCACTTTTTTCAGGAAAGTGCGTTCATGAAGACGTTTTATTCGTATCCAAAACGATATGAACATTACGGAGCACTCAACACTCTCATTCAGTGTATATTTCATTTACTAAGCACCTCACAGCCAAGAGCTCTCATCACTCGCCACACGTACATAGTGCAACAACAGATTCATACGACTAGTAATAACTTTATCATCGTGCCAGGAAATCCCGACATACCCGCGAAAGGCATCCAGCTATTGCTGTTGCCAAGCTGAATACCAAGCATAAACCATAACTGATGAAACGTGAAGACAATAAACGATTGCGACAATATATGGTTTATGTGTTTCAAGACATGAGAAACTTTTTTTTTTTGTAAATTAGACAAACATACATAAATAAAATAATATATTATTATTATTACTACTACTACTACTACGCTTGACATTTCTGTCTCCCTCACTTCTGAAATGATTGCTGCGCCCCTGCCCTGTAACATAACTGAATATAAAACTTTAGTTATATGCTGTTATCATTTTCATTTTAGGAATTGAATAGGTTTTGTGGCTCCACATTAATTTTATTCGGTGGGAAAGGGGCCAAAATGGCTCTTTTGATGTTGAAGGTTGCAGATCCCTGTTCAAGATGGTTGCTAGGGCATTACTAGGTGGTTAACAGGGTATCGTAGTTTTTTTTGCTTGAACATTGTTATGGTGTTCGGGTGGCTGCTAGGCAGAGGTTGCCTTTGTAATTTGGTGGCCTATTTTAAAAAAAAAAAACATTCAGAGGAAAAGGCTGCTTCCATTGTCAGGGTGTTGCTAGGTTAGTATGGTTGGTGGTGTGTTCAGGGTCATCACTAAGATATTTCTAAGGAGTTCTGGGTGGTTGCTATAGTAGGGCATTGCTAGGGTGTACCAGTTTGTTTCTGGGGCATTGGAAATTCTTGCTATATTTGCTAGGTTTTAGGTGGTTGTTAGGGTGTTCTGGTTCTTTGCAAGGTCATAGCTAAGGAGTTCTGTTTGCTGGGCAGTTGTTAGGGTGTTTCGGGTGGTTTTAAGAACATTAATATGATGTTGTGAACTGATGCATGGGTATTTAGGCTGGTTGCCAGAACATTGGCAGTAAGGGCATTGCTAGGTTCTGAGTGGTTGCATGTGTGTTTTGGGTGGTTGCCAAGCAGTTGTTAGGGTGATCTGAGTGGTTTCTAAGTCATTGCTTGGTCACTGAAAGGATGTTCTGAGTCTTTGAAAGAGAATAAGTAAAAAGTTCTGAGTAGTTGCGAGGCAGTTGTTAAGGTGTTTCACGTGGTTGTATGGGAATTACTATGATGTTCTGAGTGGTTGCATGAGTGTTTAGGGTGGTTGCCAGAGCGTTAGCAGTAGGTAGCTGATGCAATGCTCTCATTATTTTGGGGAGCGGCTGCATGGGTAGTTGGGCGTTTGCAGTTGTTAGGGTATTTCGAGTGTTGCTAGGGCATTACTTGAGTTTTGGGTCATTGCTAAGTAATAATAAAATGTTCTGAGTCTTTGCTAGGGAACAGCTAGGAAGTTCTGAGTGGTTGCTAAGGAGTTATCAGGGCATTTCGGGTGGTTTCAAGGACATTGCTAGGTTCTGAGTCGTCGCATGTGTGTTTTGGGTGGTTACCAAGCTGTTGTTAGGGTGATCTGAGTGGTTGCTAGGTCATTGCTTGGGTATTCTGGTGATTGATATGGCATAGCTTGATTGGTAGTGGCCAGGCAGTTGTTAGGGTGTTTTAGATGATTGCACGTGGTTACATGGGTGTTTTTGGGGTGGTTGCCAAGCAGTTGTTGATCTGAGTGGTTGCTACAGCATTGTTTGGGTATTCTGCTGATTTACAGGGCATTGCTACGCAGTTGTTGTTGGGTGTTTTCATGCTGTTTGGTTTCGTTAAAATCCCAAACCTTAAATATAAGTACCTGGGGTGAGTGACATCCGTCATCTTGGTATTTTCTCCAAACTCATTCTTGAGAAATTCCTCCAGAGGGCCAGACTCATACGGCCGAGAACCTTTAAATACCTGTTCCTTCATCCTGAAGTACAGACAGCGCAGATACTCCATCGATTTACCTGCTCACGAATACAACAAACACAATTATACTGATGCATGTACACACAGTCACCAAGAAAATATTTTATAATTATATCAAGGATCTTTCTGTTCTGGATCCTGATTGGTCAATCCGGTGTTATGAATGTACGTAAATAGTAAATACTACAACAAATACCGTGTACAATAGCTAGGGCCAGTATGCCGCCAGTGCTAGTCCCAGACACCCAGTCAAAGAGTTCCCTGATGGGCCGTCCTGCTTCTTTCTCCAAAGCGATCAACATCTGGATCAGAACCAGTCCCTTTATTCCACCACCATCTAGACACAGCAATCTGTCCATTCTTGAGAAAAAGAAAAGCAAGTGAGCGATCAATTCTGTGTAGGCTTGTTCTCATCAATGTTAAATGTATGTAACATACTTCTTGCTTCCTGTCTTGAGCCCATCGACCTCTGCAAATCCACGACTCATGGCCGTGACAGCTGCCGCCACGTGCATGATGTCATCAAACCCTATGGACCAATTATGGGAAAGATGAGAGCAGTGAACCAAACTGATGGCAGGTTGACTATCATAGATTTGCAATACCTAGATACCGCTGTTGCCATAAGTATACGCAGCATGGGTGGCCGTCAAACTGGAAAGGTCAATATCCACCAGTAAAAACACATGCTGACGCAAACACAAGTGATGAAGCAACAAGCACCATGCTTTATCAGCATGCATTTATCATCAACTGTGAAACACTACCTTCCTTTTGTCTCGCCGGTTTACATCATAGGCTGTACTGTCATGGGATTTATGTTGGTGTAATTATAGTAGGTTGGTGAGTGATTGTTTGAGTGCAACCCAAAATGTTGACCTTTCCAAGATGGCAGCTGCTACTGACAAATCTGAATGATTCAAATGGGCCATCTAGGTATGTAAATCCGGTTTCTATGACCACAGGAAGTTATATATTAGAAATAATATATATATTATAATATATATATATATATATATATTATATATATATATAGTAAGATATATAGGATAGATTTAGAAATACAAGCAGCACAGAATGTAAAAACTATAATAATAATGATTCCCCCCCCACACCCCCTCAATTAAAATTAAGGAAGGAAAGAGCGGACACAATTTTGGTGGCCATTAAGTACTAATTTAATTGATATTTAAATTACAATAATTTAAGTTAATTTAAATAGTATAATTGTATACTTAAAGGATAATAATTTTAATTAGAATTTAAATTTGTACATTATGTTCCAGAAAGCAGTCAGCATATTTATTCTACCTTATAAAATACCTTGTAGTGGAGAAGGCACTCCCAGAATGCTCTGCATTGAGTTCAGCTAAAATATTCATCCAAATGGTGGACAAAATCAATAGAAAAGTCAATTTACTCATGTGCCAAAATTTACTTATTTTTTTACAGAATATTTCTGCATGTTACACGAATTAGAGTGTCATGTTGTTAGCTTAGCAACATGCTAACGCCAAAACATTATTAAAATCAATTCATGAGCCGAGTCTTCAGTGCTCTTCATGTGAGGAACCCCATTTGTATAACGCATGAGCTGTTGCCCATGTAGAACGTTCCAAATCGGCCACTCATCAGCCTATGTAGGCAGTAGCTAACCAGGTTTTGGAACAAAGTCACACTTGTTCTTCTGAACACTACTGAAATAACAACATAAAAAGTACAGAAGACGACTGAAGGACAGAGGTGAAATACTGGCAGGAAAGCGGAAAGTTTGGGGGCGGGGGCTTTACCTATGCCAGGAGGCGGAGCTTTGTTGACACTGAGGATAGGGCTGTTGAGGGAGGGCGGGTGACACCGCTCGGCCCCTACACTACACAGCATGTTCAAGAGCACCTTACGGTTGGGCCCTTCAGCATAAGTGCAGGATTAGACACACGCATGCCGTAACACCCACACCATACACATGGAAGACAGAAAGAGTATGCGTTAACTGAATGCATGAATGAGAAAACAAGAGCATGACATTTCATTCTTGTAGTCAAAAACTTAGATGTGCAAAAACCATCATGACACGCAGGCTGTTACATAGTTTGTGGTGAAGCTCTCACAAGAATTAATACAACCAATCAAAACATCAGGACCTATCAGACAGCTTCTGCCAGTTTTTCCAGAGAATAGCATAGGCTCCTTATGATGCTGAAGACATTTGCCCCCTCTTTTCTGTTTAAAATCGTCTAGAACTTTTTGTGATTAATAACAAAAATAAATACTTACATACAAAAATATTTTTAAAATAAATAAATAAATACATATTTAAAATTTCAAATAAATAAGTTTATTTTTTAAAGAAACACAATTTTACAAAATATGTAATTTGAATTAAAATTTTAATTAAATGAAAAATATATTTCAATAAATCTAAACAAATAATACAAAAATAAACTCCTGGTGGCTTTATACACTTGAAATGTGCTATGACTGGCTGAGAAATTAAACACTTTAAAACACATTTAAAGCAAACCAAAAGCAAATCATTAGTGCGTCAACAAATGAACAACACACAAGCTTGCATTGTGTGCTGTTGCTCAGTTGTACATGGCATAGCAACTCAATTTATGGTGGTCTTACGGTTAGATATGTTATCTTGCATGCAAAACACCTCAAAGCGGCACACTTAGACAACGGGCTCTGTGACACTGTGCAACTAGAAATTGAAAGAGCTTGAATACATTGGCGACTGTTCTGTTAGCCTTCAATTGGGTGTCTAATCTCACATCTCTTTCTCTCTCACCCTTGCTGGTACGGGCTGCGATGAGTCCTGGTGTCTCTCCCAGGTCATTGTGAACTTCGACATCTGCTCCAAACACCATGAGAGCTTTGATCAGGTCCATGTGGTCCAACTGAGGGTCCAGAGGTTACAGCATACAAGAAAAAAACTGAAAAAGTGCTCTCTATACCAACAATTTCTGTTAACTTTCAAAACTTTATAATTATTCAGTCAATTAGAGTTTGATCACAGCTACCCTAAGATGATCCTTACATTTTCCATTTTTCTTTTGAAATATAAGACCGTCACACTGACATATCAACAAAATTTAATTTACTTTCTTCTGATAAATAAAACTACTACATTTCTTTCATTGAATAAAGCTAAATTAATCAAATATTAAATTAAATGAAACTTCAAAATTTGGTCTAATTATAACCGTTTTAAGATGAAGTACTAATTAAAAGTATTAATTTGTAAGTACTAAATTAAAGTTAAATAGAAATAGAAATATTAAAAAAAGAAAAAACATACTAAAATAAAATTTAAATGAAAACAGAAAACACAAACATAATTAAAGATTTAATTAAATTTTCATAAATATTAAATTACACACCGTACCAGATAATTTTACCCCCATATTTCAGACAAAAAAAAATATTTTTTGCCAAAACTTATGTCCATACTGCATTTTAAATTTACATTGGAGATTTTAAAAATTTTCAATAAAGGTTGTTTTATATTTTTAGTCAGCATGCAATAAATATGAACTTATCATTAATCAATACACATAAATGCATATTACTAATAAATAATAATAATTTTGTAATGATAATAATAATAGTTATTGTTTTACTAAAATTATTATTTAACCATCATTACTGTAATACAATTATTTTTAATAAAAATTGCATAAATTACAGGCAGATTTTTTTTCATATTTAATTTTTATATTTTTACATCTAGATTGAGGTGAAATATGAGCCAGAAATGTTCTTGACAGGCTTTATGAAATCCTCTCTCATACCTTCATGGCGAGGTGCAGTGCTGTGTTTCCATCCTGACCCTTAATGTTGGGGTCGGCTCCGTGGGTCAGCAGCGTCATTGCGGCCTCAAAGCGCCCCCTCTTGGTCAGGATGTGTAACGGACTCTCTCCGGTCTTGCTCAGGTAGTTGATGCTACATCCTCGGTCCAGCAGCACACGGCTCATCTAGAGAGAGAAAACACAGGACGGTCATACAACTAACACTTTCAATTCCTCAAGCACAAAAAACAAAGCGAAGTGTTTCTGACCTCAGCAGTCTTGGCCCAGTGAAGAGGCGTTCCGCCATAAATCGGATCCTCCGCCAGAAGTTGATTTGGGTTGGTGTTTAAAATTGCTTCGGCACAACTAGGAGGAGTGAGACGCGTGAGTTAGAAGCCTGCATGTGAATTATCAATTAAAAAGGAAAGAGAAGATTCTTGTCCTGCACCTTTTCTCACTAAACTTCATGACGGTGTGGATTGGATAGCCATTGCTTCCCATGATGTCACAGCGTGCTCCGCCCCCCAGCAGGCCCTTGACCACCTCGACCCTCCCGAGACGGCATGCAATGTGCATTGGTGTTTCCCCGGCGGCGTTCAGCTCATTCACACCCATGCACATCTGTGCACACAAAACCTACGAGCAACAAAAATAAAATACACAATCATAGACACTCGAATTTGGCATTCAGCAGATAGTATGTAAGCCCTAAGTTGACCTCTCACCTCTATAACACCAGCAGAGTCTTGTTTAGCAGCGCAGTGCATGGGCGTCTCTCCGTTCTTGTCCTTGATGTCCGTGCGAGCCTGACACTCCTCCAGGAGCTCTCGCACGCAGCCCACATCTCCTCTCTCGCACGCCAGGTGCAGCGGGGTCTGACCCTGGGCATCACGGGCATTCATCTGACTGCAAGGGGCCACAAACAATCACAATGTTTAACATTTTGTTCTTGATTTAATGTTTATAATCGGACTCAGAGATTTTTTTTTTTTTTTTTTTTTTTACATAATAGTTAGTTTAAAACTGGCCAGGTTTTTATAAACACAATATATATATATATTAGGGATGCACGATATATCGGCCACCATATCGGTATCGGCCGATAAATGGTCATTTTTTCTGTTATCGGTATCGGCCCAATAAGAAAATTTGGCCGATATCTTAAAGCCGATAAAAAATGCATTATTTCCTTCAGAGACACTTCAGATGCGTGCTGTTCATTTGCAGCCTTTTGTGCAATTGTACGTTGTAATATTGTGTTTATATATGATGTATATCTGATTTATCTCATATAGAATGCGTTTGGTTAAGTTAAAAGAGCGCTTCAGTTTACCAGTGATAAACTCAAACAGCAGTGCACAACATTAATAACTATGATTGGTAATGTCGTGTATATAACATTCTAATGAGAACATTATTATTATAATAAAACGTTGTGCATTCTTTGGGTTTAGTTTCTGTTTTTTCAGCGCGTTGTTATGGGAAGAGCGCATCCACAACAGGATCACACATTCTGACTATAGCACGCAATAACTGCGTCATTTTGTACATATATAAATTGTAATATTATGTTTGTTTTATTAATATTAATCTCAGGATGCATTTTTGAGTTAAATAAGCTGCCAGCAAAACTCTTCAGTTTACCGTGTTCATTCAGCTCTTCAGCTTCAGCACGCGCAGCTCAAACGGCTGCTATTTAAAACAGTGGTATTAATTTGTTACTTTTTCAAAATCATTGATACATTATTAATAATAACAACCACTTGTATTTTTTTATTATTATTTTCATCAGCAATATGGTTTAGTAATTAAAATTATTTAATTATTGTCCGTGCAGAGGCTGTTCCGTTTTATTGATCTGTGGCGCATTTATTTTGATTCTTTACACGTGTAATGATGTCCAATGACTTGTTTGCATTATTTATGCATTATTTTATTTGTAAGACTTTTTTATGACTAAATTTGGTAATGGGAGAGTAAAATTATTTTTAAAACATACACCGTTCAAACTAGGCTGCTTATGTTGAAGTGTTCGGGATGTGGCTTTTAAATGATGAGACCTTTTTTGTAATCAGGCTCTCAAAAAGTATAACAATTTGGATATAGATTTATCGGCCAACATATCGGTTATCGGGTTTCAAAAATAAAGGATTATCGGTTATCGTATCGGCCAAAAGTTTCATATCGGTGCTCCCTAATATTATACTGTTTATATATATAATACAGTGGGTACGAAAGTATTCAGACCCCCCCGTAAATTTTTCACTCTTTGTTAGATTGCAGCCATTTGCTAAAATCATTTTTAAGTTTTTTTTTTCCTCATTAATGTACACACACAGCACCCCATATTGACAGAAAAATACAGAATTGTTGACATTTTTGCAGATTATTAAAAAAGAAAAACTGAAATATCACGTGGTTCTAAGTATTCAGACCCTTTGCTGTGATACTCATGTATTTAACTCAGGTGCTGTTCATTTCTTTTGATCATCCTTGAGATGGTTCTACACATTTATTTGAGTCCAGCTGTGTTTGATTATTTTGATTGGACTTGATTAGGAAAGCCACGCATTTGTCTATATAAGACCTTACAGCTCACGTCAGTGCATGTCAGAGCAAATGAGAATGGGGTCAAAGGAACTGCCTGAAGAGCTCAGAAAAAGAATTGTGGCAAGGCACAGATCTGGACAAGGCTACAAAAAAATTTCTGCTGCACTTAAAATTCCTAAGAGCACAGTGGCCTCCATAAACCTTAAATGGAAGACGTTTGGGACGACCATAACCCTTCCTAGAGCTGGCTGTCCGGCCAAACTGAGCTATCAGGGGGGAAAATACTTGGTGAGAGAGGTAAAGAAGAACTTAAAGATCACTGTGGCTGAGCTCCAGATATGCAGTCGGGAGATGGGAGAAAGTTTTAGAAAGTCACCATCCATGCAGCCCTCCACCAGTCGGGGCTTTATGGCAGAGTGGGCCGACGGAAGCCTCTCCTCAGTGCAAACACATGAAGTTTGCTAAAAACACCTGAAGACTCCAAGATGGTGAGAAATAAGATCATCTGGTCTGATGATACTTTTGGACTTAATTCTAATCTGTATGTGTGGAGAAAACCAGGCACTGCTCATCCACCTGTCCAATACAGTCCCAACATTGCACAGGGTTGTGGCATCATCATGCTGTGGGGGTGTTTTTCAGCTGCAGTGACAGGACGACTGGTTGCAATCGAGGGATATATGAATGCGGCCAAGTACAGGGATATCCCTGACGAAAACCTTCTCCAGAGTGCTCAAGACCTCAGACTGAGCCGAAGGTTTACCTTCCAACAAGACAAGACCCTAAGCACACTGCAATACCGAAGGAGTGGCTTCACAACAACTCTTTTACTGTTCTTGAATGGCCCAGCCAGAGCCCTGACTAAACCCCCATTGAGCATCTCTGGAGAGACCTAAAATGGCTGTCCACCAACGTTTCATCCAACCTGACAGAACTGGAGAGATCTGCAAGGAGGAATGGCAGAGGAACCCCAAATCCTGGTGTGAAATACTTGTTGCATCTTTCCCAATAAGACTCATGGCTGTATTATATCAAAAGGGTGCTTCTACTAAATACTGAGCAAATGGTCTGAATATTTAGGACCATGTGATATTTCAGTTTTTTCTTTTTTAATAAATCTGCAAAAATTTCAACAATTCTGTGTTTTTCTGTCAATATGGTGTGCTGTGTGTACATTGAGGAAAAAAAATTTACTTAAATGAGTTTAGCAAATGGCTGCAATATAACAAAGAGTGAAAAATTTAAGGGGGTCTGAATACTTTCCGTACCCACTGTATATATTTTTTTAAATAGTACATTTAATATAATTAAAAATAGAATGTGGAAACTTCTCAGATACAGTGTACGTGACCTTTTAACTTTGTCCTTTTCTAGATATCTCACCTCAAAACGTAATTGTGTTTGAGACAGTCTCTCAGTCCAGTATCCACAGCGACGTGAGCCGAGCTCCAGTCGGGGTGATTCCGCACACAGTCTACGATTGGCTGGAACGTTTCAGGTTTCAGCGGTGGGCGGAGCATCTCATAAAATGGGCGGAGTTTGAGGGCATACTGAGGGAACCAATTCATGGCGTCATCCTCTGAAGCAACCTGGAACATCCTAAGCACAAAGAGAGCAAATTCACAATTCTGGAAACCCACGTATGATGAGCTAATGAAGTGGATGACAATGGAAAGCCATATTCAGGGTGGTGGCGTTATTTAACGAGAGTGTGGATCCACAATGGTTCTTTGTGGTCAAGGCTTCCCACTGCTAGTTACAGTCATGTGCTGATGGGAAAGCAAACTTATTCGAAATACTGTGAAGCAATATGGGAGTTTTTGCAAAATTATGATGAAATCAGAGGACCGTTGTGACTTTTGCAGGAATCCAATTTATTGGCTGAAGATGGGTCGCGCTGTATTGTGAAGCTTAACTAAAAGGGTCTCACCTCAGAGCCACAGATGAAGACTCGGGGCAGAGAAGCAGGCAGTCCCACGAATGGCTCTGTTGGTTCCTGTACAGGACCAGCCTGCCCTCCTGTTTCAGTAGCACTTTGCCATTATAATCCGACAGCTGCACATCCCTCACACGGTACGGGTTGGAGAACAGAGTCGACACGGAGCTCACCGTGTCCAATATACGGCCCAGGAACTGCATGGTGACCTGGGTAAGAGAGGGAAGTGGAAAGCTTTACACATTATCATCCTGTTCAAAAGTTTACTCTTAATGCATCAGTAAATGTTTTGACCTTTTGTTATTGTTATGTATGAGTCCCTTAAGTGTCCTCAGTTGAAAAAATGGATCTCAAAATCATAGTCACTGTTGGAAAGGGTTTATATGCAGAAGATGCTGGAAAACCAAAGAAATGCGGAGCTGGAGGATTTTTCAGAAGACATGCTCGTTTAACTTTGTGTATATAAATATATATATATATCTTATGGGTGATGTCTAGCAAATTGTGAAACATTGTGATGGACGATGTCATCGGTGGGCGGGGTTAGGGGTGTGCCCGAAGCGTGAATCCGTATGCAGAAATGCATGGAAAACAAATAACGCGTTCTACGGAGCCACTAAATGGACATGGTTAGCTGCTTGCTAGTGGTAGCCTGTTACATTACGGTACATAAGATTTAACTTACCACATAAACAGAGTTAGGAGAGATGACTTAGGACGATGGTGAATGATTTGCAGATACTGAGCACCACGGACAAATATCTAGTCTTGTAAAATGTGTGGTAGGTACTGCTGCTCCGTAGTATAGAGTCCGTGTGATGCGAATCTTGAAAGTTAAAGTGAAAGTAAAATGAGAGTGCGCATTTGAAAGCGGTTTCAGTGCCCTGCATATTAGTAGCGGCTCCCTGATGGCGGCAATTTATATACAGTAGAATTACCCAACAATATAATTGCGAGAGAAAGTATTGAAATATTTTTTTTTATCCTCCCATCTCGTAGGCTATTTATTCCCTTTTGGGGTTCCATAGTACACAATTTTCTTTCCGAACACGGAGTTGGAATGCGGCAGATTGCAGGGGTGGTATGAGCCTCAGCAATGGACGGCCCAACCCTACTACACACACCCACACACACACATTATATATATATATATATATATATATAATATTATATAGTATATAATATATATATTATATCTATATATATGTTTAAAACTTTGATGATTCGTATATTCCTCAGTTTCGTGCCGGCTGCAATATTAATAATATTTACAAAATTTTGTCTCTCTTAGAAATGCACATTTGACAGTACCTTGAGTTGACAGTAGTAACAGCTTGAGTTATGATGATTTGCATCTTTGGGTCCCTCACGATCCGATTCTGGGAGTCACGATCCGATTCCAGAACGATTCTTGATCTACTTTTTTCCCCCTTATTAATTAGTTTACCGACTTGAGAATCTTAAAATCCTTACGTTTACATATCCTTACATAAGTAATTAAGTACTTTTTTTTTAATAATTACAAATTGAAAAAAATAATTAAAACAGTTGTATGTTAATAATAATTAATTAATAATTAATAATGTAATTTTAAACTAATATAACTTCAAAACATACAAGCAAGTAGCAAATAATAAAGAGGAGCATATAAACATATTACAAACAACAAACAAAGCGTGCTTTCAGTATTTAAGATTATCTTAACCTTTCCGTTCAAGAACTTCATCTTTATGTTTTCCTTTTCTATTACATCATAGACCGCGTAGGGCTGGACAATAATTCAATAATTCCCCAAAATTATGTACTCGCGTATCTTTTTTTTCCAAAACGGTGATAATGGTTTTAATTCGATAATAGCCTACATTACCAGTGTTTCCCCTACATTGATTTATTTGTGGCGTTTGACTTCGTTGAATTAACATGAGCTCTGCACGTTTCAAAATCATAACGTGATTGGGTGTTTTATATGAATGTATCTCTAAAGGGAAAGGACTATCTTCAGAAACGTTTCGATGGGATTTTTATTTTATCTAATAAAAGAAGTGTTCATGAGCGGAGCGGATTTGATTACAGCCATTACTGGAGAAAACGCTAGTTCAACCGCTCTTAAAGGGTCTCCTGCTGGCCGAGAATCAGTTTGCATTTTTCATACTCTTTATACTGGCTATCAGTCTACACTACCAGTCAAAAGTTTGAACAGATAAATTTTTAATGTTTTTGTTTTTTTTTAGAATTTCTTCTGCCTCACCAAGCCTGCATTTATTTGATCCAAAGTACAGTAAAAGCAGTAATGTTGTGAAATGTTATTACAATTTAAAACAGCTGTTTTTTTTATGTGAATATATTTTAAAATATAATTATTTCTGATCAAAGCTGAATTTTCAGCATCATTACTCCAGTCTTCAGTGTCACATGATCCATAAATCATTCTAATATGCCGATTTGCTGATTATCAATATTTAAAACAGAATTATTTTTTTGTTTCAGGATTCTTTGATGAATAGAACAACCAAAAGAACAGCATTAATATCTGAAATAAACACCTTTTGTAACATTATACACTATTCCATTCAAAAGCTTGGAGTCAGTATGAAATTATAGAAATTAATACTTTTATTTAGCAAGGATGATTTAAACTGATCAAAAGTGAAGATAAAGACATTTATAATATTACAAAAAGACTTAAATTTCAAATAAATTCTGTTCTTCGAACTTTTCTATCATCAAGAAACTGCAAAATTCTATTAAACTCTAAATTTCAACATAATATAAATGTTTTGAGCAGCAAATCATCATATAGAATGATTGCTGAAGATCAGGTACACTTAAACTGGCGGAATGATGCTAAAAATATAGCTTTGAAATCACAGGAATAAATTACATTTTAAAATATATTTCAAAATGTTACTGTTTTTGCTGTATTTTAGATTTTAAAAAATGCAGGATTGAAAGAATTTCACATCTCTTGTTTGTGTGAAGGCTAAATACAAATAAAAGGTGAAAATTAAATTATTTGTGCTGTTTTTTTTTCTAAAATATTATATGGTTTTATATGAGATGTCAGAGACTTCATTCATTTTTCATAAGTTTGTATGCACAGACATCTGTTGTGGCCGTTCTTGGCTGTTTTTTTTAGGCTTTTTTAATAGTGTTCATATCGGTATCGGAATTATATTGTATCGACCGAAGTTAAGAAATATATCGTGATATAAATTTTTGCCATATCGTCCAGCCCTAAAACAGCGGGGGATCTATTAAGATACAATCACGCACTGAAGTAATATGGTTTGTCCTGTCCGTTTAATCCCTTGACACATAACTGGCTGTGTCTACATTAATTTTGCATCATAAAACCATTTTGAGACGCAAGTGCACTCCACTTACACAGAGTCGCGCGAGCAGTCGAGTCTTCACAAACAAAGTGTGCGCCAGCATTTTAAATTGAAAGCAACCTTCTGTTAGTGAGGTTCATATTTTAAATATACAAGTCCACTGCATCCCAAACCACATAAATGATGTGGAGCGTTTGTAAGGAAAATACAGACGGGCGAGACTGCCCACTTCAAGTGTACTCAAACAATGCGCATCCTGTGCAATGAAGCCGGCGAATGTCCTTGTAATTCGCGTCAACCTTTCCGAACTTTATGAAAGATTATTTTCCGGAAGGTTCGAGTGGTTATGTTGTGAGTATTGAAGCAAGCAGAATACAGGGTTTTCTAAAGCAACTCAGCTCATCAGCTCTCTGTTAAAAACTAAGCTCAGAATCAATCCAGGATCGCGTTGCATCGATGGACGATTTCTTCTCCCAGCCCTAGTTAGGATACAGATGTAAATTTATGCTCATTATCACAAACAATCTGTAAAAAATTGTAACAACCTTGTAACCTTGATTCTTATAGTCTATTTTTATTTTTTTGAAAAATATGTTTTTATATTTATTTTCATTAGCATATTTCAAATTACTGGTTAAGGATTTTATTTATTTTTCATTTTATATTTTCCTCTTTTACTATATCCAGGTTTACTTTTAAGATTCAAAGGTAATAAGGTCATACCATTGTTATATAAAATATACAGAATATAATAAAATAAATATCATAAATATATATTTAACTTTTGCACTTTGTATTCATTTTAATAACTTGCATTGCTAATACATGTTGTTAATGTGCATTATTTAACCTGCTCTGCTGTGGGAACCCTTATCTCTTAACTTTTGCTCACTGAGCTATGTATATTGATCAAGACACGTTTTGCGGCGAATTCATTCTTTAAGAAGCATGAACTAATGTACTAATATACTGTATTCCAATGTCCTGCAGAGTTTAGATCAAACACACGAGCTTACCTGGAAGGCAACCTTGATGAGCTGGCTCAGGTGTGTTTAACCAGGGATGGAGCTACACTCTGCAGGACAGCGGCCCTCCAGGATCAAGTCTGGACGCTCATCAGTGTCTGGGATTGAAGTAAGCAGGGAGGAGCGGAGTCTGAAGAAAAAGCCACATGATCAAGCTGTTGCTGCTGTCGGGTGGCTAATGCAAATGAGTGCTGGCCAAAACTGCAGCCACAGCCATGCGCAGGAACGTCTGCGTTGACTAAGCGTTCAATGATTGGCTGGTTCGATAATGAGGTGGGTTTTTAGTCTCGCTCGCAACCGAAATGTCATCTAAGCTTGTTAGCATTTCACAGCTCGCCGTATTCGTTGGCTTTTCATTATCACTACTCAACTGACAAAAACCACAACTTGTTTCTCAAAACTCTGCGTGCCACAAACCAGTTTAACTGTCATTCAACTTGACAAGTCACCAACAGTTAGCACTCGTTTTAAACCAAATACCACAATTCAGTTTTAATTCTCACTGAAATCTAACATCCCTTAATCATATTGCATTGTATCCTTCGCTAAACGCCTTACCTTTCCGCTATTTCATGATCCCGTTCGGTTACGGATGTACAGACTCAGAAGATCGCTGACTTTTGACGGCGCACATCAACCATCACTGCATCACAACCAACCTTGTATAAGCTTGACTGACAGACGTAGAGGCCAATCAGTAACCAAGTTTCCAGTGCGCGACCGCGATTCCAGCCAATGAGGCTGAGGGGGCGTTTGTCGTCGACAAACGCAGCTGCTTTAGGACTCACGCATGTTAAATATTTAATAAGGGCTTTACGAACGAGTTGTTTTGAGCTTGACAACCAAACTGGTCTTTATTTAAAAGTGCTGTAACCCGTTTTTGAAATAAAACCTAAAAAGAAACAATAGGGAACGTTCTGTATTGATTCCCCCTTTAAGGTTGACTCAAAACACTTCCCTGCAACGTTCTGGGAAAGTTAGATTTTAGTAAAAAAAAAATAACCAAACGCTGCATTGAACGCTCTATCCCTGACAGCTCAAGTACATCACAGAGACATCTATTTGATGTCTGCATTTACATCTGCAAGACCTATGTTTTGCTCATCTGCAATACGTCTATAGCACATTTCCTATCGGATGCCAAATAGACTTTTAGAAGATGTCTTTAAGATGTTTATGATTTACAATGAATGTAAAACTGACATCTTAGAGACGTCTATCAGATGTTTGTACACAGCAGATGCTTTCCAGATGAAGAGAGCTTTAACATCTTGCAGACGTACGTGGGATGTATCTTTCAGATATCACTAGAGAAAGCCTGACCTGGCCTGACATTTTTTTATAGTAATCAGGAGAAACTAAGATATTTAAACATAACATACCATTTACAAATGATTTATTATAAATTCAGTAATGACATCCCCAGTCCCCTCTCTTTTTTATTTATTTATTTAAAATAAATGAAGTACTTTTTATTTTAAGTACACAGTGTAGGGAGTAGTCCACAATCAATAATTAAAAGTTCAATCCACAGTCAGAACAAATCAAGCGGACGATACCAAAACAGCACCACAGGGAGAAGCCAAAGACCACAAAAGCTTGCCTTGGACCTGACTGTACTACTTTATGGATCCATTCAGAATCACTAAACCACTGACCACCGTCTAATCTAAAACCTTCAGCCAGCATCTGTTAATAAAAGCTCTTGCTTTTAAGCCAAATACATGCTGAAAATAATAATTTTACTGACATCTGGACATAAGTCACTATTCTCTGCATTAGCGCTATTATGAATTTACTGTTTGAATTCGCTTACTGGATCCATAGACTTTCCAGATTTTACGTGCATCATTTCTGTTAGGAATGTTGCGTTATAATGTACTGATTCAAAATTAGTAATCAATAATAATTATTATTTAGATACTCTGAGCACTCACCACAACAGACACAAAGTAGACGACTCCGATTGATTCATTCACGGGGACTTTGTAGGAGTGAGAGGTGACCCTTCATGGGGAGTGTGATTATAATAGTGTCATTAATCCAACCAGGACACTGACGCCTGACTCTAGCGTACCCGTTTGTGCACAATTCTTACTCCATGACAGATTATACACCACTATTAGTATTGGTAGGTTAGGTTTGGTGTGGGGGAGGGGTTAGGATAGGGGTGGGGTTAGGATTGAGATCAGGTAGGGCTTCAACGAGGGGGAGGTAATAATTTGGACAGGTGGCGAAATTGGGCACAAACCTGTTCGCGGACCGGCCCACTTCAAGCACTGGATATCCCAACAGACAAGAAAAGGTTTGCCATTCTTCTGTCACTGGAATCTATTTTTGAGCTCCTTTAAGCATATTTGTCAACAGTTTCTCACTTTGGATATTTCATGATGATGTTGTTTACATTTCGTTTTGACAGGGAAATATTTATTAAAGGGGTCATATGATGCAAATCGCAGGTTTTCCTTTCTCTTTGGAGTGTAACAAACTCTTGGTACATAAAGAAGATCTGTAAAGTTGCAAAAACAAAAGTCTCAAATCCAAAGAGATATTCAGCCACATGCCTGTTTTTAATGGGGTTTATTGGTTTTATGTAGAATAAACGACTCCCCGGCCTGACAAGGCATCACAGTATGGTAAGGGGCGCGTAACATTTCCGTCACACACTTGAGGTATTCGGCCAAATACACAACGCACTGGATAGCTGGGCCAATCACAGCAACACCTCGCTTTTCAGACCGATGAGCAAATGTAAAAATCGACGCGTTTCAGAAAGAAGGGGCATAGAGGAGAAACAATAATGTAATGTGTTTTTTTAACCTTAAACCACATAAAAACATTTCATTACACCAAATACAACCACAAAATGTTATGTTTAGCAACATTCTAAGACCCCTTTAATAACAGAAATATTTTCGTGGCGTTGCAACCAGAACATGTGTGCAACTTGCACTATTTTTTAAGTGGTTGAAGTGACTTGTGGCCAAGTATGGTGACCCGTACTTGGAATTAGTGCTCTGCATTTAAACCCATCCAAAGTGCACACACACAGTAGTGACCACACAAACACACACACCGTGAAAAAACGGGAGCCGCCGGGCAGACATATGACTACCAGCGAGCACCGGGACGTCTGCAAGATGTCGTTAAAAGACCACTTCATGCGAAAGCATCTGCTGCGTACAAACATCTGATAGACGATCTAGCATGGTCAGTTTACATCATTTTAACTAAGAAAGACATTTTCTTAACGTCTATTTGACATCTGATAGGAACGTCCTATAGACGTATTGCAGATGAGCAAATAAAAATACATCTTGCAGATGTAAATGCAAACGTCAAATAGACGTCTCCATGATGTACGTGTGCTATCAGGGATATATATCTCAGTGTCACAAAAGAAAAAAAATCCTAATAGATTTCATGTGTTTTCAGGTACAAAAGCAAAATGATTGCACTGCACCCCCTGATAGCACACGCACATCACAGACATCTATTTGATGTCTGTATTTACATCTGCACGATGTATTTTTTTTAGAGTGTTTGCTCTTCTGCAATACGTCTATAGGACGTTTCCTATCAGATGTCAAATAGACGTTTAGAAAATGTCTTTAAAATGTTTATGATTTAGAATGCATGTAAAACTGACATCTTATAGACGCCTCCGATATAGCACACGCACGTCTACAAGATGTATGTTAAAGATCGCTTCATCTGCTCTGTACAAACATCTGATCAACGTCTATAAGATGTCAGTTGTACATGCATTCTAAATCATAAACATCTTAGAGACATTTTCTAAACGTCTATTAGACATCTGATAGTAACGTCCTATAGACGTATTGTAAATGAGCAAACACTCTAAAAAATGCATCTTGCAGATGCAGATCAAGTAGACGTCTCAGTGATGTATGTGTGATACCAGGGCTATCGGATGTTTGTAGCCTACACAGCAGATGCTTTCCAGACGAAGTGATCTTTAACAGACATCTTGCAGACGTAACTTATCTGGGGTGGCACGGCAACATCTGCTCAAACCAGCAAAAATATAAAAAAAATTCATCACTCTATTATTGAGATATGGGAAAACGAAAATTATTTTCATCTTTAAAAATTATTTATGAATCTGTTTTATGTATCAAGATGTATATTATGGGTACATGATCTAATATTTCATTACCCTTCGCGCCGTTTCTAGGATTACCGGGGCTAGTGGACCCGGAGCACGTGACAGCGCGGGGGTTTGTTGCTGTCAGAGATTTGTAGAGTGTAGAGGGGCTAGACTGAGCCGTCTGGAGCGAGTGCGCCGAAAAGATGGAGGTGTCGGCGGTTGCAGAGCAGGTTTTCCCCGCGGAAGCCATTCTGAAAAGCCGCGTTAGGAAAGTGAGTAAGGAGGAGTGGGGTTTTAGGGGGTTTGGGAAATGTTTTTACGCTGTAAAGTACGGAGAGAGGGTCGTCTTTCGCTTGTCTCGCGATGCGGAGCTTCAAGGCGCCCGGCAATGACGAAGAGGGCGAGGCCTACTTGCAGATGTTTCCCGATTTTGCGACCCAATACATTTACTTGCATTGTCAGATTAGAAATAACAAGTCGAATGTGGGACATTTGGATATGAAACTTCAGATTTATTTGGTAAAATTGGGTTGTGCTGTGCTGGGAACTGACAGCAGACCCGCTAAAAGAGCAGCAGGAGGAGGCTAAAAAGGAACAAAGTGCCTGGCATGAGTCCATAGCAAAATCAATGCATGCTGGCTGACCCAAGATTCAAAGATCTCAACAATGCACGAGGGTCGAGGAGTTTAAATACTGCACAGTAGTGTCGTGCCACATGGTTTAAGGTGTTATGAGCTGTAGTAGTGTATATTTACATAAATATACTTTACTGAGCCCCAAAAATGAAATAAATGGGCATGGGGTTTGAAGTAGAGCATGTGTTGCTCATGCATTGTTTAGTTGGTGTTAAATAAAGAACATTTTCCTCTGTTTTTCCTCTTTGTAGGGTCGAATCGAGTACCTGGTTAAATGGAAAGGTTGGGCGCTAAAGTAAGTTTTTAAAATATAAACATTGCAATGGGTATTGGGTTTTATATTGTGCTGTTTCAGAGTTGTACAGTGTTTTCTAACTTTTTCTGTAGTTTGAGTAGAAGGGGACTTTGCTTGGTTGGTCTGGGGTGTATTTCAGAAAGCACGGTTAACTTACCGTCAGCTAAACCCTGAACTTTCGGCTGATTAACCCCAAACCTTGCTTACTCGAGGTATGTGGTTCCAAAAACGTGTCTGGGAGTAAGTTCATTCAACTCAGAGTATGTTCCTGGTTAAGACTCAAGACATTCTCAACAAAGCCACGAATCGACGAGTCACTATGGAAACGGATGCTAAGAAAAAGCAGGCCATGCTGTTTCTTTCTTCTTCTTTTGTTCAATGGTTGTTTACATGCTTAATGCATATCGCCACAGATGGTTTTGCAATCTTTTTTTTTTTTCGTTTAATCTTTAATCCTTGAATATGAATTATATTGTTTGTTTAATGCTAATTATATATTAAGTCATATCAGATATGTATTTTGATTTAGAATTGAGACATTATAGAAAATGCCGATCCATGTGTGAGATGATAATATAAAATTGAATAAATACATATATATATAATATAATAAATTAAACATTACCTCGTGATAGTGTTTTATAATTTATACAGATAACTTATATATGCCAATAAAATAAATATAATAACCATATTAGAATAATATATTACCTTATGTATTACTTATATTGACGCTTCATCATTACATATCATGCAGATATATATATCTATATAATAGCTTATTCCAGATTGTAATATTATATAATGTTGCGCTATCTGTCACGCCCACTGAAGGCTTGTCAGTAGATCACACGTGCGCTGATAGCGCTGAAGTGAACTAACCCTGGAACATAACCTGCTCCGGAGCAGGTTTTCTTCAGAGAGCAAGTTACTATGGTTACTTACATACCCTGAAAGTAACCTCCGATTTTGGAAACGAAAGCTGAGGTTATCCGCCTCCATATCCTCAAACATACCCGGAAATGTCACATAACCTCCTTTTTGGAATACCACGTTTCCCAGTTAGTACTAGATAGTGTGTAACGAAGAGAAGGTTGGCTGTAGGCTATATAAGGAAAATAAAAGGATTTGTGTGTTACTGCTTTGGAATAATTCCATTTATAGGGGTCATATGATGCGATTTTATTTTTTCCTTTCTCTTTGGAGTGTTTTTCAAGCTCTTGGTGCATAAAGAAGATCGTAAAGTTGCAAAGACTAAAGTCTCAAAAAAAAAGATATTCTTTATCAGTCAGAGTCAGGCACGCCCCCTAACTAAACGGTCGTTCTAACGCCCCCCACATATTAGTCCGCTGTGGGAAGATTTGCATAACGCTCGACCAAATGTTTCACGCAAAGAAAGAGGCGTAGCTTTATTCTAGCGTGTAGTATTGTTGCTGCCACAATGTCGGAATATGCTGTGTGTTTCGTTGTGGAAAGCGAAACTACTGTGTTTGCCTTACAAAAGGAGGACGATATCGATTCGTAATGGCTGGAGTATCCGTGATGGTACTCACTGAGGAATACATAACTTTGCGCTGTGGATATCCGGACGGGCTTTCACCAGGTGTTGACGAAGAAGAGTCCAGACGGGGTGCACATGGGGTTGCCGCAAAGCCCGCCGGCCTTCCGCACTTCTAGGCCCCCGGACTACCGAACTAACACTAGAAAGATCACACGTGGTGTAGTTGGTAGTTAGAAACACTGTTCCAGAGCACAGTTCAACCCAACAATTTCAGATGGGCAGAACATTTTATGGAGGCTTTTCCTGATCTGGTAGAGTAGGCTTACAACTGACGGATGTTCTTCCTGACTCAAAGCGTAAGTACCGTTTTATATTTAAAGAATTTTCCACTGACTATTCAAACGTGAGTTTTCAGCAGTGTAGAGTAGCGCTTGTTGTTTGTCATTTCTCCGATCACAAATGCAGACAGGTTTTATGTTTACGCGGCGCGATCAACGCAACGCGTAAAAAGACAGTATAGTCATTATAATCCGTAATTATGTCCACACTGGATGCAACAAAAACCTCGTTTATAATGGTTTTATGTTTTTGTCTCGTCGCTCCTGCCGGACAGGGCATCACAGTATGGTGGGGGCGTAACATTTCCGTCACACGCTAGAGGTATTAGGGCCAATCATAACGCACTGGATAGTTGGCCAATCACAGCACCCCTCGCTTTTCAGAACGATGAGCTTGGTAAAAATCAAGCGTTTCAGAAAGGCGGGGCATAGAAGAGAACCAATAATGTACAGTATGTGGAAAATAATTAACGCATAAACACATTCATTCAGCCAAATACACAAAATAATGTTCTTTTTAGCACCATCATATGACCATTTAATAACTGCCATAAATTCTAAAGTGGTTATAATATTTATTTTAAACTTGATTGTCAAATCTAATTTGCATAAGATCACATTTGCAACCAAACCAAAAAAATGCCGTAAGTAAAACAAGACCACACAACAACGGACCCAAACCATGAGCCACTAAACTGTTAACCTAATAAATGTGACTTAATTCTGAAATTTATAATGCATAGTCAAGTCAAGACACTTTACTTTATATAGTAGCTTAATACAGTACTGGATTGTGTCAAAGCATGCTTTACAGGTGCTAAACAGAGAACAAAAGTGTGCTCCGTAATGTAATTCGAGGCCAATAGGAAAACCGTCACGTTAGCAGTTAAAGTTAGTAATTGTTGATCAGCTAGTGCAGTCTCCTCACAGTGTGTCAGTGTGCCGTCAAGAGTCAGCCAGTTGCAAAGAAATTGTGTCCACAAAAGAAGCAAGTGCCAAGGTGCAAGGAACAAAACTCCACGTTGACAGACAAATGGAGAAAAAAAACCTCTGGAGAAAACAAGGCTCACGTCGGAGGGGACCGTTCTCACTCCTTACGAATGTAGTGAGTAATCGGGTGTAATGGAGAAAGTGTTCCCGCGTTCCGCGCACTTGACCTAATGATGCAGGCGACAGAGCCTAAGCAAGCCTTTAAAACTGATTGAATATGGAAAATGATTGTGTTATGTGTAAGCCAGGTTTAAGAGATGGGTCTTTAATCTAGATTTCAACTGACAGAGTGTGTCTGCCTCCCGACCAACGCTAGGTAGATTGTTCCAGAGTATGGGCACTAAATAGGAAAAGGATCTACCACCCACAGTTGATTTTGATATTCTATTTATTATCAAATGGCCAGAGTTTGAACACGACGCAGTGGAGTGAGAGGACTTAATGCACGGAGAGCCCACTAAAGGTACTGAGGAGTAAATAATCAAGGCAGTACAAGTATTCGCAGATTGAAAATGTATACGCTGTTTAATAGGAGCAGTTCAGTGTTGTAACAGAATATGTTTGTAATCTGGTGCTAGTAAGAACTCTAGCTGCTGCATTTTGGACCAGCTGGTGTTGGTTTATAATCGCCACAGCGTAACCACCCGATTATTACCACCACTCTACCCTTGGGCCATCACTTTAGCACGTATGCTTGTTCACGTTTCGGACACATTTGATATGACGGGACTATGTTCATCTTAGATATATTTGTAAGATGGTCAACGGAATAGGGACGGTTAGCCAAAGATGCTAGGACAAACATAGATTTGAAGCGCGACAAGGTGCGGTTATCACATAGCAACCCCTCGGTGACTCACTGATGGATGAGATTGACGCACAGCCCTAAGGTTCGCCCGTGTTCTAGATTATACGCTGCAGAGGTTTTGTCGAATAATTTACAACCTGCTGTTTGTTAGTGACGGAATTCTAGCAGGTAGGATCAAATACAAGTCATCCAGATTTGGTATATCAACTAGGATTACATTGAGATTTTGTGAGGTGGTTATGATAGTGCTACATGCCAGGAATGAACATAGAGCTGAGGTCATCAGTATACAGGAAAGCTAACACCCTGTTTCCTGCGATGTCGCGCCAAGGTAACATTGTAAAGCGTTGAAAAGCAATGGTCCTACCTAGTAATGAGACTTGTGGTCTCCATACTGCGAGTAGTCGATTCAAACAATCAATGTTGCGCGTCAATAGTGTTGAACCGCAGTGCTAAGCTCCAGTAGCACTAATAGGAGAGCACAACACATTCGATATAATACGAGCAGGTAATTGGTAACTCGGATGAACGCAGTCTCTGGACTATTGATACGGGGTGAAAATCCTCACAGATACCATTTTTCTCTAAGAAAGAACATAGCTGTGAGGAGACTACCTTTTCTAGTATTTTTGACAGAAAAGGGAGATTCGAGATCTGTCTGTAATTTTATAATTCTCAGATCAAGTTGGTTTTTTTTTTTTTCCGAGATAGCAGTGAGGCCCCGTTTGAAGGTGTTTGTATAGATTATGCTATTTACTGATCTTATATTATTTTTTTAACCATATCTAATGACAATGAGGAAGTAATGATATCACGGTAGAGAGATTTATGGAACTTCTGAAGGCAAGCTTTTAGAATAGAAAGTGTGTGGTGTTATGCTGTGGCTGCGTGATCCCTTTATGGATATGTCGGGAAGTGAACGACCGGGGCTCTGCATTGTGGAAACAGGCCTTATGCACAGCGGACAGCAAGTGGCATTTGCGCTGTGCTGAATATTTCAGCCGCCGACAGTGTTCGTGTGCCTGCCGTTGATATCACTAACTATACTTGGTCACCATTCTACACCTATTTACAAATCACATTCTTATTCGTTTTTTAGTTTTTGGCGATGCAGTTTAAAGAAGAGCTGATACTTTGCAAAGTTGAACGTACTATATGAGGACGAGATCAAAAAGAAAGATTGGCCATTAAACAACACGGAGTTTGCTATAACATGGAAAAAACTAGAACTCACAGATTTCTTCACGCGTGACCCCATCCGGATCCACAGTAGCTGTAAAAATTACAGACAGTATGTATAAAGATCTCCCGTGAGTCCCCTTCCCACTGCCCAATCTATGGATCTGGTGGTACACAGGAGGACCCGTGGTGATGGTAGCAGCGTAGAAGTAGCTATCATACATAAACCGATTCCCACTTTTAACGCATATTTCAAATGTTGTTGTAACTATAGCAAAGCAACATGTGGACCAGAGATGAGGGAGACGCGAGCAGCCGTGGAATGATCGACTACGATCGGGAACCTTTGACAAAAGTGGAGTCCACTTTAAAGATTTACAGTTTAAAAAAACTCTTCTATAATAAAGTGTAGAGACAAAAGATATTAATTCCACTACAGATTATCATAGTAATATATAATATATAGAGTAGATAGTAGGTATACAATATATGCAGGGAGCATATATATGATACTGGAATAAATATTTTTGTTCACGTTTACAATGTAAGAGCCATGAAAAGATTATTTACATTTATTCTTTTTCTTCACTTGATTTATTTTTGCAGCTTTATGCTGCCAGTTTGACTGGAAACTAGCCTCTCTGATGGATTTTTAAACAAAAATTTGCATTATGCGTCAAAGGCTTTCATTTCGATTGTTATGGTTTAGGCTTGACACTAAAGTGATGTCATATTTTCCTTGGCTTAAATGGTGCCGTCCCACAATTCATAGGGAGCGGGAGCAGGAACTTTACGGCCCAAAGAAACGTGGACCTAAACCAAAAAACTTTGTACTAAAGGTTTGAGTTTTTTTTAAACTTTCCTTGAAATGTTTCCATTTTCTAATTGAAAAAAATATAAATAAACTTTCTGTCTGATGCTTTAGTACCTCCCAGTCACATTTGCTCTCCGTCTATCTAGGCACGGGCACAGGCGGGTGATAGACCTCGAAGCTCAAATACCCGACGCACTCCACCTCGCACCACTGCCAAGCCTCCCGCCTCTTCCTTTTCTGCAAGTTCATCCTCTTCCTTCTCCACCGCTCCAACCCCCAGAGTGCACTCTCTCGCTGCTGCTCATAAACTGAAGAAAGACATCCATCGTTGTCATAGGATGTCTCGACGACCTTTGCCACGACCCGACCCCCTAGGCGACTCCACTGGATCCACATCCTCATCCCGTCCTCCCATCTCTCCGTTCTCTGAAACTGTCCGCATCCTCAACCGCAGGGTCAAACCGCGGGAGGTTAAGCGAGGACGTATAATCTTGAACCTGAATGTCATTGACAAATCCGAAAACAGTGGAGTAACAAGTAGAAGGTCACCACAGTCGTTTGCGGGGCGGGCGAAAATCCCATCCCGAAATCGCATCATTGGGAAAAAGCAGGGGGACATGCCTTACAGGCCTTTCCAGCATCCTATGAAGATGTTGGGCTTCCCGATGTACGGCCAGCCGTTTGGGCTCCACCCCTGTGGGTCAATGTCCTCCATGGCCAATAAAGAATCCAACACTGGAGCCAATCGGAGAGGTGGAACCGGCTGTAATAGCCATTCCTCTGCTAATGCGCAGAAGTTTCAATATCAGCCTCCACCTTCTCCATCCAGCTTCAGTGGGTCTAACAACAGCTCCCCTTCACTTCAGAAACAGCCGACTCAACCTGAAGCTCCTATGTCTCCAACTAAATTGGATTCTGCAGCCTCCTCACGTTCCAGAGATGCCTCCCAACCTCCCCCAAAGTCCAGCTCTGTGCCATTCCTCCCTTCCTCTCTTGAAGATGAAGACCAGGGCTCTCCGAATCTCGCCACTTCTCGGGGCAGAAAACGGAAACTTCGTCATCGAACCCAGGTGGGTCAAGCTTCGGTCTGCCAGGTTAGTGACCGCACTACCACCCCACATCCTGAGGAAAATAGGGAGCCAAAAGAGGGGGATCCCGATTGGAACCCTGAAATGGCACCCAGCTGTACCAATGTAGTCGTGACTGACGTCACCACAAACCTTCTCACAGTCACCATCAAGGAATTCTGCCATTCAGGAGCGGGTTCTGAACCCTCTTCCCCTTGCCAAGCTGCCAACCCACCCTGTCCCACCACAGCTGCCTCTTGAAAGTTACCCTAAACGTTTCAGACAAAAATATATGCCCATTAAATCCCATGAGAACTTGCCATAATGATATTCATGCACCTTAAAATAGTTGGCGTTAATGAAATTAAAATGTATTTTTGGTGAAATTAAGATATATTGAAGTATTATTTAAAGGCAGGGGTGCTTCCCTTGACCTCTACATTTTAAACAACATGCTATGATGGTTTTGTAGTACTTCATGCTTTTCTTCCCCCTCTTTTTTCCCCAGTGATCCTGTCTTTCCACAGCCTTTTTTCCCCAAGTAATTGCACCTTGCCTTGTCACCTCCAGTCCAGTAGAGACCGTCATTCCCATATCTCCAGACCTAAAGTTCAGAATCCACCCAAGAAATGCTGATCTCAACAGCTTTCTTAGACTTGAGATGTTGCACCAAGACATTTCTAATCGTTTGAAGTCCATTTTCATTGGAATACTGAGCACAGGATGCTTCACTCCTGCTATGGAAGTTCAGCCAGTGTGGGTGAAGATTGTGTATCCGCACAATGATGCATTGATTTCACCAACTTTCTCCTGTGCTGATGAAGAACCCAAGTCATTGTGGAGCTTGCTATATTACACGGGCGTAGACGTGACTGTATTTATATGCACCAAGCTGCAAAATCCTGAGGACAGTTAAGTTATTTCCTTCTGCATGAACTCCGATCCAGATGTCCTGCGAGGACTCTAAAATGAAGTGATATGAGGAAGATGCATATGCTGGTGGTAACTGTACGTAAACTTCACATACTGTGGGGAAAAAAGTATTTAGTCAGCCACCAATTGTGAAAGTTCTCCCACTTAAAAAGATGAGAAAGGCCCGTAATTTTCATCATAGGTATACCTCAACTATGAGAGACAAAATGAGAAAAAAAATCCAGAAAATCACATTGTAGGATTTTTAAAGAATTTATTTGCAAATTATGGTGGAAAATAAGTATTTGGTCAATAAAAAATTTAATCTCAATACTTTGTTATAAACCCTTTGTTGGCAATTTCAGAGGTCAAACGTTTTCTGTAAGTCTTCACAAGTTTTCACACACTGTTGCTGGTATTTTGGCCCATTCCTCCATGCAGATATCCTATAGAGCAGTAATGTTTTGGGGCTGTCAATGGGCAACACGGATTTTCAACTCCCTCCAAAGATTTTCTATGGGGTTGAGATCTGGAGACTGGCTAGGCCACTCCAGGACCTTGAAATGCTTCTTACGAAGCCACTCCTTCGTTGCCCGGGCGGTGTGTTTGGGATCATTGTCATGCTGAAAGACACAGCCACGTTTCATCTTCAATGCCCTTCTGATGGACGGAGGTTTTTCCCTCAAAATCTCCCGATACATGGCCCCATTCATTCTTTCATCCGTTTACACGGATCAGTCGTCCTGGTACATTTGCAGAAAAACAGCCCCAAAGCATGATGTTACCACCCCCATGCTTCACAGTAGGTATGGTGTTCTTGGATGCAACTCAGCATTCTTTCTCCTCCAAACAAGACAAGTTGAGTTTTTACCAAAAAGTAATATTTTTGTTTCATCTGACCATATGACATTCTCCAATCCTCTTCTGGATCATCCAAATGCTCTCTAGCAAACTTCAGACGGTCCTGGACATGTACTGGCTTAAGCAGGGGGACACGTCTGGCACTGCAGGATTTGAGTCCCTGGCGGCACAGTGTGTTACTGATAGTAGCCTTTATCACTTTGGTCCCAGCTCTCTGCAGGTCAATCACTAGGTCCCCCCGTGTGGTTCTGATATTTTTGCTCACAGTTCTTGTGATCATTTTGACCACACGGGGTGAGATCTTGCGTGGAGCCCCAGATCGAGGGCGATTATCAGTGGTCTTGTATGTCTTCCATTTTCTAATAATTGCTCCCACAGTTGATTTCTTCACACCAAGCTGCTTACCTATTGCAGATTCAGTCTTCCCAGACTGGTGCAGGTCTACAATTTTGTTTCTGGTGCCCTTTGACAGCTCTTTGGTCTTGGCCAAACTTGAGTTTGGAGTGTGACTGTTTGAGGTCGTGGACGGGTGTCTTTTATACTGATAACGAGTTCAAACAGATGCCATTAATACAGGTAACGAGTGGAGGACAGAGGAGCCTCTTAAAGAAGAAGTTACAGGTCTGTGAGAGCCAGAAATCTTGCTTGTTGTAGGTGACCAAATACTTATTTTAAAGAGGAATTTACCAATTAATTCTTTAAAAAACCTACAATGTGTTTTCTGGATTTTTTTTTCTCATTTTGTCTTTCTTAGTTGAGGTATACCTATGATGAAAATACAGGCCTCTCTCAGTTTTTAAGTGGGGAACTTGCACAATTGGTGGCTGACTAAATACTTTTTTGCCCCACTGTACTCAACTACCCACTTTCCTTATTGGAGAAGTACCTTCTCTTATTTGCCTTCTGACTACAATAGTTTGTGTTTCATTGGGATTAAAGTTCCGTCGCTACGACAGATTTCCGTCAGTTCATAAAGACAGTCACTTGCTTCATCCTTGAATATCAAGCGGTTCGACGATCAATTTGAATTCACGGATTTGTTCCCACCCCAGTTGATAAAATCAGGGACTGGTGACACTGCTGGCGGATTTAGTTTCATTTTTAGCATATAATTTCAGTTATTTAATATTTCTGTATTAAAATTTTTATATTTAAAACATTAATCTCAACATTAATTTATTAATTTAATTGCACTCATGCCACCTCTGAGCCTCATTAAACGTCTGAAAATGTACCAACAAGCCACTTTTGTCATCTTCTGTGCACCATCTGTAGTACAAATTAATTTATTAATACTAATTTCATATGATTGGTAACTTATTTGTCTTTTCATGTGGAGCTTCATGTTTTTTTTTTAAATAACAATTTTGAAAAAGAAATATGATTTAGAGGGATAGGTCACCCAAAAATGAAAATTGGATGTTTATCTGCTTAACCCCAGGGCATCCAAGATGTAGGTGACTTTCTTCTTCAGTAGAACTCAAATGATGATTTTTAAGTCCAGCCGTTGCAGTCTGTCAGTCTTATAATCCATGGCAATGGTAACAAAATCTATGAGAGTAAAAAAACATGCACAGGCAAATCCAAATTAAACCCTGCGGCTCATGACAACACATTGATGACCTAAGACACGAAACGATCGGTTTGTACGAGAAACCGAACAGTATTCATATAATTTTTTACCTCTAATACACCGCTATGTCCAACTGTCTTTGAGCACGCGCACGGCTTCCGGTGCGTGAGGTGTGTACACGCTCTGGTGTAGTTTACACAAGTGTAAGATCTCTCACACGCGTATAAATGCCGCGCACTCGCTCAAAGCAGTGGGACATAGTGGTGTATTAGAGGTAAAAATATGATATAAATACTGTCGGTTCTCGCACACAAACCGATTGTTTAGTGTCTTAGGACATCAATGTGCCGTCACAAGCCGCAGGGTTTAATTTGGATTTTTCTGTGCATGTTTTTTTTACTCTCATAGATTTTGTTACATTGCCATGCATTATACAGTGTTTCAACCTTTGTTTAGGTCGCAGGGGGGCACCCTTTGGAAATTTTTCCACGGCACCCTACAAAATTAATTTTGTCAAAATATTTGAATTTCTAACTTCGATATAATAATTTGAAAATTATAGATATTCGGTACAACAGGGAAGAAACTGCAGATTATAATGTCATACAGATATTTTTAATATTATTTAAAACATTTGTAAATCAATGGTGGCAATCAGTAGGCTAAATCCTAATGAAGAGACCGATTTATATGACAGATTTCAATGTAGGATTTTATTCATATGTAAACATTATTTAAATACCATTATAACTTAAACTATCTCACAAATTTTTGCTCACTCAGTGTTTTTAAAATTTTACAGTGGGGGGTGGTTTGTTTAAATTTGGTGGCAGTAGCACGAGACGGAGTTCAAACCTTTGAATTGCTAAAAACTTACAAGTAAGAGCAAGTAATAAAGTACAAATAAAGAAATGAATAATGATAGTACAAATAAAAAATAACGACAGGCCTTTGATTTAAATAAATTGCTTTTTAGTTTTTCAAGTAGGTCTAACAGTAGGGTTAAGATATTGAACTTTTTTTTTTTTTTTTTTTTTTACCAATTATCCAAATAATGGTTAGTCCTAGAAAGCTATTATTATCAGAACACGTGAGCATAACATAGCGGTTAGCAGATCAATGAATGAAGAGGGCAGCGTTACCAGAGTTGCCCACATACCACACCATGGGGCCTTCGCACCGCTTTAGTTCCAGAACAAAATGTACAGTACTAAAGTACTGGGACGATTTTGCTCTAACTATTTCCCAGTACGATTTAAAGGGTTGCATTCGCACCGACAGTGTGTACTAAGAAGTGACGTAAACCGGTCGACAACGACGTCATTTGTGCGCGGCGTTCAAAAACGGAAACAAAGAAGAACAAAATTAACAACAGGAGGATGGAGAACACTGTGATCGGAGCTGTGTTTTTGATGTGTCTCACAGGTTTCACAATAATGGACATGAAATGTCAACGTATACGTAAAGCGATTGAAAAAAACGGAAAGGAGGACTAAGAATCTCCAACGACAACTGGCAGTGCTACATTTGCTACAATTGCCTGCACTTCAGCGCCCGTCCATCTATCGCTGTTCTCCATACTTGCGATAAAAAAAAAAAACATTACGGCCACAAGTTGTACCGTATGTTACACAGCGTTTGAAATTCAGGGGGTGGCATTTTTGTACGCGTTTGGCCAATCAATGTCTACTTTTGTCACGATTAGTACCAGCTGTGCTGGTTAGACCCTGCTCTGGAGTAGGAGCTAATTTGGTTCTCGAAAAGGCAGGCTGGTACTAAAATTGCACCCAGTTCCGGCGGTGTGAAAATGGCAAAAAGTGGGTAGTTCCACAATTAGTTCTCGTACTATGAAAAGGTTCCCGCGGTGCGAAAAGGCCCTTATGTACAACACTAGTAGGGCTATTGCAGCCGAAACAATAATGTACTACATAGATGTTTCCTGTCAGCTCAATTTTTAGTGGACTTTGCTGTTCCGATGAGCATGAGCGGTATATGAGTGGAGCGACTGAGCAGAGCGCACACGTGTAGAGCGGGATATAATACGCAGAGCGTCACACCACGTAAAAGTGAAACCGAGGGTGAACAAATTTTTGGCACCGAAATTCGGTGCATCCATACACACAGACACACTCCGCAGCCGCGCCGAAATCAGACACACGGACCCCCACATCAATCACACCGCCTTTTTGAACTTTTAGCCATTTAAAAATATTTTAAAAAAAGTTTTTACATGGCACCCCTGCGCCGCGGCACCCCGTTGGGAAACCACGGATATACGACTGATAGACTGCAAAGGTTGGACTTAAAAATCATAATTTGTGTTGTTCTACTGAAGAAACAAAGTCACCTACATCTGGAATGCCCTGGGGGTAAGCAGATAAACAAAAAAAATTCATTTTTGGGTGAACTAACCCTTCAATATTGAAAAGTATACGTCTAAAAAAGAAAACTAAATCCACCAGCAGGTGGCGGCAAGTCACCACATGTATTGTGTGTTATGCTGATGACTGCATTTTGTTGTCCCTTGAGCTCATCCCATGTTGTCTGCAGGTCCGACTGGGCGCCAGCATTGACAATACAGACCTGGGATAAAGCTAGCTTGTTTAGTTAGTCGATGATAGGGATGTGTCAGTACTTATATTTTGTAATTGGTCCGATACTGTGTACTCATAAAAGTGCTCCAATACCAATGTCCATGCCAAATCATCTCCCCCGACCCCCCACCCCTCCATCTATCTATCTATCTATCTAAGCAGGAAGTATTGGTATTCACATTATTTAAACAAAAATGGCATATGTGCACCCTTAGTAGATATACCTCTTGCTGTCAGTTGTAGTTAACGTTAAAGGAATAGTTCTTCCAAAAGTGAACATTCTGTCATAATTTACTCACCATCTTGTCATTCCAAACCTGAACAATTTATGGTATGTTAACCAGCATGTTCATGCTCTTTTACATACAGTGAAAGTGAATGGGGACCTGGGGCTGTAAGTCTCCAAAAAAGACAAATGACTTGTACACTGTATTTCAAGACGTTTAAAGCCAGTTTATGCATGGTGGGGAATATGGAACTCGAAAAAAGTTGGCATGACAGCCTTGGCCACCATTCACTTTCATTGTAGGAACAGAGGGGGCGTCCGTGCTCGTTCCTTTTGGACGATTGGTCTGTTCTTTCTTTGGACTGCTGACTGATAATCTTTTAGGTTTTACTGAAGGAAGGTTTCAAAATGCTTGAAGGTGAGTACATAATGACAGTGTTTGTGTGAACTTCATTTAATATTTAGCATTTTACTGAAAGCTAAATGGTTTAGTTGCAGCATGGTGTCATTTTATTATTTTTGAATTTAAGAAAGTTGTGGGAAGCTTTTCGCTTATGTTTTTTTGGGCAGTCCAGCAAGCAATATTGTAACCTGCCACATTAGGCTTGAAGAAACAGGTTAAAACACAGTTTATGGCAGCTAACTTGGTTGTACTGAAGGATGATGAAATGTCAGACTCCACCGGAGGACAAAGGCAAACCTTATTATAAGATTTAATTATAGAACACAATGAAGGTCACTGTAGTAAACAGTCGTCTCTAATGGAGCCTATTAATCATCTCTGTGGCTCAGGCGAGAAATGAAAACATTACAATATTTTTATGAGTTTTAAAAAAAAAAAGGGGGAATTTCCCCCAATTATGTACAATATTGACAATTTTAAAGATTTCATATTTTAGTAGTGTATTAATGTGGTATATAATAACTTTCTTTTAATAACGTTAAATGGTTTTAGTTTTTACCGGATTAAGACGTAATGGGACTTGGCCTACTCTAAATATTCTTCTTTTCAAAGTTCTCTTTAAATGTTTTTTATTTTATTATTATTATTTTTAATCATAGTTATACGTTTATCCCAGGTCTGAAATAATTAATGTTCTGAACATATCCCTGGTGCTGCCCCACATAGGGCGCCACGTGTGGTGCATCTGTACAATAATATCTAATATCGAAGCATGTGTTGCCTTTAGCTGCTCTGTTTAATCCCATGATGTTGTTATCTTTGCCTACAAAGTGTTCCACATACAAACAGTCAAGTCCTTGTTTACCTTTACATCTTTAATGTTAGAAAATAGATGTCACTGTGGTGTGAAACGATGCAAGATGTTTTCTCCTAAAGAGGTAGCTTAGCACTATGATAACATGTGGCCTACATTTCATGCAATAGGGCTTGTATTTTGTAGCCACCAGGGGCCCTCACTGCACAGACAAGAAGAGATTATGTTTAAAATGGTTAGGATGAAGGTATACTGGAGGTTACCTCCTCAAATATCAGTGTCTGATGTGTTTTTGTTTGTTTTAAGATTTATTATTATTACTTTTTCCATGCCGTAGAAATGAATGATACGTGCTGCCTTTATTTTATAGCCATTGTTGTTCAATTTTACTAGTCTACTTTGGGTTTGAGAGGATGTAGAACCCAAAAAACAGAACTAAGTGTGATTTATACGAGTTATCTGTTTGGTAATGTGTAAGGTTAATGCCATTGATGAAGCTGATTATGATAATGAACTTGTTGCTATGACATTGTAATGTAGCGGGTGCATGATTTGAGAACCCTGATTGTACAGGTCATTTAAATGTCATAATGTTGTTGTTGCTTTGTGTTTTTCTTGAAGGAGGCTTTTAATAAAATCACTTTAAAGGCACTGTCTCTTTGGTACCCATTTAATTCTGCTGTTAAAACTTTCTATAGGACGGAGACTAGTTTGATTAATGAAATATTCCATACGTTCATATTCATAGAAATATTTCTTGTATTATGCTTTTTTTTGTTGCGCTTTTGAATCTTTACAGCATTTATCCCAATTTACTAACATTGTATGGAAAAGAGCTGCATGAACATTTTGCTTAACGTCTCCTTTTGTGTGTGTTTTTTTTTTAAAGTAAGACAAAGTCAGGTTTGGAACAACATGAGGGTGGGTAAATGATGACAGTTAAAATTTTTAGGTGAAGTATGGCTTTTAAGAGTCAACGATCACCAATATTACCCACTATGTGTTGTTTAATCTGCTAGAGGGTGCTCTGCAATGAAAATGTTAATTTGCTAAATGTTTTCATTGATTCTTTGAAATGTTTTCCCCCTTGTAAGTAAATGGTCTATTACTTTTAATAATTTGAGCAATGGTAGTAGTGATATTGCTTGCAGGGCCTAGGGAACATGTTTTCAACCACTTGACTAGACCATCTCTCCTTTCTCTGACACACCCATTTCAGGTCTTGGCATCTCTTCTGAGCTGATGATCTCAATCACCTGATGTTTGATTAAGGAGACATGGAAAACATGCAGTATTGGGGGGCTCCGGGAACGTGGTCGGGAACCCCTGCACTAGACTACAGTTCTCACGCCAGATTTTCCATCTGTGCGCCTCTGCTATCTAGTGAGCTTCACCCAGGAGAACCACATGTTCTATTAATAGCCGAGAAGTTTTTAGACTAATGACGTGTCTTTATTGCTGGTTGCACAAATAATCATGCTGCTGTCATAATCATAATCAGTATATGATTCTTAATGGGAGCACCAAATTAATTTTGAATGACCACAAATCGTCTCTAAAATGAATTGTCATTGTAGAGAGGCATAAAAACTATATTCTTGCGCCTCCTGCAGGAGATTAATATATAACAAAAAAAAAAAAAGCTAACATATTGCTATGAGCCTACTCCTACTTAAAGGGTTAGTTCACCCAAAAATGAAAATTACCCTCAAGTCATCCTAGGTGTATATGACTTTCTTCTTTCAGATGAATCCAGTCGGAGTTATATAAAAAATTGTCTTTGATCTTTCAAGCTGCTTCATGGCACTCAGCGGGTGTTGCATGCAGCAGTCCAAAAGTCAAATAAAGCGAGCGTATTCATAATAAAACGTGCTTCACACGGCTCCGAGGGGTGAACAAAGGCCTTCTGTAGCAAATCGATGCGTTTTTGTAAGAAAAATATACATATTCAAAACATAATAATCACTTTAATCTAGCTTGCGCTCACTGTTGTACACAGAAGCAGTTCCGGAGCATGACGTATGAGGTCGGCGTTGCGAATGTGCCGGGAGTTCGTGAAACCAACTTTCTTTTAGGGAGCAAAGGAAGCAAAGTTCCTCCTTTAGCAAAGGAAAACCAGTTCTCTGGGCGTATATCGAAATCCTCGACATCGTTACAAATCCTCGTTAGGTACTTCTAATAAGTGACCGTGTTTTTTTGTGAGATCTCCGCTGCGCTTCAGTTTTTCAAAGTCTGAGCGGCGCATGCGCAAAGCCGACCTCCATACGTTCATCGTCTGGAGCTGCTTTTTTGTACAACAGTGCAGCGCAAGTACCTTAAAGTGATTATTAGGTTTTAAATATGCTTATTTTTCTTACAAAAACGCATCTTTGGTCACCCCCCCGGAGCCGTGTTGAGAACTTTTTTTTTATGGATGGGGCTTTTTATTTATCTTTGGATGAGCATGCAACACCGCTGATCTGCATTAAAAGCTTGCAAGATCAAAGACATTTTAAATAAATCCGACTGGCTTCTTCTGAAAGAAGAAAGTCATATACACCTAGGATGACTTGAGGGTGAGTAATTTATGGCCTAATTTTCATTTTTGGGTGAACTAACCCTTTGAGGTTAGATATTTGTATGTAAAGGCATGAGCACAACTAATGGATAGAAGGTGGATAGAGTGAGAAACAGACAGATAGACTGACACATAGATAGATAGATAGATAGATAGATAGATAGATAGATAGACAGTGTCTGACAGACTAAACAGAGGGATGACGAATGGTTGAAGGGTATTGGAGGCGGGCTTTACTGAGGAGGGTGTAGCTGCAGTCATCATGGCTCCCAGACCGCGTATCCCAGTGCAATAGTAAATAACTTGAAAGGAAATGCATTGTCCATGTTTATAAGAGAGAAGTGCGTTAATTTAGGATACATATTTACAATTTCAGATTAAACCCGTAGCTTTTTTTCTCACTTATACGCGAGCGAGCTATGGATGCGCAGGTTGCAAACCATTGCAGCATCAAGTCTGCAGCGAAAGCGAGCAGCCCGCAGAATGCAGCTGAAAGCCGGATCGAAAACGCACCAAAGAAGAAATCCCGCACGAGAAGAGGCAGAAGAGGGAAGCGACGGAGGGGCAAGAAGGCCAACGAGCCTCCGCCGTTTCTACCACCAGAGGTAAATATAGATGTGTGTTGGCGGATGCTAACCATGTGTACTGCATATCAATAACCATAGTACCATTCGATATTAACGATATTAAGAGCGGCCTATAATATATTTGACATCTTAATATCGTTCATTAGAATATTAATACAGTAATAGTGTTAAGCTGCTGGCGAATTATATTTTAAATATACAAAAATGGGTAAGAGGCTGCCAAAATACTGTACAGTTACCACTGTAAAAATGATAATGAATTAATACTAGCTACTTAATGTAAACCGTGTGTCTTTTCGTTTTCATTTTGATGACAGGTAGCGAATATTCATTTAATACAGTAGGCCTAATAGCTACAGTAGGCTACTAATAATTGTATGATTTGTAAGACCAGAATCTGCACTTTTTAGGTGAAAACTGATTTTTGAAACGACCTACTTTTCATGCTGGGTTGATTTTATGGTAGATATAATAGTTGTTCAAAAATAAATCAAATGTAAATAGCAATTAGTTAATAAATAAACAACAACAAAAGTTAGTTCCATAATGCCAAATAATTGTGGTTATTATTCATTTTCTAGTTCTTTCCAAGGCTGTATTTTGTCCAATAAATGAATTGTGTGCAAGGACTGATTTTTGCTAGACTGCATTTAGATTTGTATTTAATTGATTGTTTTTTTGCCCACATATCTTCATATTTTAGGCTGAAGAGGGAAACATTGAATACAAGGTAGCCTATGCAATCACCAAATTGATAGTAATAATTTTTATAGGATTTTATATGTATTTAATGGCATATTCATGCTCTGTTTTCAGTTGAAGCTGGTAAACCCCACGCAGTATCGGTTCGAACACTTGGCCACGCAGTTGAAATGGCGACTGCAGGAGGGCCGCGGGGAGGCCGTGTATCAGATTGGGGTGGAGGATAACGGTCTGCTGGTTGGACTTACAGAAGAAGATATGAATTCCGTCAATGTCTCTTTGCTAATGGGTTAGCCTCGCTTAAGACTCTTCGCAGAATGGCTGAGAAGTATGTATTGAGTTCATCAACCAATTTGTTTTTCTTTAATGTCAGTGTGTAAGACGTGGCTTACAGGCGTGTTGTGTTGTCTTGGTAAGACTCTGTGACTCTGCGCAGGGTTGGAGCCGATATCACGCTCCTGAGAGAGAGGGAGGTGGACTGCGATAGAGCTCGACGGAAAATCGCTGAAGTTCTTGTGCGGAAAGTTCCAGATGACCAGCAGGTGAGCTTGTGACGCTTTAATCAGTGTCCATTTCATTTCTGTTGTAAATTGTGGTTGTTGTGGTTTTAGTCATTGGGTCATGCATGGGATTATTATTATTTCTTTTAAAAATACTAAATAAAAACAAAATTTTTAAAATATTGAATATCAAAAATACAGAAATGTTTTTAAATGATAGTAATTTGCTGCCTTTTTGATGAATCATTATTTTAAATTTCAGAATTAGACTTTTTTTAATGAAAAAGGTCGTTAAAATTCTTGAAAATAACTTTATTATTGGAATAATATAATCTTTTATTATTATTTCGTTAAAATACTAAAGAGATATTATTAGTATTTCAATATCATTTTTTAGAATTTTAAAAGGTCTTGTTAAAAAAAGGATATATTCTGAAAATAACTATGTATAAAAATAATTTTATTCAAATTCTTTAAAAAAATAAGAAAATAGGAAAGTATGACTTAAAGTATTAAATATTAAAAATCCTAAAAACAATTTTATTTTGTTTTTGTTTCCCCCAGTGTGCCTTCTTTTATGAGAACATCATGAACCATTTTAAATTCGGAATTACTTTTTTTTTTACGAAAAAGGTCTTCGGAAAAAAGGACATAACTCTTGAAATAATGATCTTGGCTAATACCACTGGCAATAAATAAACTTGGAAAAATTGACTCATTGGAAAAAAATATTTTATGACTATTCTATAAAAGGTACAACTTTACAAAATTACATTTAAAAAAATACATAAAAAAAGGCATTTCAATTAATAGGAGTTTGCCGACTTTTTTGAACATTTCAGAATTACATTTTTTTTATGGAAATTGGTCTCATTTCTTCTGAAAATAACTGTGATTATGGAATAAAACTAATCTTTTATTTATTCATTGCTTTCACGAAATGATATAACAGAAAGTACATGATTATTAAATATATAATATTTTAAATAGAATTTTAAATTCATATTTATACTAAACTTTGTCTACCAATTAAAATCCAGTGGGTATAAATAACACACAGGACGCTGTTTAGTTGTCATGTGAGAAGAAAAATTATATCACCAAATCAGACTTTCGTGACTATGTAGGTCAGTAAATTTCTTAAGATAAATCCAATAATTTGGCCCTTTCTAAGGCTAAATATAGTATTTGTCACTTATTCATGGTTGTTATACAGCTATTTTTAGAGTAATGAAATTACATTTTTCTTTTCATCATCATAGTCATTCTTATTTGTCATTGACCCACTAAACTAATGATGTATTAAGTACTGTCACTGCGATTTCTGCGTTTGTGTGAGTAGTTCCTGGATCTCCGTGTGGCTGTTCTGGGTAACGTGGATTCAGGCAAGTCAACTCTGCTGGGCGTGTTGACTCAGGGCGAGCTGGATAACGGACGGGGCAGGGCCAGACTCAACCTCTTCAGACACCTGCATGAGATTCAAACCGGACGGACGTCCAGCATCAGTTTTGAGATCCTAGGCTTTAACAGCAAAGGAGAGGTGAGACAGATATTTAGTACACTTTTATTTATGATACTTTTTTCAGTGGTGCATTAACTGGGATTTAAAGCTTCTACTTGCTAGCATATAAGCATGTTGCTTTGATTTTTTTTCTTTCTCTTATATCGTTTTAGGTTGTAAACTACAGTGACTCTCGTACAGCAGAGGAGATCTGTGAGAGCTCTTCTAAGATGATCACTTTTATTGACCTGGCTGGTCATTATAAGTACTTGAAGACCACTATATTTGGCCTGACAAGCTACTGCCCAGACTTTGCCATGCTGGTGGTGGGAGCCAATACTGGCATTGGTTAGTATTTATAAATATATATTTCTATTGCTTTAAAAGTTGTGATTTAAGAGCATATTTTATGAGTAAGGCATAAAAATTGGAACTAAATCTGGCCTTCCCTCGCTATATTAAAAATATTTACAATAAATTCAAGATTTTACACTATTCAAAGAATTCCCACTACCATTCAAAGATTTGGAGTCTGTCAAATTGTTCAAATACTTTTAAAGAAGTCTCTTATGCTCACCAAGGCTGCATTTATTCATTCAGAAATACAGTAAAAACATTAATATTGTGAAATAATATTATAATTAAAAAAAAAGTTTTCTATTTGAATACATTTCAAAATGTAATTTATTTCTGTAAAGCAAAGCGAACTTGCGCCCGAATTTTTACTCCAGTCTTCAGTGTCACTGTCACATGATCCTTCAGAAATCATTCTAATATTCTGATTTGGTGCTTAATAAACATTTCTTTTATTAACAATGTTGGGAAAACAGGACCTGTGCTGCTTGATATTTTTGAGGAAACCATGATACATTTTTCAGGATTATTTAGAATAGAAAGTTCAAAAGAACTGCATTTGTTTGAAATAGAAATCCTTTGAAATATTATAAACGTCTTTACTGTCACTTTTCATAAATTTAATGCATCCTTGCTTAATACAAGTATTTATTTTTTTTAATCATATTAATCTTATTTATCCCAAACCTTTAAACTGTAGTGTGTATTTCTATATGATTTAAAAAAAAATTATATAAATCATTACTCAAAACCATCCAGATCACCCAACTTTGAACTAATTTTGTGTCATAACATATTATACATTATTCTGGCATTGTAAAATTCTCCCAGCTGGCACAACTAGGGAGCACCTGGGTTTGGCGATGGCGCTGAAGGTGCCCATATTCATTGTGGTGAGTAAGGTGGACCTTTGCGGTAAAAGCACAGTGGAGAAAACGGTTCGTCAGTTGGAGAGAGTGCTCAAACAGCCCGGCTGCAACAAGGTCCCCATGGTGGTGTCCAACCCTGATGATGCCGTCACGGCTGCACAGCAGTTCGCACAATCCTCCAGGTACATGTGTGTATGAGAATAGAGAGGTTATTATAGACATTTATTGCATTATTTTCCACCTTAAGTCAATGTTTCTTGCAACATAAACAGCCATAATTGATTTTTTCCTGACCAATTCCCACCCTCTCTTTTAGCATTACAGTTAAACAGCCTGTTTTTGGTACTGTACCTTTAAAACTTAAATATGTAAATTTGAATGAATACCCTACAAAGTACCTTACCACTGATAGCTGTTCAACACTCTAGTTTGTGCAGTATGTGTGTGTGTTTGTAATGATGTGTTTTTCTCCCCACAGTGTGACGCCCATCTTCACCCTCTCCAGTGTGTCTGGGGAGAATCTGGACCTTCTGAAGGTCTTTTTCAACATTCTTCCTCCTCTGAGCAACAGCAAGGAGCAAGAGGAGCTCATGCAGCAGCTCACGGAGTTCCAGGTACAAACACACTCTCACCAACGCACATATCATGTCTTAATTCTAAGATATTCCAAGAGATTTAATGTCAAATTGATGTGTTCTTGCAGGTGGATGAGATTTACAGTGTTCCTGATGTAGGGACAGTAGTCGGTGGTACACTCTACAGGTCAGTCCACATCTGTTGCGTGGACGGTAATGTGTATTGTCTGTCCGTCTGTCAATACCTCGCTTGAGTTTCCCACCTGAGCAAGTACTAGCAACCATTTAGCACACACTTTATCAAATCCTATAGCAAACCCCCTGGCAACTATTTAGAAAAAACCTATATATGTCTTAGCATTGTAGCAAACTGCTTAGCACCCACCCCATATGAAAATGAACCATGGTTTTACTATAAAAATTTTAAAAATAAAACAGGGTTCATATAGTTAAACCATTGTAACCACAAATTAACCATGGTTTTGTTACACTAACCATAGTTTAACTATGGTATTTATAGTAAAACTGTGCTTATACAAATGGTAATCATTCCTTCTAAAAAACATGGTCACTATACTTTTACAATAATAAAAGCATGGTTAATTTTTGTAAGGGCTCAATCAATGGCCTAGAACCACTCATGGAAACACTAGTTAATTCCCTAGCATCTGCCAACATCTTAGCATCCACCCAGAACACTCTAGCAACAACAAAGTAACATACTTGCAACTACTTAAAACACTACTTATAACACAATGTCTTAGCTTTGTAAACAATGCTTAGCAACCACATAGCAATGGACTTTCACATGCTAAGCAATGCCCTAGCAACACCTTAGAAACCCACCAGAGAACACTTCTTCAAAGGTTACCACCTTTTTCCTGAGTAATCAATGAGGGCCGCCATGAGGTATTCTAACTTCCGTTTGGATGTTAAAATGGGGAAAAAGTTCGGTAAAAACCGAAACTTTTCAAATATAACTAAATATAAAAATGTGTGCAGGGTTAAGCTGCGTGTTCATTTGACTAGAAACATCAGAGACGAGAAATGTAAAGCATCTTTCCATTATGAGGCGAACGAGATTTCCGTGTTCAGGAAAACGGTGGATAATTCTCTCATAACCACCCAAAATGCCCTAGTGACTGCTTAGCAATGCCTTAGCAACCACTCAGAGCACCTTATCAAACCATAGCAACTCGGAGAAACCTATTTACTACCTAGCAATGTATTGACATTGTAGCATCTGATTTACACCCGCATCTCAATGCCCTAACAACCACTTAGACCACCTTTGTAGCAAAGCTCCAGCAACCACTCTGAACAACCTAGCAACCTCATAGCAACATCTTGACTTGACACCCAGAACAACGTTTTTGAGAGCAACGTTCTTGTAACAATTGAAAGGACTACTCTAGCTCTGTAGCACTTGTTTAGCAACCAACAATGCCCTCACAATCATTCAGAACTCATTAGCAACGCCTCAGCAACTGCTTGGCAACCACTCAAAACCCCTTGGCAACCTCCCAGAATACTCTTGCAATTGGCTTATAACTGTTTCATAACCACCCAGAACACTCTTAATAACTGCAATGCTCTAGCAGCCACTCTGAACAACTGCTCAAACCCTAACAACCACATAGCAACACCTTAGCAACCACTCAGAACAGCTTATCTACTAACTAATGTTTTAGCATTGTAGCAGCTGCTTATGACCCACATATCAATGTCCTAGCAACCATTCAGAGCACCTTAGTAAATCCCTTAGCACCCTAGCAACATCTTAACAACCCACCCAGAACACTTTAGCAACCACATAACAATGTGCTTGCAACCACTCAGATCACTTAAAAAATGCCCTAGCTCTGTAGCAACTACTTAGCAACCACTCCAAACACCTTAGCAACATTATATAACTTTCACAACCACACAGAACAACCTACCAACACCATAGCAACCAGTCAAAACAACTTACCTACTACCTAGCAGTGTTTTAGCAATGTAGCAACTGCTTTTTCAATACCTTTTTCAATGTCTTAGTTGCCGTTGCAAAATATGCACGTGGAAGTCTTTCACCCTCTTGTGGAATCCCTGATCTCCCAGTTTCCAATTTGACATGACCGGATTTTACCAACGAAAATCTGCTAAATTACTGCCTTCACACTTCAAGGCTTTTTAAAGCCAATCACTATTCAATTTGTCTCGATGATCATAATTGACTTTCTATTCACACGCAGTGGTGTGTGTCGTGAAGGAGACCGGCTGGTTGTGGGTCCCACCGATGATGGGCGATTCCTGAGGTTGAAGGTGTGCAGTATTCACAGGAATCGCTCCGGCTGCCGTGTGCTGAGAGCTGGACAGGCCGCCACACTTGCACTTGGGAACTTTGATCGCTCGTTACTACGAAAGGTCTGATTTCAATACGGGAGCAAGAGGAGAAAGACTAAATTAAGTCTTTGTGTAGCCATATCTTCATGATGTCTTTTTGATCTTGAGTGTTTGTGTTTTTAGGGCATGGTCATGGTGAGTCCCAAAATGAACCCTACTATTTGCTGGCAGTTTGAGGCCGCTATTGTCCTCCTGTTCCACGCCAAGACTTTCCGCCGTGGTTTCCAGGTCACTGTGCACGTGGGGAATGTGAGGCAGACCGCCACTGTAGAGTGTCTCCTTGGAAAGGTGTGTTTTGTTTTTTACAATGTTCTGAAGAGTGTTGCTCTGTTAGTATACACTTTTAAAAATAAAGTTCTTTCTGGTCATCTTTGGTTCCATGAAGAACCTTAAATGTCCATGGAATCTTTCTATTGCACAAAAGGTTCTTTATTGTGGAAAAAAGTTCTTCAGATTATTAAAAAGTTCTTAGTAAAAATGGTTCTTTTACAAAATGTTCCATGAATGGTTCTTTGGGGAACCATAAATAATTCTCTTTTGGAACCTTTATTTTGAAAACTATCATCACAGAAAAATGTGTGTATTTGTCCTCTAGGAGGAGCTGCGGACAGGAGAGAGAGCTGTAGTGTGTTTCAGATTCTTAAAGCACCCTGAGTATTTGCGTGTGGGAGCCAAGCTGCTCTTCAGAGAGGGGGTGACCAAAGGCATCGGACACGTGACGCACCTCCTACCCTCCACCCAGAACCACGTGCCTGATCAGAACCGCAACCAGAACCACAGTTAGACACATTGGGAGTGACACCATAAATCAAAAGAGGACTTTTGACTGCAGCTGCAGTCACGTCCTGTCCTTGCCTTGAGTTTGCATCCCCTAGTTCTATTGTGCACCTTTCATTTCCACTCTATAGATGTGCCTATATTAATTGCAGATTTGTCTGTGTGTAAATGCTCTCGGCTCCTGTGACATTTGGACGGTTTTGGTACAGTGATTTACTGATTAGAGTGTATGTCTGCCAGGTGTAATGGAGCTTGAAAACCTCTCCTAATTTTGCACAAGTGCGTGTTTCACATCTTAAGTTAAAACTGGCTGACCTTGAGTGAAGCATGTAGGATTTCAAGTCTCTAAGTTGGGTATCTGGAGCAGATTTCTGCAGGAACAACTCCAGCCTGCATTATAGATATGAGAACATAATTGTAGCATTCAACTTCAGATCTTAGGTCATTTTAAATACGTGATGTTACCCCGGTAGATCTGATGACACTTCAGATTTGTTTCTTTTTTAAAAAATATATAAAGGTATGTTGTATTTGTCAAGCCACCCTAGTTAAAACAGAATATGTTCTGTTTCCCTTGTTAGAATTGGACAAAGCAACCCTAAGGTGCACGTGAGGTCTCAGAGAGAGCACTAAAACAGGAACGCAGTGCAGCAATGCATTCAGCAGTTCAAACGCAAGCAAGAATATTTTTTTATGCCCTTCACTCACAAACTTTCCTCCGTCTTGTTCACTCGGATGTACGTCATTGATTACGTTGCATGAGTGCCCACTACTGGCGGAACCCTTGCAATGGGCTGAACTGGAACGTCCTAAGCCTTTGATCACTTAGAATCAGCTATGGAGTTGGTTTATTGTTTACATTTTTCCCCTTATGAATTTGTTTGGTGCAACATTCTGTATGTATATAGGTATGTTTGGGCTGTTATAAAATGTAAAAAAAAAATCATTTATATATTATAGAGCTGTTTGGGGTGGGGATAAATTAAACGCGATCTGCAATGACGTCATAGTCGTGTTGCATTGTGGTCTACAGAGCGGCCTAAAGTGTGCATATGAAGCAGACTCGCTCCCTCGGTCAAAACTGAGGGGTCGAGTCGAGGGTATGTCCATGTAAACTTCCCTCGTCCACAAAGTGGAACGTGCTTCAAATTGGCGACGGGGAGTCCCCCGAGCCCGTAAGTCTTAGGAGTTGTGCGAGTGGGCTTGGTTTAGGCCTGGATCACACTAGACGATTTTCAAATCTTAAAACGATTTTAACTATGGGAGACCACAGACATGAATACAGTTGCAATTCAACGGTATAATTTTAGCCTTATAATTCCCTGATTGCACACACTAGAACATTCGATCGAACAGACCACGAGACACACACTTGTTGATTGTAGGAACGATTTCACAGTGACACGTGATCTCACGGACACTCACGAGATCAAACGTGACTAGAGAAGAAAAACAAATAGAGGACGATTAACGTTGTCAGCTGGCTTTCCTGGCGTGTATTCTGTTTCACAGTGGAAAAACTAAGAATAAAAAAGAATATGGGTATTGTTCTCTGCTTTCATGGCATGTTTGTGGCTGCCAAGTTTCAGCTATAGAAGCACGCAACATCCGGTAGGTGACGCTCGCTCTCATTGGCTATCGCGGGTATAACATGTTTGATATTTACGATTTGAGTTTGGCGACGCTCCATCTCAATGTGGCGCAGATAAAAAATCGTAATGACACCACACAATAGAGGCGACAAGCCGCGAATCGGGCCACACCCCCCTATCGTTCGGGGTGCAAATCGGGCTTAAAATCGGCTAGTGTGCGGCCAGCCTAAAAGTGAACGGGAACGCAGCCTTATGCCGGATCGCTGTTGTTTTCACAGTGCGTGACTATCTGGGGTAGCATTCAGTTGCTGCTGTGTTCACATTGCACGATGGATCGGCGAGAGGGGGTTTCACACCAGCTGCATCGCCGACAGCTCTGTCTGGTTCGCAAACTACGTTTCACAACCAAACACACGCGAGAAGTGATAAGAAATAACGTGAGAACCCGCGTGCGTCAGACAAGCTATATTATAAAAAAAAATATATATATATAGCCCGCAAATTGTCTGAGCTGATTTCCAACTACAAGGAGAAAAAGAAAAACAGATAATGCAGGAGGCAGATGCAGGGAACAGGGATTGTGTGTTCTGCAAAGAGAGTTGAAGGTAAATAAATTTGCAGTAACGTAACTGTTATGCTGATGTTGTGGCTGGTCAATCAAATGTTTGTGCTTGTTTCTGTATGATGTAATTGTTCATAGGCTAGATCTATTAAAATACTGATATTCTGGTCTATAACTCCTCCCCGAACTTCCCGTTGCCCTGTATCTTGGTCTCTGATTGGCTGTAGGTCATCGTCGATGTGTTTTTTCAGTCAGAACTCATTGCACACGGCGTGATTGTGAATCGCCGACAGCTCCAGATATTTAGCATAGTCCAAATATTTCACGGGTGACGTGCGGCGATAATTCCCACTGCCTGCTGATTGTCACTGCGTGAACGAGCACCGATTTGATTTCGGGCATTTGTCGGTAATTTCTCAAAACCTGTCTGCTAGTGAAAAATCGGGCTAAAATCGTGCAGTGTGAACTCGGCATTAGTGTAGACCTTAAGCCAGTGGTTTTCAATCATGGTACAGGTGAGTTACTGCTCTGCACATTTTTGCCTCCCTTATTTAACACATCTGATTCAGATCATCAGCTCATTAGTAGAGACTCCAAGGACTGACTGTGTCAGATAAGAGATGTGCAGAGCGGTGGGTCACCAGGACCAGGATTGAAAACCACTGGTTTAAGCTATAAGTCTTCAGCCCTGTTCCTGGGGACCCACTGTCCTACAAAGTTTAACTATAACCCTAATCAAACACACATGAGCAAGCTAATCAAGGTCTTCAGGATCACTAAAAACTTCCAGGCAAGTGTGTTGGAGCTGGTTGAAGTTAAATTCTGCAGGACATTGGGGTGCCCAAGAGCAGGGTTAAAGACCTAGGCTAAGCTCAAAGTTTATTTCAATTTGAGTGTGTACAGCCGAATACATAGCTTTTCAAAGTATACTCCATTTGATGGCCAGTTTTGCCACCTTGTGGATCAACTAGTTAGTGTGAGAAAAATTATAGGTGCATATGCGAGTTGAGTGTACAGCAGGGGTCTCCAGCCCTGCTCCTGGTGAGCTGCAGTCCTGCAGATTTCAGCTCCAACCCCAATCAAACACACCTGAACCAGCTAATCAAGGTGTTCAGGCAAAGCCACTGGAAGGCAAGCCTGTAACCTTTAGCCAAAAAAAAGTAATGGCTAATGCAAATGCTTCCGCTTTGGCAGTACATAGAAAAGGAGACCAGAGGGCTTTTTTTTTTAATGGATGTCAATGGAGGAGAGGCCATTGGTTATTAAGGCAGAGGTGATCCAAGTTGACCGTTGCGCTTTCTCCAATAGTAAGTAATACAGACCCTCTCATCTCCCAATAGTAAGACAATCTCTGGAGCAGGGTTGTAGATCCCTGGTGTACAGTGTATACACATCAGATTGCGCACATACTATGCTGGTGACAAAATTAACATCCACTGCACTGTATGCACATTCTAGTTTGCACATAAAGTATACTCCGGGCTTTTAAGTTGAGCTCCCATTGTGTGATTTTACAGTCCTTTATGATGGTTGCTTGTTAGTCTGTACAATATACATATTGTTGCGAAGAGTTTGGTCCTGTTGCCAGGGCAGCAGTACTGGATACTGCCAGAACTTCGTAGGTGGTTAAGATTTGTCACAAAGGTGTATGTGAACATGATACATTAAGCGATATTGTCTTAAATGGAAGAATTGTAGGCAAAAACGTACAGTGCAAAGCTGGCTGCAGTCGCGAATGAAAACAAGGTTGTGACGGACAAAAGTTATTCCATTCTATGTTGTCATTTTATAGTTGTTCCATTATGATCTAACACAATGTTGAAAATGTCTTTCCACAAGTTTTTATTGAACAAAAAACAAACATCTTAAAGGGGTCATCGGATGCAAAATTCACTTTTGTTGTTGTTTGAACATAAATGTGTGTTGGAAGTGTGTGTACACATCCACCCATAATGATCAAAATCCACCCGTGTTTTTTTTTTAAATCCTAGTTTTAAAAATCCCGCTTTCTCTGTTTTTCCCCCAGATCAGGCTGTTCTGAGATTCCTGTCAAAATGACGTAGTTCTGCACAGGCCCCTCCCAGAATAGTTGATTGACAAGACCGTCTTATCTTAGGCCCGCTCTGAGTGAGCTGTCATCAGTCCGCCATTGTGTCGACTCCGGTGCAGGGGAAGACAAGAATGTGTTTTGTTGTTGGATGTAATAATTAATAAAGCAGTCGTCATTTACTCCCGACATCTGAGCACCGCTTAAGACGCAGAGGATTAACGTTACTTTCCTTTTTGAAAGGAATGCGCCGATCCCCGATCTGCCTAAATGCCTTTAAGTTTGCGCGAATCATTCATGATCCAGCTTCATCTACAGAAGACGTGAGTATAAGGGTTTTTTATGAATCTTTGCAAATTGCCTTTCCTAAAATGTGCTAGTTAGAAAGTTTCGCGGCTGAAGTTTACAGTCTGCTCGTAACCCCACGGAAGAGAGGGGCGGGGTCAGCAGAGCTCATTAACATTTAAAGCAACACGAACTAGAAAGGCGTGCTGAAAACAGAGCTGATTTTGACAGTGTAAAAAGGGTGTTTTTTACACTACCATTGAGAAATTTTAAACAAAGTATTTTACAGACTTTTCATTAAGACCCTAAAGAATCATATAAACTTGTGGAAAATGGGCATCTGATGACCCCTTTAATGAAACATAAAACACACCGATTTTAATGAATCGGACAATTCTCAAATCATTTCACATACACTTAACACTTTTATTTTGTTCAAATTTCATGAATAAACAACCACAGCCTTGTTTTTGTTCATGTAATGTGGTATCGTTTTGATGAGTTAGGTGGCGTGTTGGAATATTGCCTAATTCTTCAGGACAGGAAGGGAACAGAAAGGGAATTTTTGGAGCTCTAGGTTTGTAGGAACAGTCAGGCATGATTGGTTTTTCACTAGCTTGATTACATTGTGCCTAATTATAAATGCATTCACCGATAACTCCAAATAATTTTGTGCATATTGCACGATTGTTTGTAAGCAAATATAAGCAAAGTGTAGGTCATTTCCAATGGCTTACAGGGTCAACTGGGTTAAACTTATGGCAGCTTTGTGTGATGGGCATTCGTCTTGAGCTTGCACAGGAACTCAGCTAACCATTGTGTTGTGCGCCCCATTCACCCGTGCACTCCTATTCGAAACATTGTGCAATTATATAAACATTGAATGTACTAATCATAGATATACTTGTATCATTTGAAGTTACTAATCTAATAATGTGATCACTAATGCATAAAAGCTCATTTCATTTAACAGTATTGAACATTGGGCGTCAGTCTTGAAACATGAGCAGAACGCATTTACAAGTGTAAATAACTTGTAAAACCTTGTTTTTACAGACATTTTTAGGAAGAAATTCGTTCTGCTTTTGTTTTATAAATGAGGCCCAATAGCTTTCATAACTTCAGCTGTTGGTCAACAGTGCATGTTGTGCTTACACAAATAATAATTAATATTGTCTAAAGTGCATCTGGTCGGCTTTATTACATTTGAGATTTATCTTCATGTCATGTACTTCTGAAAAAAGTCCTCAAAAGCCTAGAAACCAAACTACATATCTATTGCTTTGCTATTAGTTCCTATGTAATAAAGAATTAATGTTTTATTGTGGAAACCCTTTGTTTGTAATTAATTAAAGACAAGAAATACAATACGTTGTCATGGAAATTACAGGTTGAAACAAGTAAGGTTCTTATAGGCACACTATATATAGACTATTTTGAATTGTCCCATATTTGGGACAGTTAAAAAATAACACAAAATGGGTTTACAGTGCACTTGTGATGGAAGTCTATAGGGCAAGTATCTGCAGAAATGTGAAGCTTGTATTTTTATGGTATACAGTGATTATGCATTTTGCCTGTAGGTTACCTGGTTTGGTCTTGGTTCTATACTTTTGAAACGGTATTTTTCAATGTTAAAGCTTATTCCAGTGCAATGCCTTGCTGCATAGACTTCCATTGTAAATGTATTACCATAAATGTTTTTTGAACCAGAAACAGTCTCATAGAAACCAAATGGGAAAAAGACAAAAACAGTGAGTCAAGAGTTTTGACAAGTTTTATTATGATAAATGAAAGCTGTCTTTGCGCAATAAATTGTTAATTGTTCACAGAACACACTGTTGTAGCATAGCAGCAAGCACCATAAGAATAGGTTTACATAACATGGCATTATGAATAAAATAAACAGGAAAAAAAAAATATATAAAACTCTTTATTTTCCTTCAAAAGATGAATGCTTTTTGTTTTGCACTTTGTGAAACAAATCAGCATTTGTGAATACAGAAACTTTGTTCAAAAAGATGAAAAATTACACTACTAAATCTGACATCCTTCATATGAGATATAATACTCAGATGACTATTAAATGCATCTGTACCATTCATAAATTCTTCATTCCTCTTTCACTTTACTATACATGCTTGAAACTGCTTCTGAAATATGCATCTAAGTCTACCTTTTCTACCAAAGCTTTTAACCTTAAAAACATGTATAACATACCAACATGAAACTATTCTTATTTTCTTCACCATGTAAATGTAATGCGTTCATCTTCAAAATGTCCTTTTGCTCTGCAGAACTAAGTGACTGTTGAAATGATAGACAAAACTCCAGGCACATAAGCGCTGATTTGGAGAGTTTATGCAAGGCTCCTCTGTCTGGGCTTGATTCTGGGGTATAACTACAGAAGAAAAACAAATATGAGCAATCTGTAGTAAAAAAAAAGGATGTCCAAGATTAAATGACGAGGCGAAAGCTTAAAAAAAATGTATTTCCTCACCCCGAGGAGGTTGCGAGGTATATAGCCCTCATTGTCAGCACATCTCGCCCACCACCACTCTGTTTCTTCACGGTCCTCTCTTCGTAGGATGGTCAGGCAGTCTCCTTCCTTAAAGGACAACTCGTCCGGACTCTCAGCATCATAGTCCCACAGGGCATAAACAATGCCCCTGTTCATGATGCCCATCTTCTCCTGCACACCTGTGAAAAAAACACCTCAACGCTACAGATTTATTGCGATAAATTACCAGTTGAGCTACAAGAAGTCCTCTTTCGTAAAGTTTCATAATGAGAGAACAGGTTTCTCACCATAGAGAAACTGTGAGCATTGGGCATAACCTTCTTCCATCTCCTCGCACTTGTCTGCCGCTGTCTGCATATCGCTGTAGGTTGTGGCGTATACAGCAGCTCCTGATTCCACCAGGAACTTACATACTTGCACGTTATTACAAGAAGCAGCGCAGTGCAGGGGAGTCCTAACAGAGAGAAAGCGACGTTTAATTTGGTTGTATTCAACTTATGGACAGAATTTTATTGGGTTTACATAAATGTTTTTCGCTCACCATCCATCGCTGTCTGCGGCATTCGCATTCACTCCAAACTGCACCAGGAACTTTACGATTTCCGCATGTCCAGCGCACACAGCATTGTGCAAAGCAGTGATGCCCTCATCATTGGGTAAACTGGGGTCTTCTACCTGGATATGACATTGAGACATATACTTGAAATGCTAACTAGCTATACCTATATGTCTAGTTATATTACTCACTAGTGGACCAAGTATGTAACTGATCTTGGCCTGTTCCTTACCTCATATATGATCCTCTGGACGAGGTCATACTCGCCCTCTAAAGAGGAGTCCAACAGAAGAGCCAGAGAGTTAAAGTGCACACGCATTCCGTGGTTGATGCGATCCGAGCTCGTCTTACGCAGGTTTGTTCTTTTGCCCTGGGAGGATGGATGAATAGATGTTTAACTAAATACTAAAAGAAAATGCTGTACATAATTTATGCATATCTTTTGGTAAAGTTCTTGGATATGAAGTAATAATACTAGGTGTTAGCCTGACATGAATCACTCGTTCATCCTGCATATTAAAAGCCAATTGAGGGTCACTGGTTGCCACTTCTGCTCCATTTAAATGTTTAATGAGATCTGCATGGAGTGCTCAGAATCTTAGTGTGGCTAGTTGCTAAGCAACAGCCCAGAATTAATAGTTTGATCGGAATCCCTAGTGACCTGACTTGTCTTCACTCTCTCTCTCTGTCTCTCCCTCTTATCTTGTCTGTGGCCATACTTACATAGGCTAAATGGCTAGAGTGCTTTAGTTTTCTATAAAGACAAGGAACCTGTCTCAAATGTTGCCCTCATCCCTTGGAGTCTTCTTCTAAGTCTACACTTCACATATGTAATGCTGCATAGCTTGCTGATTCATAAAATGACAAATGGGACACCTTATGGTCTCATGGACTTTAAAGGGGTCATATGATGCGATTTCAAGTTTTCCTTTCTCTTTGGAGTGTTACAAGCTCTTGATGCATAAAGAAGATCTGTAAAGTTGCAAAGACTAAAGTCTCAAATCCAAAGATATATTCTTTATAAAAGTTAAGAGTCAACCACGCCTACCTAAAACGGCTCGTTCTAACACGCCCCCACATATCTACGTCACTATGTGGAAATATTAGCATAATGCGGCCCAAATGTGAATGCAAAGAAAGAAGGCATGGTTTCAGTAGCCACAGTTAGTGTTGATGCAGCCATGTCTGGGAGAAGCTGTGTGTTTCTAGGCGAGAGCAAAAGCACTTTAATTGGCCTTCCGGAGTAAATGCAATTAGGGATCATTGGTTTAAGATTTATTTACAACAGAACAGCACAACCCAGATGTTCGAATTTGTGCAACTCATTTTATGGAAGACAGTTTTGTGAACCTAAAAAGTAGGAGTCTGGCTGTTCCCAAAACGCTATTTCTAAAAAAAAAAAAAGGGTTAATTCTGACTTTGCTATGACAATCTTGCGCTTCTGAATCAGCGACTGTAAGTATGTTTTGTTATTAGTTTAAGTATTTGCTATTGACTGTTCAAATGCGGAGTTTCGCACAGCGCAGAGTAACGCGTTGTGTGTGTGAGTGTGAGGGGAACAGGGTCACATCACAGGAGAGTGAACTTTCTGTCAGAAATCATAGCACGTCAGCTGTCTTAACTGCGGCTTGTGTACTGCATCATCACTGTGTCTGTCATGCGACTCTGTTGCCCTTTTGGGCTTGAACTGATGGTAAAACTAACGACATTATTAACTGTCTTGATATTTACTTTGAAAGATGAAGCTCGCGATTATGGTAAGGGGCGTTACATTTCCGACGCGTGCTTGTGGTGTTTGGCCAATCAGAGCACACTGCACTTGTCAGAAGGAGGGGCTTTGTTGAAAACGAAGCGTTTGAGAGAGGTGGGGCATAGAGGCCCTACAAAAATGTACAGTATTTGAAAAATAATGTGTTTTTTGAACATTAAAGCATGTCAACATATTCTGTTACACCAAATAATGATCTTTAAAATAGCATCATATGACCCCTTTAAGGCCAAAAGACCGTAGGGTGTCCTAATTGTCAATTTATGACTCAACAGGCATCCTCTTTTGTGGCCATGATACACCCTCTATGCACCCTGTTGTCCACATTAGGTACACCATTTCGAATGCCATCCATGACTCCCTACATAATATTGTCAGGTTATTTTGTGCAGGGAGTTTGACTGTAATGGACTGCTCAGTGATGAGTCAGTACCTGACTATGGTTAAATGTTTACACACCTTAGCACAGCAAAAAAGACTTTCAATTTCAACCCATCCATCAAGAACCCTGCTGCTGGGGTACTCCCATCAGTACACATTTTGAATGTCTACCTTATATGACTCACCCATTTCAGGTGTCTTGGAGTCTCTACGATCGAATAGAAGAGTTGAATCAAGTGTGTTTGATCAGAAAGAAAGCTAAAGATCGCAAAGGTACTTTAAGGGTGTATTCACACCTGTCTTGTTTGGTTCGATTGAATCGAATTCAAGTCCGTTTCCCCCTTTGGTGCGGATCTTTTGGGCAGGTGTGAATACAGCAATCGCACTTGGGTGTGGACCAAACAACTGTACCGAGACCCAGCTGAAGAGGTGGTCTCGGTCCGCTTCCAAAAGAACTCTGGTATGGTTGAATGGATAAACCAATGAATGGATGACCTTAAGCACACGTGTGGTTTTGTTTACAGTTTTTGGTTCACTTGGAAAAAGGGCAGTGTGAAAGCGAACCGCACCAAACAAAAAAAATTAACATTGTATTTGGTCCGGACCAAATCAAGTAAACTAGCAGACTTTTCTGGTGTGAATACACCCTAAGGCTGATTACTAGAAGGTCAACTTCAACAACTTGAATCCCGTTTCCGCCAACTTGTTCTGAAAGTGAATGACTTTGGGTTGCTACAATTTGCTGTCAGTGTGAATGTCCCTTCGGTCCCTCTATAGATATGTTTTTTTTGGGAATGTAGTAGTACCTACCGGTGGTAGCATGACCTGTCCTGTGACCTCTGGAACTTTCATATTGACGCTGTCCTCCCCTGGTCCCTCCTGCTCTGTCATGCTGGGATATGGAGGTGGAGGGTAAGGTGGGTACTCCTCAACATAAGGCTCTGGAGCTGCTGGGCCATAGACTTCCTGTTTTTCCTTCAGTGGTGAATTCTTCGGTACAGTGCTAGAAATGGTGCTGTCATCCAGGATAGGCGATCGAGGTGGAAGAGGTGGAGGCATCAGCTCCTCCTCCTCTTTCTCACACTCAGGTATTGTAGTATCACAGTGTCCCTCTGGGGGTCTAGTGCTCTCATCAGCTACCGGCCTGCATCCATCCTCGCCTTCTGTCTGAAAGAAGGTAGCTGGGGTTATAGTGGTCTCCATGGCTGCCAACGTGGTCTTTTGGTAGAGTAGCTTCTGGATGTTGGGTCCACCAGGCCCTTCAGATTCTGTTATAGAGCCACGCTTTTTAAGAGGCCTGGGAGCATGGTGCAGTCTCTTCCTCAGGGCCTCCAAATCAGCATCGCTCTGGAGCCGATGGGAATTGGAGAGGAATGGGAGAAGTTTGGTTGGGCTGAGGGGCCGGGGAACACGTTCTACCTCCTGGCCATCAACAGAGGAGGATGCAGGGGCCATATTGTTGCCCTGGTCCACTTGGTCACCATCTAGAACTCCAGTTTGCTCAAGATAACTGCTGTCCTGCATAAGAAACTGCATGCCTCCATTGGATGGGATGACAGGTTTGCCATATACTGTGAGAGGGAAGGAGTGAGGATAAAACATCCATAAAATCTATAAAATAAGTTGGGTGTCAATTGCCATTTATTTTATGCAACCAATAAAATAAGAACATAAGGTACATTACATCTTCATTTGACTTTTTTTGTGTGTGTCTGAGCCACAAAGTGTACTTTTGCAGAAAGAGCAATTTGCCTATGTGCTCTGAGTTTTAAAGATATGCAAACCAAAGCTGGGACCAATGACTTCAAAGTTATGTAACAAAGAAATGAGCCTTTCCTTATGTATTTGTGATAAGTGAGCATCACTATGAGCCCTACTCACTCTGGAGGGTAGAGCACTACTTATATTGCCATATGTAGAATTTTGGTAAACACTATGAACTCACATATGGCACAGACATTTTATCTTGAAATATTACTTTGAAAATAAATGTGTATAGCTGTTAAGATTATGGCAAATAAAACTTTCATGCCAAATATGGTTTCCTTTATGTCTTTAATATAAACTGATTCCAACTTGTACTCTCTCTCCATCTGGTGTTTGCTAAAAAAAAAAGGTGAATAAACATCAACATTAGCAGAGCAATGTAGTGTTGACTTGCTACAGCATCGTTTAAGGGCACAAAAAAGCTATTTGGAATTTTCCCAATATCTAGGTGAAATCTAGTCAAAAACAAGTCAGACAGAGTTTCTGTTGTAATAATTAAGCAGCTTGATTTAAATACTGCAACCAATCCAAAGGCTGTAATAAATCCTTTGCTCTTAATTTGTTTCTGCCCTGAAGAACTTTCAAATGAACTAAAGCAAGCTTTTGAACTTCAAATTGTTCAGACGCAAAGTTCAGATTAAAACTAAGAAATAAACATGCTTATTTTAAGCTCAAAAATCCTGTTATTAGACTTTGTCATTTACACAACTATATGGAACACCTAAGCATTTACAAAAAAATGGTGCAAATGTTTTCCACTCCTGTGCTGCAACAGACAACACATTTGACAACAAAATGAGGGGAATTGGAGAAGGAGAAGTTGTTTTTGGGGGAACAATTACTTTAATACTAGATTAAATTAGTCAATGTCTTCTTTAAAGTTGGTTCTGTATGCTCTTTGTTGATTTGGCAGCATGTCCAGTGTAACATTGCATCTTGTTGAAATAGATACTTATCAAATTCCATCAAAAGATACCTTTAAATTTGTTTGGGTGTCTATTGATGTAGCGGTACTCACATCGAGGCTGTGAACGGGTCAGCGTACTTTGCCCTTGATAACCCTCTTCCCAAGAGTGCTGTGTTGGGTGTACATTGAGTAGATAGAGCTCGCTGCCACTGTCTGGGGTTTGTGAAGGGTAGTGGGGATGGAGGTCTCTTTCCCTGCCAAAGTATCTGACGTGAAAGGACGTACTGTCGCGGCAGGTAAGGTGTCTGGCTTAGGGGGCAGAGGTTGGGGTAAGGTATTGTTGTGGGATGGAAGGGGTATTGGGGGTTTCTGATTGGCTGGTTTAGCTTTGCCAGGGAAGGTGCCAGTGCTGTAAGGAGGTTTACTGAAGGTGGACTGGCCTGGTAGAGCAGGTTTGGGCTTGCTGGGAACAGGAGGTGGAACCTTCCCGAAGGTTCTACCTGCAGACTATGATTAAAGAGCCATTAGTGTTTATTTATTACATAATATCTATACATTGGCATTGATTTATCGCCAATTCCTCAAAATTGTTAACGTCAGGCACTCAGTGCTGTACCTGGGTGTCCCCCAAGAGGTCCTCACTACTCTGGTTCTTGCGGAAGGGCAATGGTGGAGGTTTAAAATCTGCCTCAGAATCTGAAACAGATATTTAAAAAAATCTGCATATCATAGATTAATCATCACTCTTGAAGTTTAAACACTACAATGTCTTAGTCTTTTGACTGGATTAAGACATGGCAGAGGTGCCCAATCCTGTTCTTGGAGATCTATCTTCCTGCAAAGTGTCTCATGCCTGGTTCACACCTGAACCAGCTAATTAAGATCCTCAGGAACACTTGATAATTGCAGACAGGTGTGTTGGAACTGAACTCTGCAGACAGGTAGATCTCAGGAAACAGGACTTGGCACCCAAGTATAAGGATTTGTATTTTGTCTAAAAGGCGATGTGTGTAGTGGATGTTACAATACTTTTGCTTATTCCAGTTTAATGGAGACACAACTTCAAGTAAGCCATCTGTGGCTGACTTTCCAGAAGAGTGTAAACACTGTGACGCTATCAAAACATTGCTTTGTTTGTTTAAACGGTCTGACATGTCAACTTTTGGCTCAACTAATTGCATGAGTCTGAATGTGGTTCTTTAAAGGTTGGAGAAAAGTGTACCATACCTTTCTCTTGGGATCCATGGCTGGTCATGCGGGGAAGGGTGGAGGAGTGGCCATGGGTGTTGCTGTTAGTTTCTATGTTGGAAAACAAATTTGACACCTTGGAGATCTTACTTGTCAAGAATCCAATACCTGGCACATGGAAATAGAATTAGGAAAAGATGAATCAGGGGTTATTGGTGCAATTGGTGGTAAATATTGTAGATATGTACACATACCTGTGGTCGGTTTAGGGAGAGGTTTGGGAAGGGTGGCTGTACCGTCGGGATAAGCAGGTTTCACCAGAATCTCCTGTCTGGGAGGAACTGGAGGAGCCGCGGTGGTCTGGATGTATGGCCCAACAGCGGCAACCCTAGAAGGGCCGGTGGGCTGAGAGCTCTGCCCTTCAGATGGCTGCTGGAAGTGGAAGAGACAAAGAATAAGATAAATAATTTCTGTGCATCACAAACTATATTTTTGTCCAAACAGAACAAGAAATATGAACGTTATAAAGTTGCTCACAGGCAAGTTCTCTTTCTGTTGGAGAGCAGCTTTTTTCTTCCAGAGCCTCTCTCTCAGTTCAGCCACTCTTTTGTCCATGGTGGACATTTCGAAGTTCCTCTTGTTTAGATTCTCTCTCTGCTGCTGGAGTTTGGCACTTTGCTCCTGGTTCAATTTATTCCTCAGCTGCAGAAAAGAGAATGTCAGAACAAAAGAGGGACTGTTGAATTTTTTTGAGCGGGACTGCTTTTCAATTCTTTACTATTTTTTTTTTCTCAGTTTAAAAAAGTGTATTCCTGCTATATTTTTTCTCAGATAAAAGCCACTTGGTTTACATGTTTCTTGTATAAATGCAAGACATTAATATATTTTTGTGTGTCCAAATATCACTGTATGTGTGAATGACAGGATTGTGTTACAGAAAGCTGTAGACCAACAGGAAAAAAGCTACCTGAAGCTCTTTGTACAGTCGCTCTAGTTCTCCGCTTGAGCTCGGTCCAGCTTCATGTGGGACGTCCATTTTGCCCCCACGTAACATATCCAGTTGTCGACTCAACTCCTCCACCCTGCTGACGGCTACCACCAGCTCCCGCTGCTTCTGCTGGAACAGACCATTCATCTGCTCGATCTCCTCCACTACAGAGAGAGAAAAATGAGGCATATCATTCACTTGTTAATTAACTTCTCATTCCCATAAGCAAGATCGTTTGTTGTTGTCTCTGTTGATTAATTTAGTCGCTAAAGGCATTTTTAGAATTTTTCCATTAGTGGGCAAATGATCCACAACGATTTACATCTTCGTAAATGCATCTGAAGAAAGTTCTAAAACATGTTTTATAATAAAATATAGATAAATGTCTAACTCAATATACATCATAAAGTAAATCTGAATTATTCAGCAGAAAACCTACATGTTACAACTGAAATCACCTTTTATCTTTAAGTTATTATTTATATAGTCTAACAAGACTAATTTATAATAATAAAAAATATAACTAGTCTGTAATACAATAATAACAATATATTAATGATATAAAATAATGATCCACTTTAATAAACATCCTTTCAGTCAATTAATTGTTTTTATGAAAAGTTTACTTTACTTGTTTTACACCACTGCCCATTAAAATTAAAATGCAAATAGTGTTATAAAAAAGTTTTATATAATATATATATATATATAATAGTATATATATATAAAAAAAAAAGTTATTTCAAACACTTCCCCCTCATCTACCAAACAAACGAGTCACAACACCGTTTGGTGCCACTAGTAGAGCAAAAATGACAAAATTCACCTTGAACCAGTATGCTTCAAAGAAGGTCAACGTTACAGCATTTTCAGTGTTTCTAACCTACTTCCTCTCATGAATTCACAGGTCCTGACCTAGTTTACTATTACTGATGCGTTTCTGTTCCACTTGTCCTTTGAGAGCTCGAACCCTGCGCAGTTTGGCCTCCTGGTTCTCTGCGTTCTCCCGCAGCAGTCGCAGTTTCTCCTGCTCAGACACCTGCTGCTGCTGCTGCCGCTGGTCCTGCAGCTTCAGGAATCGCAGTCGCTGTTCCTGTGTGGAGGCGTCAGGTCACAATCTCACCAAAACTCATTGAGTTTCAGAACTATGTATCTACGGTTTTCATTCCCACTGATAATGGACAAAACGGTAATGGTTTTGATATGGAGACCATGCAGTTTTATTCAATTCAAATGACCTTAACGCAAAACCTAGTGCGAAAGCAATAACACCATTTCATGGATGACTTCAAACCTCATATTTAAAGGAAATGTTTTTTTCAACTAACAAACAGGAAATGCTGCTCTCCAATGAAAGTGGATGGGGACCAAGGACAGCCTTGGTCACCATTCATTTCCATTGTATGGAAAAAAATGGACAATCTGCTGAATATCTCCTTTTGTGTTTAACAGAAGATAGAAAGTCATACAAGTTTCAAATGAGTAAATTACTTCAATTTTTGTGTAAAATGTCCCTTTAAGTTGTAAATAAACATGAATTGGTCCTTTTTGTCATTGACGCAGCTACCTTTGTTGCCAAGAGTTGTTGTTGTGCATTGATCTGTTGTTGTTGCCGTGACGCCATCTCTTGCAACTCGCTGAGGGTGATGTCCATATGAGGAGCTGCCATCTAAAAAAAAAAAAAGATTATAATGAATGGCTACGGGGAACATTTTTAAAGGTTTTAAAGGACTTCAATATGGTAAAAATATGGTAAAACTTTGTTGTTGGTTCACTTACATGTTATTCTGTTTGCTTTTTGAAATCTTTAAATGATTTCAATCACGTTAAGGCATTAATTAACAGTTTTTTTTATTATAAGATGAAAAGTGCTTTGATATGTCACAATTATTTCCAGTCCATCTTACTTTAAGTTGTGTGAGGTTTTATATATACATTTAATTACAGTGGTGGGCTGTCAGGGTCAGCCAGGTCTTCTCTGCTGGCCTAAACACTATCAGAATCACTGACTTGGTTTGAATATATTTTTTTCCATGAATGTGTATTAAATTATTCCCAATAGCTTTTCTCTTGGTTGCTCTGCTTCCAGTAGTGTATGTTTATATTAGAGCTTTTGTCCAATCATGTATTGCCAGGGTCAAAGAAATATGCCTTGAGGCCTTCAGAATCAACAGTGCAGGCACCTGTAACTTCAAATAAATGGCAATGAAACCGTTGCTTTAACCAATCAGATTTCGAGTTGGTGACACCGGGGCCATCAAGCAGGTGTACAGTAACGCCGGCATTTTCACGTCTTTTGATTGGATGATCAGAGAGTGTTCTAGTAGTCAGAGCTAGCAGACAGCACACTGTAAATCATTTTTGTTGTTTTCACTACTGTATACTCAGGTTTCTTACTGTATACGCTGTGTACAGTTTGTTATTGTAGATTTTCAGTGCATTCTGGGAAAATATTAGCCTACTGTAAATCTAAATACAGTAGTAAACGACCGCGAAAAACAACCACACACCTCCTCGACAATGGCTCTGTGATAGACTCATCGCGAAGATGAAAAACCACTAGAGTATGGTAGGTTAACTTTCATTTTTGACTATTTTATTGCTTTATGCGTTGTATTCTGATGTTATTTGCAAGATATAAAGCTACGTTAAAGTTCCGTAAGAATATCTAAGGAGCGCTCCGTTTCCGAGTCAAGCTGTGTTACCTGGCCTTTTCCTCCCGCAGCATCGCTGTCAGACCGGCGGGGAGACTCGTCGTGAAGATGAAAGTCCTAAGAGTACGTTAAACTGGCATGTATAAAACACATGTATACACTTTTCTTCATCATCTTGTATGAATTATTGTAATGTTACTTGCTCACTTTCATAGTAAAGCTGTGCTAACTAGTATTTTCCTCCTGCAGAGCGCTGGCAGACTTGCGGGGAGACTCGTGAAGACGAAAAGCTGTATGAGTATGTTAAATTGTTAGGTCAACTTTAAAACACATGCATTCGTCTTATTTGTTTTATACCAATGTTATTTGCAAGGTATAGATACATTTGAGTTAATAAATGTCTGTAAGAACATCAGGGTGGACTATGTTTTTGTCATTTTATTAGGTTTATGTTGGTGCTTCAGCTAGAGATGATCTACGTGACGTAGCTGTGGTTGCAGTGAAAGGAGACTTGTTGAATTGTGTTAATTGGATTTCTTGCTTTAGTAATGGCATTCATTCTCATTACATGAGATACCTATCTGTGATGCAATGCCGTGTTATACTGCATTTCTGTATAATATTGATGGTTTCTAGCCGTGGTGTCATAATGATGGTATTAAGAGGTGGTATTAAGAGGTGGATTAATTCAGGTAGGACAACACTGAACACCTAGGTGTGAAATGCACAGGCCGCCACTGCTTAATTACATACAATACATATTTCTAATTATAAAAATAATATAAATGGTGCTGAGTAATTTATATGCAGTTATTCTGTCAATCCTCATTCCCAAAGTCTGATTCCAGTTTTTAATCATGTTAAGACATAATTTAATAATTTATTTAAATTATAAAAAAAATGCTTTTAAATGTCAAACTTCATTCCCGTCCATGTAAGAACACTATCTAGCCACTTTATGTGCACAGTTTACTGAAAATTTCCAACTCAAACCTGAGTTAGGAACAGTAACCGGGGGGATTAACAAATCTCTGAGGGAATTCATACTCACTCCATTTTCAATGTGCCTCTCCAACGTCCCCTTTACCGCGTTTCTCCTGGCAAGAGACTCTGGAGCTCTGTGACCTGTAGTTAGGAGACAGAATTAGCAGTGTTGGCTAAGCTAAGCACATTGTCGCTTAAGTAATTTGTATTCAACTTTGACGGATAAGTAGTCAAGCACCGTTTGTGGTAAAAACACAAATGATACCTCAAATCATGTCGCTTTTTGAGGAGAAGTGTATATTTAGACTTTGACTCAAAGCTCAACATTTAGCATTTAGCAAACTAGCATTTGAACACACTAACAATGAAGGCCAGGAACCTTTAGCCTGAAAAGAGTGGCTGTGCTGGGGTGAACCTCATTACATAATGATTGTTTGGCTGGGGAAAACAACTAGCGCTCAATTATCCTGCATATGACTGCCTGTGCCAGGGTCCCACTTACATAACATCAACACTGGCACCGCTAGCGCCACTTATGTGGGTTACCGGATGAACAAGTCTAAGTGCAAAACAATGCCCAAATAATATTCTTGGTCACACTCTGACACCACAGGGGTAAATAAAAAAGGTCATAATCAGGCTTACTGATTACACAAGCATATGGGTTTTACAGTGGGGAAAATATTTATTTGATCCCCCTGCTGATTTTGTAAGTTTGCCCACTTACAAAGAAATGAAGGGTCTGTAATTTCATGGTAGGTTTATTTTAACGTATAGAGACAGAATACCAACCAAAAAATCCAGAAAAAACATATTATATAAAAGGGTTAGAAATTGATTTGCATTTCAGTGCGTGAAATAAGTATTTGATCCCTTAAGCAAAACATGACTTAGTACTTGGTGCAGAAACCCAAGCACAGAGGTAAGACGTTTTTTGTAGTTGGTCACCAGGTTTGCACACATCTCAGGAGGGATTTTGATCCACTCCTCTTTACAGATCCTTTCTAAATCCTTAAGGTTTCTTGGCTGTCGTTTGGCAACTCGAAATTTCAGCTCCCGTCACAGATTTTATATAGGATTGAGGTCTGGAGACTGGCTTGGCCACGCTATGACCTTAATGTGCTTCTTCTTGAGACACTCCTTTGTTGCCTTGGCGGTATGTTTCGGGTCATTGTCATGCTGGAAGACCCATCCATAACCCATCTTCAGTGTTCTGGCTGAGAGAAGGAGGTTCTCATCCAGAATTTTAAGGTGCATGGCCCCGTCCATCGGTCCTTCAATGCGGTGAAGTCATCATGTACCCATAGCAGAAAAACAGCCCCAAAGCATAATGTTTCCACCTCCGTGCTTGACTGTAGGGATGGTGTTCTTGGGGTCATAGTCAGCATTTCTCTCCCTCCAAACACGGCGAGTCGAGTTAATGCCAAAGAGCTCAATTTTGGTCTCATCTGACCACAGCACACCACAGATGTTCTTTGGCAAACTTTAAATGGGCCTGTACATGTGCCTTCTTGAGCAGGGGGACCTTGCGGGCGCTGCAGGATTTCAGTCCATTGCGGCGTAGTGTTACCAATGTTTTGCTTGGTGACTGTGGTCCCAACTGCCTTAAGATCATTAACAAGCTCCTCCCATGTAGTTCGGGGCTGATCCCTGACCTTTCTCATGACCATCCTTACCCCATGAGGCGAGATCTTGCACGGAGCTCCAGGCCGAGGCCGATTGATGGTTATTTTGTATTTCTTCCATTTCTGAATAATCGCACAAACAGTTGTCTCCTTCTCACCAAGCTTCTTGCTGATGGTCTTGTAGCCCATTCAAGTCTTGTGCAGATCTACAATCTTTTCTCCAACATCCTTTGACAGCTCTTTGGTCTTGCCCATGATGGTGGGAGAGGTTGGAATGGAAGATACAGATTGTGTGGACAGGTGTCTTATACACCTAACGAGCTGACATTAGGAGTAACTTCTTCAAGTGGCAGTACTAATCTGTGTTCCACATGGGCACAAAACCAATCTGTGGGAGCCAGAATTCTTGCTGGTTGGTAGGGGATCAAATACTTATTTCTAGGGATGTAACGATTCACTCAACTCACGAGTCGATTCACGATTTTGATTCCACGAGTCGATTCACGATTTTGATTCCACGATTCGATTCGATTCGATTCACTTTTTTTTTACAAAATGAGATTTAAGACAAATTATAAATTAAATTTGTCCTTTTATTTTTGCTTGGACAAAATGCTCCACGTTTCTTTGTGAAACTGAAATATAACACTATAATAATATACAATATAGCACTTGTAAATTATTGCTCTTTTGTTGGTTTGATTGCTTCTATTGTCCTCATTTGCAAGTCGTTTTGGATAAAAGCGTCTGCTAAATGACAAAATTTAAATATAATGTAAATGTAAATAACAAAACTAAATTGAAATTTTAAAACAAGCCCTAAATCAAATAAGTAACACAAATAAAATATCTTCATATAAACAAACTAAGGCTTTGTCTCTTTCCATTTAAAATTAGAGGCAAAAACTGCAGCTGAATCACGATCCGAACATAGATGCTGCATACATGCAGCATGAGCATTTTTAATCTAAATTAGATTGTATAATTTTCGAAATTTGAAGCAAAAACAGAATGTTTGACTTCAGTTTTGTGAAACTATACATAAAAAGATCTGCCTTAAAACAGCAGACGAGCTGAATGAGACCCAGATTCACTCTCTGCCAGCAGGTGGCGCTTAAAGCATTTCCTTGGTTTCCGCTGTAAACAAAGCAGCGCTGCACTTATGAACTTTAATATGCACTATACAGAGGCAAGATGAAAAGAAAAAATGGCCTTAACATTTATAAAGACAGTAAGTTCCCCTCAGACTAGGGCTGGACAATAGTTCACTATCAATATGTATCGTGATATAATTTTTTTCAAAACGGTGATATGATTTTTAAACATTTCCGATATTTCGATATACATTAGCAGTTTCCCATACATTGATTTATTTGTGCCGTTTGACTTCGTTGAATAAACATGAGCACTGCACGTTTCAAAATCAAAACACGGCGTGGGTGTTTTATATGAATTTATCTCTGAAGGGAACCGACTGTCTTTAGAATAGTTTCGTGGCGTTTTCATTTGATCTGATAAAGTAGCGTTTCATGAGTGGAGCTGCTTTGATTACAGCCATTATCAGGGAAACCGCTAGTTTTATCACTCTAAAAGCGCCTCCTGCTGGCAGACAATGAGTTTGCATTTACAATTAGCCTGTCTCCAGCAACATTTCCAGTTTTTGTTGTTTCATTTTTTTTGTTTTTTGCAGCAACTCAGATCACTTTTCATACCCTTTTTTCTGGCTGAAACACATTTGTTTCAATCTATAAGAATAACCAGCCTACACTAAAATCTTTTGAAAAACCTTTTGACTGGTAATGTGTGTTTTTTTTTTTTTTTTTTTTTGACGAATTCCTTCTGTTCACCAAGCCTGCATTTATTTGATCCAAATTACCGCAAAAACCGTAAAATGTTGAAATATTTTTACTATTTTAAAATAACTGCTTTCTATTTCAATATATATTAAAATGCAATTTATTCCTGTGATCAAAGCTGAATTTTCAGCATCATTACTTTAGTTTTCAGTGTTACATAATCCTTCAGAAATCATGCTAATATGCTGATTGCTGAATATCACTATTTAAAACAGTTGAGTAAATTTTTTTTTTCAGGATTCTTTGATGAATAGAGAGATCCAAAGATCAGCATTTATCTGAAATAAAAAGCTTTTGTAACATTATACCATTCCATCATTATAATTTTTATCATTTTGTTTGGGAAGAAATTATAGAATTAATAGCTTTATTAGCAAGGATGCTTTATATTGATCAAAAGTGATGTGATATTTATAATGTTACAAAAGATTTCTATTTCAGATAAATAGTGTTCATATCGATATCGGAATTATATCGTATCGACCGAAATTAAGAAATATATCGTGATATCAATTTTGGCCATATCGTCCAGCCCTACCTCAGACATACATTCATATAAACTCCTACCCTAAATGAATCGCGATAATGGTTACATCCCTACTTATTTCACTCACTGAAATGCAAATAAATTTCTAACCTTTATATAATGTGCTTTTTCTGGATTTTTTGGTTGATATTCTGTTTCTATCCATTAAAATAAACCTACCATAAAAATTACAGACCCTTCGTTTCTTTGTAAGTGGGCAAACTGAAACCGCACACATGAACCGCACACATGGTTTCACATGACTGGGATGTTTAAACTTCTCGGGGGAATAGGGAGGATTCACTTCAAACATGCCGTGTAAACAAACTAGTAGAAATTGCGGCAAAGGGTATTTATGAGTTAAAAATAACACGCAAAACAACTGACGAAAAACTACTTTAAACTGTGTGAGATTTTATATGTATTATACATTTTGATACATATTTCCAATTACAAATAAATTAAGAAATAACCAAATGAAAATTCTGTGGTACGATAACCTACAGAATAATAGCAAATAAAAATATAAATAAAAAAGATCAGTTGTGTGATATTTTATATATGTATTGTACGTTTTAATACATATTTATATTGTAAAAAACAGAATAGAAAAATATGTAAAACTTCTGTGGTGCCATAACTTACACATCAATAACAAATAAACAAACAATAAAATATATAAATACATAAACAAAAAGGGTTTTATGATTGCATGCAAAACACTGCCCAAAAATGACTTGAATCACTTAAATTAATCAGTTAAGCTGTTTGAGGTTTTACATATATAATAATAATATAATATCTAAAGAAAAAATCAGTAATAACATAACTTACACAAAAATACCAAATAAATAGTTAATTTATTAATAATTTCCAGGACCACTTTTGTCACATGAATTATGTGCTATTTAGGTGCTTGATTATGGGACATGGGAGTGGCAAAAATTAATAAGAATGAGAGAAAAATTGTGTGTATTGAATGTGTGTGTGTGTGGGCATATGTGTTAGAGACTGAATTCTTGGATGCATTCAGATGGAAAGTGATGACTCACACCACACACACACACACACACACACACACACACACACACACACAAAACGAGCATCCGTGTGGCGAGCCCCCTGTTCATTACTCTCACACAGGTGTTCCTTCACCATCTCCACTCTGCAATATGAGATATACAATTCAGTATTATCTTAATTGTTTTTCCTAAACAGCATTGTGATTAAATAGATACCAGATTTGATTCTTAGAAGATTCTTTTGAGAAAAAGGACTAAGTTATCTCACATGTGTCTTCTCTGGAGTTTCAGAACAGATGTCACCAATCTCTCAAACTGTGCTCAGATTTGCCAAGATACCAAAGTATGCAATTATATGTCAACAACTGTCTCATTTGTGACTGTTTCAATTTCTTCTTTTAGGTGAAACATAGCTAAATACCTTAACATACGTAACATAGTTAATACCTAAAAAACATCCTCTATACAAGCAATACAGTTTTCCATTGCGTGTGCATGCTTTTAGGACACAAGATAAAGATCCATTCTGATCTATTCCAAAGCCCCCTACCCTTAGGCCGTTCCCACAAAACAAGCCGTTCTGCGGCAAATAATTCATGCCTCAACACAGCCGTAACCATGTCAAATTTACAACCCCTCTATTCACAGTCTCCCATAAAAGGAAATGACATTCACGCCTATCCGCAACAATGGCATGTCCACACTGACAGCAGACCGCCGAGGGGGAGAGGATGTAATCGAATGGGTCTGTGATTTGGCATGGAAAAAAAGCCACTCTATATTCAAATTGCCATCCAACCATACAGCAGAGAGTAAATAATAAACAACACGAAACATTCTCCACCACTTTTGCGCTGCATTCTAACAAATTCTAACAAATTTTAACTATAAGTTGCAATATAATAATGGCTTCAGAAAGGTAACGGGACTGATGGTAACAGGTTTGACAGTGAAACTATACCTTCCATTTTGATGGAAGGGTAATTGCATTCTGTTAAAAAATAACATCTATATATATATATATTTATAATATATAGAATTATCTATATATATATCTATATATAAATATCTCGTAGTATATATACAGTGGTGTTAAAAAGTGTTGGCCCCCTTCCTGATTTCTTATTTTTTTGCATGTATGTCACACTTTAATGTTTCAGATCATCAAACAAATTTTAATATTAGTAAAAGATAACAAGTGAAGACAACATGCAGTTTTTAAATGAAGTTTTTATTATTAAGGGAAAACAAAATCCAAAACTACATAACCTGTGTGAAGAAGTGTTTGCCCCCCTGTTAAACTGTGGTTTATCACAGCTGAGTTAAATTTCTCTAGCCACACCAGGCCTGATTACTGCCACACCTGTACGCAATCAAGAAATCTCTTAAATAGGACCTTCCTGACAAAGTGACGTAGACCAAAAATCCTCAAAAGCTAGACATCATGCCGAGATGCAAATAAATTCAGAAACAAATGAGAAATAAAGTAATTGAGATCTATCAGTCTGGAAAAGGTTATAAAGCCATTTCTAAAGCTTTGGGACTCCAGCGAACCACAGTGAGAGCCGTTATTCACAAATGGCAAAAACATGGAATAGTGGAGAACCTTCCCAGGAGTGGACGGCCAACCAAATTTACCCCAAGAGCACAGCGACGACTCATCCAAGAGGTCACAAAAGAACCCAGAACAACATCTAAAGAACTGAAGGCCTCACTTGCCTCAGTTAAGGTTAGTGTTCATGACTCCACCATAAGAAATAGACTGGGCAAAAATGGTCTGCATGGCAAGATGAAAACCGCTGCTGAGCAAAAAGAACGTAAAGGCTTGTTTCAGTTTTGCCAGAAAACATCTTGATGTTCCCCAAGACTTTTGGGAAAATACTCCGTGGACTGACGAGACAAAAGTTGAACTTTTTGGAAGGTGTGTGTCCCATTACGTCTGGTGTAAAAGTACCACAGCACTTCATAAAAAGAACATCATACCAACAGTAAAATAAGGTGGTGGTAGTGTGATGGTCTGGGGCTGTTTTGCTGTTTCAGGACCTGGAAGACTTGCTGTGATTTAATGGAACCATGAATTCTGCTGTTTATCATAAAATCCTGAAGGAGAATGTCCGGCAATCTGTTCCTGACCTCAAGCTGAAGCGAACTTGGGTTCTGCAGCAGGACAATGATCCACAACACACCAGCAAGTCCACCTCTGAATGGCTGAAGAAAACAAAATGAAGACTTTGGAGTGGCCTAGTCAAATCCTGACCTGAATCCTATTGAGATGCTGTGGCATGACCTTAAACAGTCCATTCATGCTCGAAAACCCTCCCATGTGGCTGAATTACAACAATTCTGCATAGATGAGTAGACCAAAATTCCTCCACAGCGCTTGTAACAGACTCATTGCAAGTTATCGTAAACTCTTGATTGCAGTTGTTGCTGCTAAGGTTGGCCCAACCAGTTATTAGGTTTAGGTGCAAACACTTTTTCACACAGGGCCATGTAGTTTTGGATTTTTTTTCCCTTAATAATAAAAACCTTCAATTAAAAACTGCATGTTGTTCACTTGTCTTATCTTTTACTAATATTTAAATTTGTTTGATAATCTAAAACATTAAAGTGTGACAAACATGCAAAAAAATAAGAAAATCATGAATGGGGCCACACTTTTTCGCACCACTGGATATATATAGATATATATATATAGATATATATATACGTGGTACGGAAAGTATTCAGACCCCCTTACTTTTTTCACTCTTTGTTATATTGCACAGCCATTTGCTGAAATCATTTAAGTAATTTTTTTTTCCCTCATTAATGTACACAACAGCACACCATATTGACAGAAAAAACACAGAATTGTTGACATTTTTGCAGATTTTATTAAAAAAGAAAAACTGAAATATCACGTGGTTCTAAGTATTCAGACCCTTTGCTGTGATACTCATGTATTTAACTCAGGTGCTGTTCATTTCTTTTGATCATCCTTGAGATGGTTCTACACGTTCATTTGAGTCCAGCTTTGTTTGATTATACTGATTAGACTTGATTAGGAAAGCCACACACCTGTCTATATAAGACCTTACAGCTCACAGTGCATGTCAGAGCAAATGAGGATCATGATGTCAAAGGAACTGCCTGAAGAGCTCAAGACAGAATTGTGGCAATGGCACAGATCTGGCCAAGGTTACAAACAAATTTCTGCTGCACTTAAGGTTCCTAGTAGCACAGTGGCCTCCATAATCCTTAACTGGCAGACGTTTGGGATACCAGAACCCTTCCTAGAGCTGGCAGTCGGGAGATGGGAGAAAGTTGTAAAAAGTCAACCATCACTGCAGCCCTGCTCCACCAGTGGCTTTATGGCAGAGTGGCCCGACAGGCACATGAAAGCCTGCATGGAGTTTGTTAAAAAACACCTGAAAGACTCCAAGATGGTGAGAAATAAGATTCTCTGGTCTGATGAGACCAAGATATAACTTTTTGGCCTTAATTCTAAGCGGTATGTGTGGAGAAAACCAGGCACTGCTCATCACTTGTCCGATACAGTCCCAACAGTGAAGCATGGTGGTGGCAGCATCATACTGTGGGGGTGTTTTTCAGCTGCATGGACAGGACGACTGGTTGCAATCGAGTGAAAGATGAATGCGGCCAAGTACAGGGATATCCTGGACGAAAACCTTCTCCAGAGTGCTCAGGACCTCAGACTGGGCAGAAGGTTTACCTTCCAACAAGACAATGACCCTAAGCACACAGCTAAAATAACGAAGTAGTGGCTTCACAACATCTCTGTGACTGTTCTTGAATGGCCCATTCAGAGCCCTGACTTAAACCCAATTGATCATCTCTGGAGAGACCTAAAAATGGCTGTCCACCAACGTTTACCATCCAACCTGACAGAACTGGAGAGGATCTGCAAGGAGGAATGGCAGAGGATCCCCAATCCAGGTGTGAAAAACTTGTTGCATCTTTCCCAAAAAGACTCATGGGTGTATTAGGTCAAAAGGGTGCTTCTATTAAATACTGAGCTAAGGGTCTGAATACTTAGGACTATGTTATATTTCAGTTTTTCTTTTTTATTAATTCTGCAAAAATGTCAACAATTCTTTGTTTTTCTGTCAATATGGGGTGCTGTTTGTACATTAATGAGGAAAAAAAATGAACTTTTTTTAGCAAATGGCTGCAATATAACAGAGAATGAAAAATTTAAGGGGGTCTGAATACATTCCGTACCCACTGAGATCTGATGTTAACGGGGTTATGACCTTTTTATACAGATTAAGTGAGGTGCCATGTGGCCAAGTATGGACCCAACCTCATAAGTTTGCTCTCATTTACGCGCCTCCCAAGTGCACACAACAGCATTGAACACACAGCCCGGAGCAATTGGCAGCCATTTATGCTGTCGCGCCACCGGGTAGCCATGGGTTGGGGTTCGGTGCCTTCCAAGGGCACGTCAGGTCGGGTCTTTGAAGGTGGAGGAGAGCGCTGTACATTCACTCCCCCCACCTACAATCCCTGCCGGTCCGAGACTCAAACCCACAACCTTTGTTTATGTCCGATCATCCACCATTAGCCACGCTTCCCCGCCTTCCAATTAATGGATGTATTGGAAAAGAAATTGCTCGTACACAAGAATTTACCTGAAATGTTTTAAGAAATATACTTTTCAATTAATAGTTTTCTACATAGGTTGTGCTGACTAGAGCTTATATCATTTATCGAAGATAGTCAGGAGATATCGACGATGCACAATGTCACTTGCAGATAGTCAAGACTATGTTAGCTCATTCTCCTATAAATATTAACTTATTATTATTATTATTTGCCATATTTATTAATTCGCTATTATACAAATTGCCCCACTATTTCCTTCGCAACCGCTTTCCCACTGCTCAAATGAGGATATGAGCCTGTAGCCGGTAAGGAGTCTCCAAACACCAAACACAACGTACATCGTCTCTGATCATAAGGTATTTCATTGCATGTTGGAACAAGTAAGGTCGTAGCTGTTAAGTTCTATACTATATGCAATCATAATTTACCGAGCCCCTCACTAACGTGGAGTTTATAACGCGCACAGTTTATGAATTGAAGAAATGAAACATTTCATGTACGTTGTTCTGTGGGCGGCGGGGGGGCGATTTCAGGCTCGTCAATAGTAGAGAATAAAATATGTTTAGTAGTAGTTGTCAAAACGTAGAGGGCTTGCTTAAACAGGTAGTTGCATATACGTTGTGGAGGTGCTCAGGAATGGAGATCAACTTATCAATCGCTGTATACTAGACAGTCATCACGTAACTATGTCAATCTGCTAAACTCTACGGTCCTCGTCTGTGCGTAATGAACTGCCCTCTATTGTGTTACATACCAACAGTCATATTTAATGTGTTCGTCCCCCCTCTAGCAGTCCACTATTTAGTGTTCAGAGCTCCTCTACGGTACTAGTAATGCACACATAAGACATTCTACTCTTCATGCTATGTTTGCAGTCCTATTGCACTGGCAGACCTTGATGCGTCACAGTAGTCTGGCGCTGCAGTACACATATTGCACAATTAGGTCAGCTTCCCCGCTCACTCTCGCTCACTTGAGCGACTCTGCCTCAAATGCAATCGAACTCCTTATAGCGCGCAAGTCCAGACTGTAGCTATGCAGCGTCACTGTGTTCCAGCCTGTTGGGTTGTGAGTCATATGTTCTATTTATTGATTTTTTTTTTTGTTTGAATCTCTCAACATTTTTACAACAGTAGCCAGGTGGTGAAGACAGGAAAAAAGAAACTAAATTACTAAGTCACTTGCAGTCTTCACTTGCACTCTCCGATACCTGCGACTTCACTTGCAATCGACACAAATCGTGCGCTTTGCCAATGGAGACAAGAAGCTGTTGTGGTGATTAAACGATTAAAACTAAATGAGTACTATGACATACAGGGTCCTGCAAGACAGACAATGGGCCGAGCTCAAATCCGTGGCCCCAGATGGGAAACAGGCAGAAGTATAACGCATGCGTAAAAGGTCTAACTCCACGCTAAATGCGTATTATCCGTGCGGCTTTAGAAAAACATAAACAACCGTAAAGGGTAATTTCTATTTTTTTTTGAATTGAGGGAAGAGATAAATGGGGGAGATTGGGGGTTGAAAATTGTAAAAAAAGATTCTATTAAAATATCAAATTCAATATACAGTTTATTAATATAATGAATATGTAAATAGTATTTTCCTCCCACACCGCAAAACGTGGCATAATGGACTAAGAAGATAAAGACCAAACTCAATGCTCTTCATTATTAAAATATAGCCTACATAACTAATATGTACAGGCAAGCAGGTGAGCACAGAATAAACGCAACACGCAAAGTTTCGCGTTAAGCATTTTTCCATATAGAATAAACTGTCTACATTTCTTTTATATCATTGTCTTTGTCCATTAAACGACATTACGTGTTTTATTTATAATGATATTCTATGGGAGGAAAACGTTTACCGTGCAATTTAACACATTGCGTTCTGGGCCCTTCTGCTTGCCTGTACGAAAAGAGTGATCCCTGTTGTAAATCATAACGCATTTCCAATGCACGTGGTCATAAACAAATTGCTTTTCTGTATATCTTGGGTGGGAGCATTTAATGCTTGTTAGGGAAAGACAGGGTTAAAGGTTGCGCATTGTGTTGCCTGGGCATCTTCTTGCCTTGTAGTACATTACTAATAACTATATAATCAATATGTGATCTTTTAATTTCAAACGTTAAAAGTATCTGTAATACATTAAGGGCCATATTAAGTGTTTATGTTTTTACTACATGAGGACAAAAAACACTTACCGGAAAGAGACTATGCATTATCATCAATTCTGCTGTTTGGGGCTGTGGCCAGCGTGATTTGCTGGGAACATTGTCAATTTATATATCTTGTCAGGGACCCTGATCACGTTATAGAGGTGTAGTAGAATTAGTTTTTTAATGCGTTTAATCACCCCAACAGCGTCTTGGTCTCCATTGGCAACCAAGTAGTGCCAAACCCGAACCATATTATACGAGTGACTTTTGGGCTGTCAATTTTTTTGTAACAAGATGAGCATAGAAAGAAATGCGCGGCGAGGTCGCGGGTTAGACGTGTTTTGAAATGAAAATGAAAATATAAAGATTGATAACCAAACGTATGTGTTGCATTGTTAAGGAAATCGAACAACAACCCTTGTAATTCTATTATTTCTGTTCGCCGTAGTCATCCAATGGGCCTGAATGACACTCTGTCTAACCAGCGGGAAGAAAAACCGGCACCCGAGGGCCGTCGCCCTCGCGCGAGGTTAACAGCCAACCGGGGGGGAGTGGGCAATAATAATAAAGGGGGGAAATGTTGAACTGGGAAAAGCAGTGTACTTTGCCAAATATTCCGCCCGACCTCCTCACCCTCATTGGGGAGAAAAGGTCACGTTCAAAACCGAAGGTTATCTAAATGCGCGTGACGCTGGTCATGAAGGCGGCAAAGAACGATATACCGAGTCAGAGTAACTAATGTGACTAATGGGGATGACTTGGTCTTTGGTATGCACCTAGGTTTTTTTTAAGAGTTTTTGCTAAACAATGTTTTTGAATGAATATCGGGGGGAGGTTCACGGGCTAGAATAAGAAAAATAAGTAGGCTATACAAATGCTAAAGGATGTGGAATAGTGGAGTAAGTGCGAGATAGGGACCAATATATATAAAATACTATTAGGGCGTGTATAGGAATAGATATAGCTACTGTTCAACAGCTCCGCCTGTGAAGCTCTTGTTTTTTTCCCGTTTTGGCCAGCTCATCCAAGAATCCTATGTCTGCAGTGACAGGGGGTGATGGAGAAATTGTGTTTCCCATTTTGGATTGCTGTTTTGGCTGAGTTTGGTTGGGTAAGAATCAGCGTATCAATGTAGTGATTGTTGTCATTTTCAGAATAACCAGCTGGGATTGTTATCAGAAGTGGTAATAGGGATGGTGATTAAATCAGGGGCGATCGATTATTTGGTAATAAAGTAATTCTACAAATAATATTGATGATAAAAAATTGTGCTTGGGTAAATTTTGTAAAGCAGGGGGTGGTTGCTGTACTTGTCTGCGAGGTGGCAAGCGGTGTAGTAGTGGCAAACACGCCCGAATAAATTGTATGTGATTGCAAGTGACCGCAGGTATAACGAGAGATACTGCAAGAAATGGCGAATTGCAAGTGACATTGTAAGTTAAAAAAAATTCTTTTTCTACGTCTAAAATCAACCACACTGGCTACTGTGAATGGGGGAAGACAAGTGAGTGTATGAGAAACAGAGTTGCTGCAGAACAAAAAAAGGTAATAGCAATAAATAGGGAACAAAATAAAAAATAACACACAAGAACAGCTGTGGCGAAGTGACGTTCTACTAGTATGGAAAACTGCGCAAGGTTGTTCGCTGGATTGCCGGTACTACATGTAAGTGCAATGTCTGCGATGGAGCAGGGAGTGCAAGTCGGCAGCCATCACCCTTCATCAAGACGTGTTTAGCTGACGATGAATATGAATCAACAAATGGCGGCTGATGCGGTCAGAGCTTTGTACACAAGGAACGCACATGATGTCCTAAAATAGCGGGTGTATTACTGTTTCATTGTCTCAACGATATAAGAGGAGTGAGACTAGCGGTTTTAAATATGTGTTGTATGGTTTAACAGTGAAAATTAGTTCATAGGTGAGGGGGGGGGTATGTTTGAAGTCAATATTATTTTGAGTAATAGGTTGGTTTGGTTTCGTAGGCTCGTGAGGGTGGTCATCGCAGCCGCCCTCACAATTTGAAAACACACACGAAGATATCAATGAAATAGCCTAGGGGATAATAAAGTATAGAGAGCCTCGTCGTGCTTGCCGCCTGCAAACGGACGGGCCACCAGAGCCGAGGGGGGTAATATCGTCTATCGGTGGCGATGGCTCAAGCGGGCGTGGCATAAGGAAATAAAGGGACGAGCAAAAGTTGTGTGACATGAAATGAGAAAGCTAGACACACGTGATCGGGGCCGCCACACTACGCGCACAGTGTCAACTAATAATAGTGGGAGCTTTTTTTTTGGTAATAAGGTTACATGTCCACAGGTTGGTAAAGAAACAGGGGAAAAAAATAATAGCCCGACACAACACACCTGCACGCACAAACAACGAGCAGGCCAGGACAAAAAGGAGGGAAACACACACACTTTCTTAGTTGAGGGTTGTGGAAAAGGTGTGGGTGTGCATGGTGGGGGTAAATGGTGCCCCCTTTCTTAAACCTTAAGATCAAACAAATAAAACATGTTTAATAAAACATTATCCCATCTAAAAAGGTAAATATAAAAAAAAATATTGCATTTGCTAACATAGCAAGGAAAAATACACAGGTATTATATACACAGGTGGGGACAGGCCAAGAATTCATCCTCATAATGAAACGAAAATGTGAAATGTGTATATTAACACACAGAGAATGTAATTTTTTTTTTTACACATTTATCGGATATGTTTCAATAAAGGGACAAAAGAGAGTCAACCAGTTTGTAAAATTACACCAGAACACACTGTTCAGAAAAAGAATGGATCAGATGTGACGTTTTGAAGAGGGTGTGCAACTACACACGTAGCTCGTCGTGCGGTACACTACTCACATGTAAAGCTGCATGGCACACAAGGGGGGTGCTACTATTATGGCGCAGGGACACTCGCAGGAGGGGGGGCCTCGCCCAATTAAAATTAAAGGGTAGAAGGGGCCCCACCGCTGTCATATTCGATAATTCGCAATCAACATGATCGCCCAACTACTCGGCTCGGTAAAAAAGGAAGCAACAGCAATAGAAGGGGCAGATGGTCAAATTCGGTGACAGAGTATCCAATTCTAGAGTGTGCATCACTGCAAGGCGCTTTAGCACCACAGTCACATGGACATGGTGCAGAAAGCATGTTTCGGATGATTTTTCCTTTTGATAACCGACTGATTTGTTAAAGCCAGATCGTTCTACCCCAAATAGAAAATTCTCTCATTACTTATTCACGCTGTCAGTTCATTGTCCAAAGACATGATGACATTGCTACAGACAGAAGAAATACTATGACAAAGTGTCATAGCTAGCTGGACTTATAAACACTACGGGTGTTGAGTAGCGTCCACCTGGGAAAGGAAAATTCAGTGACGAGAAACTTGTAATCAGGGGTGTGAGGTAGATGTATACATCCAAATGAGTGATACAAATCATATAATTCTAGTGGCGGTGACAGGGATAAAAAATGTACGATGGGTGCGAGCGTGTGAATAATAAAGACTGTTGGATAAAAGGTGCTATTGAACAGAGTGGTTAAAGCTCGGTCTCACAACATGAACAGAGGATAAAGACTTTTTTGTGACAAATAAACATTACTCAATAAGATAACAAGCAAGGGAGAGTGTGGCAATGTAGGGGTCAAAGGCGTGCTGAGTACGCGAATTCCGTCTACAGCACATGCTCTGACTCCAGAGTAAGACCAATCACACTCGCGCCCGTCACACATATAATACACAATGGTCCACACCCCCCGAGTCTCGAGCACTCTCGATCATCCGGAGACGTTGGGGGAAATAAAGCGGTCAGTGAAGAGGGGGGGGGGTGCGAATTTGTCGACTCCATATGCCTGATGGGGGTACACCGAATGTATGAGTCGACAACATGAGGGGTCAAAACGGGTGAAGATGAAAAAAAAGGGGGGAAAATAACAAAAAAAAAATAACAACATGGGAGGGTGGTGTAGGGGTAGCAAGCAAGGAAAAAGAACGAGAAAAGAACAGCATCTAAAAAAGAACTATATATATGAGTTGTCCGTCAGTGTGACTTTTTGGATTCTCGTAGTATCTAGAAAACCATCTATAAACCCCGACCATGAACAGTGGTAAGGTGATCATACTAATCAAAAGCATATGGTATGTTAATATATGATAGGGTGTTCTATACTAATAAAGTCAATTGATGCTAATCTTTAAAAGTATAGCTTTTAAGGTTGGTTAGTATATTATCAGTGTCAGGAATGGTATAGCCTGGATGGTGTAGACAGTATACAACGCTGCTTTATATGCTCTTTGGTCAATTGGTTTATTATTGGTTGAAAAACAATTATAAGGTATGTATTAGGGACATTTCATTTATTTATAAACTTCACGCTGGAATATGTTGTATTTCGCTGCAACAGGCACAACCTTTAGATAATGTTTGCCAAAATAGAGGAAAAATAATAACGTTAGTTATAGTATTTACAGGCGTCAAACTAGATTTAAGTGATCACATGCACAAAAAAATGATAGTGCAGTTTAGGCAGGGTTCCCAAGGCGGGAAATGATTATGTTTGAGTGCAGGGTTTGAAAAACAATCGTGGACAGTATTGTGAAGTGTGTTATAGTGTTGTAGGGTGTCACATTAATGTTTAGGTGTAGTTGTATTGTAATAGGGCACAGGACTAAAAAAGGGGTGAAAAAGTGGAGGGGGGGGGGGCTCGATGGGAAAGAGTTAGGGGGGGTTAGTACTGTGGGTTTATTATTTCAATTTAGCTTTAATTCATTTTAATTTCATTTTTAATTTTAGAACATCAACTTAAACTTACACTATTTTAGTTAGCTGCCAAGTCAACATTTCTAATTTTCATTTTTTTGTTTTTTCTTTCAGCTATATTTCAATTAACCAAAAATATTTGTTATTGTTATTTTTAGTTAACAATAACAACACTGAACTTATAATGTTACAAACAATGATTTTCCATCTCTCAAGATCCATACATACAATTCAAATTATGAATGCTCTCAATCATCCAGACTGTTTATAGATCTGTGACTATATGCCAGATGCCCACGTAATCTTATAATACAGCTGTACATGTGGGTGAAAATACCAAGATGGATGGTTGACAGCAAAAAAGATGCTGTATTTCTGTCTTGGCACTTTAATTGCAGCCGGCACAGATGGCTGTCACATCAAGAGGGTTCTTATCCAGAAATAAAACCCAAGCACGGGGTAATTAGTCAGAAAGCAAGGAGGTAATTGATTTGTAACTCCGAAGTGAACAGCAGTTTTGGAGGAAAAAGACAAGGTTATTGGCAAATGTGGGTTACATCAATGTAAATGAATGAGATTTTTGTATTATTATAAAATAAACATAAATAACGAGGTCATAAACTCAACATTTGAACTAATAAAGAGTAAGCATATTTTTGAAAGACAATTCTGCTAGTGTGTGTTTATTTTCAGACTATCGGCAGCAGAGTTATTATCACTGCTGATACCCGAGTGCAAAAACACTCAGCAGTTCTCTGTTACTGTGTGTGTGTTTTCATGCTTTGCCAAGCAAAGCTGAGGTACTACTATCACACCAGATGGGTAGAGGCAAACTCAGTGGCTCTTCCACCTTAACCCGAGTCACACACCGGGAAAGGAAACGGTGCTGCATAAGAATTCCTGAACACACATATTTTCTCACACGGTTCTGATTCTGATTGGTCAACTGTGACATTATGCAGTCACATGTGTTTGTATAATGGCCACTAATTTTTTCAACTGTTTAGCCATCAACTGATTTCTATCTTTATTATTTTATACATTTTAGAATATTAAGATATATATGAAATATTGTACATTTTGTAAACCTCAAAGTATGTAACTTTTGCAACCTCAAATACTTTAAAATAAAAACCCTGAAATTCACAACCCAAATTTTACCAGCTAAATATTGTAACATGAAATGTGCTTTAATATTTAATAGAAATATTAGATTAGAAACCAAATGTTGCCTTCAACTAACTGAATTGAAATACATTTTAGTACTGAAATTACTAAAACTGAAATAAAGCTAAATCGAAATATTTAAAAATAATAACTAATATTAAACCTAAAATTAAATGAAAATATAAAATAAAAGCTGATTCAAAATGAATAAATGCTGTAATACATACATAATATCAAAATAACACTGCACTAAAGTATCTGAATTTCAACTGATATAAAATAATTTCAAATATTTGAGTCACAAAAAACAACATTTCAATGCACCAATGTTACTTTAATATTATTTTTGATATTTAAATTTTTGCAAGTTTTTCTGTCTAATATTTATATTTTATTCCAGCCTTGTTGAAATTAACAGAAACAATTGCAACTTGAGTAGTTTTAGTTAAAGGTCCCATATTGTCAAAACTGAAATCTCCTGGCTTTTTTCACGATTACTAGGGTCTAGGGGCTATTTATTCAATATAAAGTTCAAAACAGTAGTCCACATTGTGATTAATTTTTGTCAGCTAGTTTCAGTGTATCTTATTCCGTCTGGCTAAAATGTCTTGTTCGTTTTTATCGATATTTTATCAACCTTATCAATTCGTTTTAGGTCAAGTTTTAGTCGACTAAAGTCTCAACATTTATTCGAGTTTTAGTCAAGAAATCTAAAGTATTTTAGGTCTAGTTTAGTCAATAAAACTTGACTTTTAGCATAAAATGATTATTATTAACGTACAGCATATTAATTTGGCAGCCATTTTTAATTTTGTCCTTAGTTTACTCAAATGTACATTTTCGTTTCAATATTTAGACAACTTTTTCCTGTTTTTTGTTTATTCACTGCAATGTATGAGCATTTAGTCAGGTTGTTTAGTCAAGTGAATAGTATTCACATTTCATCATTCTCTATAATGGTTAACTTCTAAAAATATTTTTCTCAAAATTTATAAATGCAACGAGTGTTGTCAATTTGCGAAATGTACTTTTTGCATGTTTCAGATATTTACTTTCTCCAGTAAGCCACGAAATCAATAGAAGTGGGCCCAACATGGTTTATTTTACCTCATCAGTGTACTGATTTTTATGGCTTTTTATATATACAGTGGGTACAGAAAGTATTCAGACCCCATTAAATTTTTCACTCTTTGTTATAATTGCAGCCATTTGCTAAAATCCTTTAAGTTAATTTTTTCCTCATTAATGTACACACAACACCCCATATTGACATAAAAACACAGAAGTGTTGACGTTTTTGCAGATTTATTAAAAAAGAAAAGACTGAAATATCACATGGTCCTAAGTATCAGACCCTTTGCTGTGACACTCCATATATTTAACTCATTGCTGTCCATTCTTCTGAGCACCCTTGAGATGTTCTACACCTTCATTTGAGTCCTCTTTGGTTTATTATACGGGAGTGGACTTGATTAGAAAGCCACACACTGTCTATATAGACCTTCCAGCTTAATTAAGTTAATTTTTTTAGCCAATTGCTGCAATATAACAAAGAGTTAAAAATTTAAGGGGGTCTGAATACTTTCCGTACCCACTGTAAATCAACACAATGCAATCTCTCTGTCTACATTATGAAAACGGCTAAAACAAGCGAAAAATATTATAACAGTTAAATTCCTAGTAATTCCACTAATTCCAGAATTGCAATAGTCTATTTCTCTATTAAAACAACAGCGATTGAGTAAGTGTATTTATTCAGCGATCACAATCACAAAAAATACATTCGAGATCTCATGACAGAACACTGACCGCCTGAATGACGCTTTCATTTAGATCGCTAAACTCCGGGTTGTTTGTCGTGTTTTCTGATCATCTGCATGTGAGCGTGTGCGCATGGTTCCCAGATTGCTTAAAATAAGCAAAACACAGAGGGCAGAAAATGAATGAATTTAACAGCGAAGCTCTGATTCTGGGATTAGAACTCTTGATATCTGGCAACCGCACTCATGAAAGCTGGCGTAGTAGAGGCGTGTAGAGCAGTCTGCAATAACATTTTGTCTCCTTTTTTGACGAAAATAAAAAGAGGTTCTTGGTAAAGTTTTTATCATTTTGAATACATTTTAGTCTCGTCTCATTTCGTCAACGAAATTGCATGTTGATATAGTCTTAGTTATCGTTTATTGACCTTACTGTCGTCTCGTCTTCCTCTCGTCTTAGTCATGGGAAAAAAGCGCGTCAACGAACATTTTTCGTCATAGTCTTCGTTAACGAAATTAACACTAGTCCACAATAAAATGCACACAGCCTGCATAAAGTAGCTGTGTTTTTTCACGAACTGTTGTGACTTCCTTAAAAAGTTGACGTCAGAACTACACAATCACAGCCTTCAGTCACCACCCCGAGCACCACCCACAGACCCACTCTCCTTTTGCCAAACCCCCAGACAACATGGCATCCATGCCTTTGCTGAGCAACAACACGGAAACATGTCAAAAATGTTAACTTTAACCACAAAACCAGATCGGCCGACCTGTAACGTTACACAATATACTCAAAGGATGGACGATCTGACAGGACTGTTACTATGAAGTGATCACATCTAACATTTATAGTAAAGACAAACTCACCGTGTCTATCTAGTCATGATGAAGATGTATATACATTTCAATTTCAGCAGGCAACTATTTTTAGTACAGCTTACATTATTGTTCCAGCACAATTAATCACACAATGTGTATATACCATTACAAAATGATTATATACAAGCCCCTTCAATCTTCCCAAAAAGTTGGGTCACTGTACAAATTGTGAGTAAAAAAGAATGGAATAATTTACAAATCTCATAAACATATTTTATTCAATAGAATATAGATAACATATCAAATTTTGAAAGTGAGACATTTTGAAATGTCATGCCAAATATTGGCTCATTTTGGATTTCATGAGAGCTACACATTCCAAAAAAGTTGGGACAGGTAGCAATAAGAGGCCGGAAAGTTAAATGTACATATAAGGAACCGCTGGAGGACCAATTTGCAACTTATTTGGTCAATTGGCAACATGATTGGGTATAAAAAGAGCCTCTCCGAGTGGCAGTGTCTCTCATAAGTCAAGATGGGCAGAGGATCACCAATTTCCCCAATGCTGCGGCGAAAAATAGTGGAGCAATATCAGAAAGGAGTTTCTCAGAGAAAAATTGCAAAGAGTTTGTAGTTATCATCATCTACAGTGCATAATATCATCCAAAGATTCAGAGAATCTGGAACCATCTCTGTGCGTAAGGGTCAAGGCCGGAAAACCATACTGGATGCCCGTGATCTTCGGGCCCTTAGACGGCACTGCATCACATACAGGAATGCTACTGTAATGGAAATCACAACATGGGCTCAGGAATACTTCCAGAAAACATTGTCGGTGAACACAATCCACCGTGCCATTCGCCGTTGTCGGCTAAAACTCTATAGGTCAAAAAAGAAGCCATATCTAAACATGATCCAGAAGCGCAGGCGTTTTCTCTGGGCCAATGCTCATTTAAAATGGACTGTGGCAAATTGTAAAACTGTTCTGTGGTCAGACAATTCAAATTTTAAAGTTCTTTTTGGAAAACTGGGACGCCATGTCATCCGGACTAAAGAGGACAAGGACAACCCAAGTTGTTATCAGCGCTCAGTTCAGAAGCCTGCATCTCTGATGGTATGGGGTTGCATGAGTGCGTGTGGTATGGGCAGCTTACACATCTGGAAAGGCACCATCAATGCTGAAAGGTATATCCAAGTTCTAGAACAACATATGCTCCCATCCAGACGTCGTCTCTTTCAGGGAAGACCTTGCATTTTCCAACATGACAATGCCAGACCACATACTGCATCAATTACAACGTCATGGCTGCGTAGAAGGATCCGGGTTCTGAAATGGCCAGCCTGCAGTCCAGATCTTTCACCCATAGAAAACATTTGGCGCATCATAAAGAGGAAGATGCGACAAAGAAGACCTAAGACAGTTGAGCAACTAGAAGCCTGTATTAGACAAGAATGGGACAACATTTCTATTCTTAAACTTGAGCAACTTGTCTCCTCAGTCCCCAGATGTTTGCAGACTGTTATAAAAAGAAGAGGGGATGACACAGTGGTAAACATGGCCTTGTCCCAACTTTTTTGAGATGTGTTGATGCCATGAAATTTAAAATCAACTTATTTTTCCCTTAAAATTATACATTTTCTCAGTTAAACATTTGATATGTCATCTTATTATGTATTCTGAATACAATATTGAAATTTGAAACTTCCACATCACTGCATTCTGTTTTTATTCACAATTTGTACAGTGTCACAACTTTTTTGGAATCGGGTTTGTATAAATTGTCCGTTTGTTGTTTTACACACATGCACACAGACATTATTTCATACACGACATAGTCGTGATATGCAAGACACATTCGACATTGGCAATAAAAAAAAAAAAAAAAAAAAAAAAAAAAAAAAAACAAAAAAAGAAATCTGTAGACGCGCCGACAAAAAAAAAAAAAAAAAAAAAAAAAAAACAAAAAATTTTTTTTTTTTTTTTAACAACAAAAGCCATACTTTATTGAACCTTTTCTGATAAGAAGTGAGACGATCGTTTCTGTCCAGTCTGCTCGTTTTATCGCGTTTAACCACAGCTGTCGTAGTTTTTTTTTTTTTTTTGTCTGGCAGTGGCAGCAGATATGAGATCAAATTTCTAATTTGAGGCTGTATTAGGTCGATTTTGGCACCTAACATCACAGCAAGATGATATTTTAAGCTCCTTATGTAGTCGAATCTGCGCACAGTGCGCTGGTTTGAATGGGCCGCCTCTAGTTTCCCCTTTGTTTTGCTGCCTCCAGCTAGCGCTGTGACGTCAGCTGACTCTAGTTACCTGTGGTTGGCCTGGCCGTGCGTCACTCAGAAAACAACAGGCCAATCAGAAGAGAGGCTCATGAATATTAATTAGACAGGCCAAAACCGACCTGTTCTCAGGAGAGCTCCTGAGAGAGGAGCTGTAAAAATATATTGAGATGGTTTTTGGTACTTATACCGCAAATATATATTCTTAAGGACATCAAAACCTAAAATAAAAACTCCAGAAAGGTGTAAAATATGTGACCTTTAATAATAACGATACAAAATTTTTGTTGAACACACTTTTCTCGATTGCGATTCAGTTGTTGCTGCAGACCACTGCAAACAGCTGTCATTAACATTAGCTCTAACTGCAGTTTTTAAAATAGCTAGACTTGTCCAAATGGTTATCAGTATTTCCTGATCTGCGCAATATCGGTGCCATGACATTCATGTGCCTTCACACAACAGACGTGCAAATTGGATTTAAGAGGCTTTCACTCCTTCAATGCGCACACACTTACACTCATTCAAGTCTAATCTGGCTTTGGATGTGCTAAAGCACTTGTATCCATGCCTACTGTCATGCTGCAAGCATGCATGAATGTTTGACACGATTCAGTCATGAACAACTGTGGTTAGGTTTGTAATTCGGCAGTCTTTTAAATACTGTCCAGTTGATCCAAAAATGAGGCCTGTTAAAGACTTCAGATTGCCACTGAAATGGTCACAAATGACAATAAAGTCTTCAAATTGTCAACATTAAAATTGCTGTCTATATTCAAGAAAACCTATTATTTAAGGAAACTGTCGCTAACTTTTAATGTTTTTCTCATTGATGCCAAAGAAGAAACATTAGGTTCCATAAAGAACATTTCAATGAAGTTCTTAAAAAAAACAAAACTTTTTTTTCTTAGTGTGAAGAACATTTTAACAATCTAAAGATTTTTTTTTTCCCACTATGAAGAACCTTTTGTGGAATGGAAAGTTTCCAAGGATGTTAAAGGTTCTTCATGGAACCATCAATGCCAATAAAAAAACTTTATTTTTAAGAGTGTATGAAACCTTTCCATTCCACAAAAGGTTCTTCATAGTGGAAAATGTTTGTCAGATTATTTAAAAAATGGTTCTTTTAAAAACTGTTCACTTGAAGGGTCTTTGGAGAACCTAAAATGGTTCTTCTATGGCATTGCTGTGAAAAACTCTTTTTGGAACTTTTATTCTTAAGAGTGTAGAGCGTAGCCCTTCTGTTTAAGTTAGATGGATGATTTTATTTCTCTCAGACCATTCTGTCTGAATCTCTTGGGCTGACCAATGAAAGCCTTTATTAGATGAATGACCCTTGCTGGAAATGGAATTTCATTAATCTCTCTTTAATGTATGTCTTCCTCTAATGTCCTTACGTTATAAATTGCATGCATCTAAAATCAAGCTAAACGCTAACCTCATTTGTCTCTGGGTTATGGTTTATAAGATGAGCTCTTAAAATATCCAAATTGAATTATGGATGGAGCATATTGCCTCATGACTTCTTACAAACCGCAGACCTCTTACATAGTATTTTCCTTTTCTGAGATGTTAATTTCAGTGTAATTCTTTATAGAACGCATATGGTGATAAATTCTTCCTACGATGATATTTTAGTGTCTTGGAAGCTATTGCAAAAAATGCTAAAAAGTTTACATTAAACTCATATATCTTTGCAATCGTCATATTTCCAAGACATACCAAATAGCTGATGAGGCTATTTTCCAAATTTCAGATACAGTGCTTTGTAAATTTGGTCCCGCTGTCAACGATTTTAAGTAGGACACGTGTCTTAAAGTCTGCCTTTTGAATTCGCGTTTGTGTCCATAGTGCATTAAATCCTAGAGAGATCACGCACAGAAAAGCCCTTGTGTCAAAGGCCAGCCTGTGGCAGTGATCCCACACTTGATCCCCAGAGTAATATTTCTGAGAAATCTTAAATGACACGATGTTGTCCTAAGGCATGGGACAGAGCTTTATGATTACAGTAAAAAAGCACTATTTTGCAATAGGACACTGTTTATGTTGCCACAGGTAACCATAGGTGATGTAATGGAGTTGAATAGTCAAATATACCGGCATTTACCATCAGCTGACAAGCATTAAACTCTCACTGAATTTCCTGGAGACCTCATTTGTCTTTGGGTTTAAAGAGAAGTTAAGTTTAAGTTTAAAGAGAAAGTCATTTACACACAAAATAATATATTTTAAAGTGTGTTTCAACTGATTTTGTTTATTTCGAAAATAAACGTGCCCAAAACAACATTGGACCCAACTGACTTTCTTTGTATGGACATAAAAGACTTAAAGTTTCAAAAGTAATTTGTGTGCTAGTTAATGTTGGTCTAGGTCTGCTCTGAAGACAGGTTAAGCTGGTTGTTGGTTAAGCTAGTTAAGAAGCCAAACACAACATCTGTTGTTACCCAACTATGCTGGTCTTCTCAGCATCTAGAGTTTATTTTCTCCAGTTAATACTGACATTATTTCTCTAACTGACCTGATTTTATTTATACTTTGCTTTTTGTGTGTTCCCTACACATTTCCATCGTGAATGCAAACAGTATGTAGGCCATTTTGTGACCCACACAGATGTGGGTCATTTTGAGTGGACGAAGAAAATGGACACCATTCTCTTGCTATTCAAAGTCAAAGGCGTAGCCTGGGGGCAACTTTGCATTTCGTGCATCAAAAGAATAAACATTAAACAAAAGGTTTGATGACTAAACCATGCCTTTGTCAACAGTCCATTTGCAACAGAGTACACAGCTTTGACGTAATGATATTCAGGTTAACGCCTACACTCATTAACCCTAAAGAGTCTTAAAACTAACCAAGCCACAAATCCTTATAAATTGTCTGGCATTTGCAAAATATTTCCATCATAGGAAGCATTCTTAATGATTTTCCTGTTGACGAATGCTGAAAACAGTAGATGCATTGTTCAACTAAGATGGTTAACCAATGACATCGTCTGTTCTGCAACATATAATGCACATTCAGTGCCCGTACAGCGTGGTTTTCATTAACTGTAAAGGTTCATTGCCTTGACTATTGGAGCTTGTACAAAGGTGGGGAGAAATCACATTCGACTGGATGAATGAAAAGCAGTTAGCAACAAAGTCGAAGAAAATCTACTATGCCAACACAAAGAGATAATCCAACGCATGCTGAGAGCATCAATTTTTAAGTCTAAACACTACAAGAGCACCAGTCAATACATGCTCTGATCGAACAACACTGAGAGTACGGTTTAGCTACTCTATAATGTGGGTTTATTTAGGCTCTCATGCATTGTTAAGAAGTAGCTGCTCAGTGCTTCTGTAAGTCACAGGACAGAACCCAGTGTGTGCGTTTATACGGGCACAGAATCAGCCATATGGCCTCTGCAGTGGATTGACACAAAGCACGACTAATGTGAGGATTATAGTCTTGAGTTCATACTCTACCCTCCTGCCCACACACTGACCCTCCAAAACCCTTCGGCTGGGAGAATAAAGTTGATTGAATAAAAAAGCTGAAGCTTCAAAAATATTTAGTCGACTTGCTCAAGGTCCTTGATGGTTTAATTTAAACTAAAGAACAGGTGAGCCGACTTCATATGACCTCTGTTCAGCAGTATAGACCCCGTTTATTGTAGCTAGAAATATCTTAAAGGTCAAAGTTAAAACATTTCAAGTGCCTGATTACCGGCTGGTCCTTGGGGGCCGGGTTTTCCAAACACAGACTCCTCTGCATAGCAGCAATGTTGTGGTGTGGAATGTGATCTTGGCAACGGTTGCCGTGGCAACTGGCCGCCGCAATTCTGGTCATTGTTTCCCGCTGAGGCCTCAGGTGGCTGAAAGGGCCCGACAACAATCAACGATATTTATAACTCCTAATGCACAGCCTCTGAACTGAAGTGGGATATGGAATTAAATTACTACAAGCTAATCTTATTCCACAAGTGCTCCCGGACCAAGTCATCTATTCACCTGTCAAATCAATTTAGAGTCTTGAAAATAGGTGCTCTGGGTACTTATACTATGGGAATTGTACAAAATACATGACCACACGAGGACCGTACCATAGCTTTCAACAGAGGGAAGCTATGCAACCATAATAAACTTCCTCTAGAGGAACTATAGACAATGCCTTGATATTCTGAATGCAGTTTTAGTTCAAAACGCAACGAGGACAATGCATGTTAGTTCTGTAAAAGTCACACTGAGAGGAATATACCATTTCTACTTTTTTCAAACACAATTGTTGTTCCTTTGAGAATTAAGGGAGCTAGTAATTCACAGCAAAAACAATGAACTCAGCGTCTGAGGTACGAAATGATTCATGGAACAAAGAACACAGTCAGTATTCAGACAATTCACATTGCTGAAAAAATATGCTTCATCACAAAGCTCAATTCTCTCAAACACAGTGTATGACCTCAAATAGCTGCTTTACTTCAATTAAGATGATCTAGGATCTAAAACTGACCATGACTGAAACTGAAATGATGATCCATTAAGACAAATATTTATTTGCAAGCTAAATACAATGCTGTGTTGTATCCGCCTCAAACACACACCAGTGCTACTGTACTGAATATATGAACACTAAAAGAGAAAACATTTTGTAGTATTTTGAAACCTACATTTTCCATTGAAACAATACCTAGAAATCAAAATGCCTAAAGTTTTTGTCCCCACAGGCCATTCATTTCAACATTCACATTTGAAAATCCGTAAAATAAAAACTCAGAATGTCTCATTTGAGTTTATACACAGGGATTATAATTTACATTAATGCAGAAACGCTATAAATCCATGGATACTACTGATGGTTCATCCAGATTGAATGTGGGCATCCAGAGGCAAAGCCGGTGGAGATTAAAGACTTGCTTGAAAATTAACCCAGAGAGCAATGAGTTTTACCCAGGACTGAATGTTTATTAGAAATGTAATACAATGAAAATGTCAAAAAGACCTTGTCATCAATGTGGACAGAGGTGACACGGTCATATGTTTTTCCTGTGGATGGTGGGTGTATGAATGTGTGACTCACCAACACCATGAGTGACTCACCCATGAGTAGTGACAGCAAAGAGATAGCAGGTGCTTAACATCAAACACTAAAGACTATACATGTAGACTATACCATCAAATGACACTATTTCTAATCTTTCTATTCTAACCATATATGGTCTGTCAGGTAAATGATATTGTGTCACATTATGAATCAATCGACTGATTCTAAAAACTTAACTTTTCTGCCAACCAATACTGAATACGTAGTTACATTCTATGTTTATTATGTATTTGTACATTCCCTGGCACCTTATTTAACCCAAAGAGCTGCAGAATGACTGCAGAAATCGTTCTTGCATTTCACCCTTATATTTCCTTATATTTGATCAGTTTTTAATTATTTCAACACCTGTGCCGAGATTGTTAAGACATCTCTAAGAAATAATTTACCCTGATAGCAACACATACATCAAGGAGACGTCTGCATTTACATCGGCAAGACGTATTTATTTGAGTTTTTGCTGATCTGCAATACGTCTATAGGACGTTTCCTATCAGATGTCAAATAGACGTTTAGAAAATGTCTTTAAGATGTTTAGAATTGAGTATGAATGTAAAACTGACATCTTAAAGATGTTTGTACACAGCAGATGCTTTCCAAATGATGAGATCTTAAACAGACATCTTGCAGACGTACGAGTCCTATCTGGGTACTGTAATTAATTAAAAGATAAGCAATGCTCTGGATCATTCTGTGTTTCTTATCAGAAAACAGGATATGAAATCTAAAAACAAGATAAACCTCCTAGAATCCCCTTTATCACCATTATAACACTGCTTCCTAGAAAGATATGGGTTTATCTGTTATAATTCATCTGATACAATCAAAGCAGCTCGGTTGAATAAAAGAAATGACATTTAACCAATGCATTTGCTGAGTTCATCAATGATAAAGAAGCAATGATGCTTGGAGATGAAAATTATTGTATATTAGCGTATTATTAATCTCGACTGAACTTACCGGCATCATATTGACAAGGACCTCCAGATATTCGATATTCCTTATATTGAAAAATATAAAGACCTTTCCCTGGTCTCAAGAAGTATTTCTTATAGTTGTTTTATATGCAGGTAAATTGTGCACGTATTATCCTCTTCTTTTACGTATCATTATTTTAGATTAGCCTCCTCTGATGTTGTCCGTCAACTTTGTAGCGTTGGTTTATTATAGAAACCTGTTGCAGAATGAACCCGAGATGAACTCGGTAAATACAGTAAAGTAAGTTTCTTATCCGAATCGCTCAGACGTAAGGAACCGCAGACCACTGACAACACCGAACCATTTGTGTAACGTTACGCAGCGATTCGCCTCCGCTCTGCAATATAAGCGACATAAAGATAACGGTCGTCCGCGAACGTCTTGTATCATCTACCGTCCGCTAAGCTGATTGCAGGTCCACATTATATCCGTGCGAGCGAGGTTTTTTCGCTGGATCAACAGACGCAACCCAACCCAAGATGACGCTGCGCGAGATTCCGAAGATCCCCGGCGCGTGCGTGACAAACTCCGCCTCGCGCCGCCCGCGCGCTTCCCGCCCACTTCATCATCATTATCGCTGAGGAGCTATTCAGCGTTCAAGAAACGGTTTGGAGATTTTATATGTATTTGCTTTATTTAACGTGCCCCACACACTTTAGAAGCTTTTGAGGTGAATATTGAGGAATATGAAGGACGTCGTAGTAATATTGATCGCGCGCGATAAATGGAAAACCTTGCTGTCGGTACAATACTCGTTTTAATTTCATCCAGTTTCATTGTAAAGTGCAATTATACACAAACTATAACTAACAAAAACGTATAAAATGTCATCGAAACGTTAAGAAATATCCATAATAGATTAGAAATGACCAAGTGTTTCTTTTAAAGTGATCGCTCTGGCTACCTGGCTGAGGTAAAATGTAAAAAAGTCCCAGAAATTATCGTAGGTACTATGTATTTTGGACATGTCATGCCAATATTTGGATATTTTATGCATGCATATGACAATCATTCAGTCATTCACTATATCAAAGTAGGGGGAGACCGGGGTCAATTGTAAAAAAAAAAAATTTACATTTCACTTCATAACTCACATGAAATACACTATTATCTTTTTATACATGAAACAAATGTAGGTGAACTAATTAATAATACAATTGATATATTTTTACTAATAAGGACAATACTATAATATTAAGTTAAATGCAAGAAGTCAGAGAGTGTTACAATTGCCCCCTTGGTGGGAGCGATTGTAACACTGAAAAATAAGTCATATTAACCCACTGTATCTCAAATAAAACCCTACCTCAAAGTAATCACTTTACTGTAGTATTTAATAACATTAATTAAGATTTTTTTTTCAAGAAGTTTTCAAATTATTTTGGATGTCAGGCATCATATGCATTCAAAAAGCAAAAGTCTATTTTTTATTTTTGCAGAAGACAAGGTAACTATTCTAGTGGTAACTAGATTTTAATTATTTAAATGTATATTTTACTCATCAACATTAATCAGCTGATGAGTCAAGAACAGTCTTTAACCAAACTTTAATGAAATTATAGTAGATAGACATTTTAATAGAATAAGATAATGTGGAGGTAATATTAATTGCATTTTAATTTTTTTTTTTTAAAGCAACACATTGTTTAATGTGTAACACTAATACTTTTTCAATGTAGTTTCACATTTAAATATGATAATTTTCTTACAGAAAAATATGTCAACACAGACAAACAAGGTGTTTACACTGGGCCATGTGGCTCAGGGGCAATTGCAACACATTGTTACAATTGCCCCATGCTAGGTAGACACACCTATATAGCATAGGTTGTTCAATGTTAATTTTTTTTCAATAACGTAGAGATGAAATGTATGTAAGCTTAAATTCACAGTCATCTAAACTAAACAGGAGAAGAAAAATACTGTACATCCAAAAAGTAACTTTTATACCTCAAAATCAGTATTTTGTTGAAAACTTCTGCTGAGGTGAAATAATCATGCTCCTTTTCCACAGGCAGAGAGAGAATCCTACTGAGCATGTGCAGATTAAATGTCTTCACTCTAGCTTGTTTCTGATTGGAGGAATTGAGTGTGTTACAATTGCCCCTGGTCTGGTATTACCATATGACACCATCCCTGTTTTATAGTGCCACCGTAGTACGTTTTTGTAAGGATCATAATTTATTTGGCTTTATCAGGTAAAACCTTGAATACAGATGGAATATCCCTGCTGAAAAAAAACAGCTAAAACCAACCTAAGATGCTTTGCTGGTCTTAGCTGGTCTCCCAGCCTGGCCAAGCTGGTTTATCTGGTTGGCCAGCTCTCCCAGCCTGATCAGCTAAGACCAGCCTGACCAGTTTAAGAAGTGGCCAAAACCCCTCTAAAACCAGCGTGCTGACCAGCTAAAACCAGCCAACCAGTTTAGGCTGGTCTCAGCCATTTTTTTTTTTTTTTTTAATCATCAGACATTTGACAAGTATATACTGTGTTGACTAGACCTTCCAGACCTGACCTACTCGGGTAAGGGCTGGTACATCAGTGGCTAGTCTGTAAGACCCCTTAATTTCTCTTTCTTTTCTGTTTCTTTGGTCTTTTCCGATCTCTCTCTCAGCATCTTTCTTGACCTTGCAGAGCACCCATGATTGATAGGTTGGGGACAATGTTATGGCAGGTTCCGTACGTTCTAGATTAATGATGTTTGGCTCAGATTTACAGGGATTTGGCTGTAAAACTGCCTCTGTTGAATGAACATCATAGATTTCAGTGCAATTTTCAAAGTAAAAGTTTTCAATAGGTTGTTCAGGATGTAGGACATACTGAATCTGTTTCTTTTCAATACCTTTTTTTTGTGCTAATGTTGTGTGTGTGTGTGTGTGTGTGTGTTCATTCTGTCCTCTACTGGACAAAAGCAGTTATGACAGATGCCTAAACCACTCCCCAAAGTAAGGTCCCACCCACCTTGTTAGTCAATATCCATGGACAATACATCTCTGACAGACATTGCTGATCTAAGATCAGGTTGGATCTGCCTTTTTGTTACTTCACCTTATAATACAAAACTGAGCCAGAAACTGCTGTTCTAGTTTGGCAATCACCAGGGGGCATGACATCAGAGCTTATTTAGTGTGTGCTTCAGACAGGGCGGTGTATGTTGTGACGGATGGTCTGGTCTGGGGTGAGGCAGGTGGAGGGATGTTTTTGACTACCGCCAGATTACACTTGTCCCCGAATGTCCCAAAAACACACAGACAACCTCTGAAGGCTTTAAGTAATTTTAAAGGAATAATATATTGTTTATATATTTGTTTATATGCAGTGCACATATTGCACTGCCAGTATCATTACTGAAACCAACATTTGCAAACATTCAGTTTGCAATTTTTTTTACATAGTTTTCACAGGATCAAAATGCATTTATACTTTTAATTACAAAAGGAAATTAGATTTATTGCACTTGACTGAACCTGTTTTTCATCATCTTAAAAAAGCTTTTATTAATCAACTGCTTTAGTTTTGCAGACATGCAAATTGTATCTACTTCTATTCGCGGGTCAGCAGTTAAGATGAAAAGATTATTTTAGAAATTAAAATAACTAAATAAATAAAAAAACAAATATTAATATATAGGGAAAAAAAAAAAAATTTTTAAAATATTTTATATAAACTAATATACTAAAAGTGTTTTTTTTATTAAGGAGGTTGATTTCAAGGAAGCAACATGGCGAGACAACGAGTGTCCGTCTTGCAGACAGAAAATCATCTCAATACTCCTTCAAGTAAGTTTTGAGTTACTATATATATATGATATCTTTATATATATCTATATTACTATACTCTATTTTGTATGTATACTTTTGTCAGCATCCAGCTTAAATTATGCAGATTTTACACTGATCAAACATATACTAAAATAATATTTCCTTAGGTGTGAATAGAACTCTTACTCTTAGAAATTACTATATTTATCACAGTCCACTACATTTAAAGTGCATTTTTGAGGTGACCCTTTAATGGCAACTGTTTACATCTAATTGGTTTGTAAATGTTATTGTGGTTGTTTAGATCAAGATGCTGTAATGTATTGTTTTTTCACTAGATGGCGCTACGAAGCAGCATTTAATACAGTGGAATGGGACATCGCTTTTCATGACGCAGTGAACCTGTGGTCATGGTTGCATGCCATGTGCAGTAACTCACTGCTTCTCGCAAACTGTAATGTGCCATTGTCTTCCACGCAAATTTGTATTAACTAAGTTTGAGACTGCTTGTGATTTCTTGAGTATGTGAAGCCCAAGGAACTTGTTACAATACTGTTGTACGTACATGCTTTAAAACAGGATGAATATTTTCTTCATCATTTACACATAACATATTTCATAATTTCAACAAACTCTGTAGACATGAATGCATTTATTCTATAACCAGAATTGTATTATCAGGGGTGCAAAGCAGAGTTATCCTTTCTAAAGAAAAAGTGTCACCCCAATTTCCACAAAGCGTGAACCACTGCCCATTGTGCTTGGTGTGTTTGTGGTGTGTGTGTGAGGGAGGGAGTGTCTTTTTATAAATCCAAAAAAACTCATTATAGTTTATGATGTGCACAAGAAAAATGTCCAAGTCAATGATGTGAGTGAATGACTTGAATGCTTGACATCATATATGTTTCCTGATGCACGTTTTGTCTGTTGCCACATGGATAGGACAGCAGAGGAGATGAACAGAGCAAGGGAAGCGAAAAATAATACTGTAGGAGTGTGCTTCTTGTGCTGTTTAATCTCCAGACAGTCCCTAATTTCTTTAATTATCAAGCTGCTAAACAAACAGAGGCAAGCAGGCAGGAATTGGCCGTCTCCTGCGGCTTACACTTCGGGGGGTCATGTCTAATTTGAGGGAAGACCCGGTCCATCACTTGCACAGACACATCTAGGGCTAACACACCCCTACCAGCGCGGCCCCTCCCTTTCGACCCTTACCCACACGCACCAGCTTTATGGCAGATGGCGTAGTTCACCCTCCCTGTGAACCTCCATTCCACCCCCACCTTCAGCATCTTTTGTGCCCCTGTGCATGCAGTGTTAGGGGGCTGCGACAACAACAGCCCTCCCCACTGCTTCCACCCGCCCTGGCCCTGTTGTAAGCAGGATTCAGGATTCATGCATGGTGCGGTGATCAGGTGCCCTAACAGCGTTGTCAGTGCCCGAAAAATCGTTTTAATCCCAGTGGTTGTGCATCAGGGCCTCTGGAGTTCATAGTACTTCCCTGACACACTTGACCGGGTTTGATCCCCAACTATTGGGAGAAACATAGGAACATTCTAAAGGCCTGTTTCAGTTTGTTGCAGTACTGAATGTTTTCAGTAACTTACTATTGACTTGTTTGCATAATTGTTGAGTATAAAGATTGTTGCACAAACTCATAAGTTACCAAATTCTACTTGCCAGTGCTTCCGTTGAAGCTCCTTTGGTTTGGTTCCTTTGCCAGGGTTCAATGATAACTCTTCACCACAGCTACATACCTGATGCAGGTAGTGCAGCAGGCAAATATTCTGCTTGGTCAACAGTGTTGAGATGTAAAAACCTTGAGCAAGGTCAGAAGTTGAAATATTATACTCGCTGGAGGCTTTGACCAGTGTAATTGAGGCTTTGACCATTGTTGTTTCTATGCCAAGGTTTGTTCCTTTTTGTAGCTAAACACTTTATAAATACGGCAAATATGGGCAAAGATTCTGCTTGGTCATGAGGGTTATGTAACTGCTAAGGGACTTCTGTTTCCCTGAGGTTATCTCCATGACGACAGGGTTCAAGTCTCTTGGGATTTTTGGCACACGCGACCCTTCTGCGGGGCAAGACCCCTGGGGCTTGGGGGTAGGGACACGTGTGGGTTAAAGGTCGCTGGACACTGCGAACACTGAAAGCGAATTGGGAAAGGGTTACAGTGATACAGGCTGAGGTCACCTAAAAAAAAGCCTTGCATCCATAGCATTAGTTGCGGTCAAAGAAGTCCTTTCTGGCCATCAAAACCATGATGACCCTTGGAGCGGATGGCACACGCCACCAATTTAATCTGATAGACAACTAACTCACAATCCTGTTTCACCCTCAGTTTGGCTAGTTTCTTTCTTAAATAAATAAATAAATCTATGATCGTTTCTTATGCCAAGTAGGTGAATCTTTGCTTATGTTGCATTCTACTACCACTGGAGATTTTAGCAGAGATTTGCCAGGGGTTACAGTTGCCCCTCTCCAGAGCCATAACCACCTTCGACAGTGAGTATGACACATATGACTCAATACTATAGTGGTTGATAAATATGGGTTTTTCAATGATCAGTTAAACTTTTACATTTGGCTACACCCTTGCCCCCTTTCCCTTCAGTTTCCGGCTTTTTTACATGGTTTGGTCCTCCATGTAGGAAACAGAGCAATGAGCCAAATAGAAGGTGGACAGGGAAAAAAATCAATACTTTGTGTGTCCAGTGGTGTAAACGGATGACAAATGCAGCAACAGAAGACGCCAAGATCAGTTGGTCAATGTAGAGAGAGATAGAGAGAAGAATAAAACCAGAATAAAAAATACAGGGAATGAGTTAGGAAAAGAGTCGGCCCCCGCTCTCTCCTTCCTCTTCCCTTTGTTTTTCCCTTTTTCTTTTCTTGTGAACTGTAACGTGTTTCTCAGTTTGCATTGTTATTGGCTGACAACCTGCTGACACTCATCCACCAACTCCCTGAAATTCTAGTTACCTCTCCCACAGTCATTCGTTCTTGGTTTCACATCCATATTTCTGTCCCACATCCTTGCATATCGTATTGTATAGTTACAATTTATTACTTTCTACACAAGTTAAAAGAGTCTGGGAAGGAAAAGAAGAGAGAAAAGAAGGGCATCGGGATGAGATTTGTGGCTGTGGTCACTCCAGCAGCTCTTGTCCCACCTGCCATCCGTCCATGATGGAGGGGGTGAAAGAGGAGTAGAGTGGGGAGCTGCATCTCTCTTTCCCTCGGCTAACTCACCCTGACAGGCGGGAACGCAGACTGCAGAGAGGAGGAGGACAACGAGGAGGGGCCTCAGCCCCCACGCTCCAATCAGACGCTCCCTTCGCTCTCAGCCAGTGGCAGCAGGGCAAAAACAGTAGCAGGGCTAAAGCTAGTGGTCCTCTCTTCTCCTCTCCTCTTCTGCCTTCTCTTTTCCTAACACTCTAGGCATGGAGTACTATTCCTCCATCTCCTGGGCGTCACGCCTCTCTCCTCCACCCTGGCTGACCACTGCAGTGCATCCACGAGGTACTCTCTCCCTCTCTTTCTGATATTCTTTCTCTCTTCGATTGGCTCTCTCTCACGTACATTCTATTTGGCTTGTTGCTATCGTAGACTGTTCAAAATAACTTTTTGGTCAATGCAATGCTGTCGGTGATCCTACTCTGTTGGTCCTAACGAAACAAGACCTGTTAATGTTGGAAAGGACTATGTGATTAATTGTACAAAAAAAAAGATATTCACTTCACTTTTAATGCAACTGATTATCCTAAATGTTGCTCTCATGGGTTAAGTTCTGTCTTGCATATTTTATGCACTGCATTGCTCTCTGGGTTGTAAAGTAGTAAACTAGTAAACAACCGTTTATGTATTGACCCCACCATGAACAGCAGATGCTGTGGTGCAAAATATTCCCTCTCTTCACTCTTGATTGTAACTTGATGGAATGCAATTGCACAACTTTTCCTTTTCTATTTCAATGCATATTTATGTTTTTAACATTTTTGACTGCAGCACGCCTGTTATGCATTCGAAAAACAAAACAAGAAAACATGTCTCTGTCTATTGTGATAGCTGTAGAAATGTGCATGAAATAAGCAGAACAGCATTATGCAGATATTTATTCACAAATGCATTTTCTGCACTTATTTTTCAACAGAGAATAAATGGATGAGCTTTTTAGGGATTTTACCATCTCTGCCAAAACAAAGTTCAGTTTTGATGTCCAGATATTAGTTTAGAGCAGCATGGCACACTTATGCATGGCCTCTCAAATGGAGAACACATTTACAGGCTGTACATTTCTAAAACCAGTGTGTCCACCCCCTCTTCGGTCTCTTGTATTGATTGGTTAATGGCATTATTTGTGGAGTGTGCCTCTCTGGACGTAAGCCCTTTTTGGCCCCCTCGTTGTATTTGTGTGTGTGTGTTTGGTCAATAGAAGGTCATTGAAGCCTGACCGATGGTCATCTTTCAGCGTTATTTGCTTTCACACCAAAGGTCATGGGGGGGTCATAAGAAGTCAGAGGGTAATAAGTTTAACCCTGATAGGGCCAAGGCCACTCATAACGTGACTCCAACAAAAAACATAATCAATACTCCCCTCACACCATCCTCTTCCTCATATTCTGAGCAGGACTCTTTCCTTATTCTTAAAAAGTGACAAACAAGCATCACCATGTGCAGAACTAAAGGTGTCACAAATGTTCATTGAAATACCCTATAAATGTTTTATTTTCGGTATTATGCCATTTGTTTCAAGTCAAATGTTTTGTGGCTTGTTTGATTTTAAAGCCATTCAAAGATGTTCGTGTCGTCTTAGGTGCAGCGAGCCAATTGTTGGAGGCAGCGCAGGGCAACACCCACCCGACAGATTTGTGAACCTTCTGGAAATTATTCACTCTGCGCTTCTGCACCTGCACATCTCGTTCTTAAACTGATAACACTTTCACAAAATCCAATATCACTGTTAAAATGTCATATGCAAAAAAGACACGGCAATACAAAGTCTATAAACGCACTGCAGTTTGCTATGGATTTTGACTTTACATCACAAGTCCTGAGAGAAAAACAGCAGGTATTTTTGCATTATACCTTGCGATAAAGACCAACTAAATGTTTAAACATGAACCAAGTACAAAAAATGGTAGTGTGGGAAGGCCACCGGCTGGGCCACCGCATACGATAAGAGCCTCCATCTTCACTGAGTCAGCCATTTTACTACAGAACTAATCATATTCTGGTCATCCAGCCTTCACATGCTAACAGTAACACTGGTATTTTTCATTTATTTTTACAAAATGTACAAAGATTTTTACTAAATTTTGCAAAGTTTTGATAAAATTCTAAATTTACAATAATCTACGAATACACTGTTCGCTATGTATGAAAACCCGAAAAGGCATGTGCATGCAATGTGATCGTAAATGCAACTGTAGATCTAATTTAAAACTCATGGTTTTGTGCAAAAAATGTTTTAAAAAAATTAAATATAATGACAACGTTACACTGGTAAATGCACCCTTCCCACAAATTAGTTACCAATTTATGTCTGAATTCTGCGTATCAAGAATTAAATTGTGATTCGCTATCAAAATTCAGAAAAGCTTTTAAAAAAAAAATTAGACAACATACGAGATGAGACCATGTTGAACTGAATTTTACGTATTGCCTTAAATACTGTCAGAATTATTTGTACAGGCCAAATTGACTGTTTCAGATTCCTTTATGGTTAGAAAGTTTTCCTAATTTGTTTATTTACATACTGATAAGCAGAGGCACACGTATCCTTTGATCTTGTAGCATTGAAGCCTGCAGGTTGACGAAATTTACAACACTAGACTTTACAAAAAAGACAAAAACTAACCACAACATAACTAAGCAGATGCACAAGAATCCTTTGATCATCTTGTAGTGTTAAAAGCAGGTTGATGAATTTACAACAATCCCCCCCACACCCCCCAAAAAAAACTTTACCAAAAATTAAATACAAATTCAAAATAATAAAACCTAAGAGTTCTACATTGTAAAATCTTAATTTAAGCACACGCGGTATGTTGGCGTACATCATGCTGTCAAATAGATGTGTTAGCTCATTAACCTGAACTCCTTGTGTCTCATCGAGGGAAACTTTGGAAGAACTGTATTATAATACAGGATATGTGGGATATACTTCTGTAAACATAACCCTACTATACAGTGTCACCCCTTTAACCTGGCCAAATACACTCAGTGCTCTTTAACACGCACATACTACATTCCTCCTGTCTCGCTGGACAGAACAAGGGGAAAGAGGGAAAAGGGAAGTGCTTTTTTCCCATCTCTCCATCTGTATCTCTATCTCAATAAATTCTCCTTATGATCGCAGCTCTCTCAAGAAAACAAAGCAATGGTTAAACAGGAAGAAGTGACCTGCAGGGTGGAACGCCTATCAGGCAGGCTGAAGATAGATCAATGAAGGGGGGCCATGTGCTGCTCTACAGTCAGAGAGATAGGGTGGGATTTCACAGGCTAGCAGCTCATGCTCTCACCACTCTGAGAGCTGAGAGATGTATAGTGCATGTGTGTGGATGCGTGTGTGTTTGCAGTAGAAAGCCCTGGCATCTTGGGACTGTCGCTTTTGAGGAAAAGGCAAGGTGCCCCTTTACTATAATATATGAAATTTCCCCCGCTGGTTCACATTATTTTCGACAGGGCTCGAATGATAGATTTCTAAACTGAAAAGTGCTATGCAAAAAGTATTTTTAGTTGCACACCTGTACACATACGTTCATGTAAATTGTACTTGTTGCGATTGTTAATCTTATTTAATTATTTTTTTATTTAATTTATTGTTGTTTGTCAAAAAAGTGCTTTGTCACCATGGGCACCTGGCCCATATGCAACCCGCCTCTATTTAGTTGATTGCAGTATGCATTCATTGATTTGATCACTGAGCCACTACTGACAAGCACATCGGCTCGGTTTATAACCGACGAAGATAACGGATATACATAATGCACTACAACTAAAATACTATGTTTGTTAATATTATTTTTACTAATATTTGGTTATTTTAAAACATTAAAGGAAAAAATATAATAATAATTAATTGATTCCATCCACCATACACCAAAGTGATTTGTATTTGGGCGTAGGTCAAATTTTATATATTATAATTAATGTATATATATTTATTATATATATAAGTTCATTATTACTAGTATTATTATGGAAATACCATTATCTATAGGCCTGTGTTTAATTAAATTAATACATTAAAATGCACATTTATTTTTATAAATTATATGTTTGAGACTGCAATACATGTTATTGCCACACAATTTGGCTGGTGGAAATTGTTGCAGATAGGCTTTAAAAAATCCTGAGACATTGTGTGAAAATGTTTTTAAATATGCGTATTTTTTTTTTGCAATATACAGTATAGGTTATGTTGTAAATGTTGGAACATTTGTTTGATTCTAGAGTGGTTAAATTTAGGCAGGTGGGCGATCACAAAAGGCTTATTTTGTCTGTAAGCTATCACTAATTAAAGATGACTATTACTCTAATTACGAAAACGTCCAAGACGTCCAGGGTGACTGAGTAGCAAAACTTCAGAGAACACAATATAACAGCCCTCATTAATGAGACAAGTGCAACACCATGGATCCTTCTGTCAAGGACTGGTCATATTGTCTTTTTTTGTTTTCAATTTTCTACCAGACAATATGATGACAGAGGGGGGTCCCAGGCCACATCCCTGCCCAAGAAGCTTTTTCCACTTTTTCAATTGTCCCCCCCCCCCCCCCCCCCGCCCCCTCCCTCCTCTCGCCCTCTGCCCTGGTGGGAAAGTGTTAGGACTTTAGTCTGTGACAAAATAAAATGCATCCCGCTCAATCTGCCGTGATTGTTTGTGGGCACACTTGTGCTCGTAGTCTTGAGGAAGTGTTGCCTTACAGTGAGAGGAGATGCTGGGAATGGCTCCATACTCTTCACACACCACCTTTGTTAGCCCAAGTCTGGAACACCGCGGCCTTTCTTACATACCTCCTCGCCGCACAGGGGCGTCCACGCGAACCCAAGCTCAAACAAAATTCACATAGAACCATTGTATCATTAAAAAGCCTTTTGCAATAGACCACCAAACTGACACATCCAGTTTAATGGGGGAGGAAGGTGTCGGGAAAAAGTACCAAAAACAGTAACAATGAAAACGAAAGTGTGTATGAGGAGGATGTGTAGATGGTAATAGTGAAAAACAAACAAAGCAAATGACTATAATATATATTTTTTTTTTACTACAACAACGGCGCTTTGAAATGGCGAATTCGTAAAGCACGCGCCACGAGAGAGTTAATTGGAGGGCACATTTTTGTTTGAATGAATTTTCGAATCACGACATCATATAGGCACATGGATTAGGCTAAAACCCCCCTAATGTTTTCTTGCATTGTTTTTGAATATGTGAAGAAAAGAGCCCAGTTCACAGCCTATGTGAAATCTTTCTGTCGGAAAATATTCACGGAGCACAAAGCACGGAGCAAAACACATTAGGCAATATTTGTAACTCAGCATCGGATGTTCAGTTATCATTAACATAAAAACGCAAAAAAAAATCACTCCCATTGTTTTTGCAAGCATATTATAGAGCCAAGGCAATGTGTTCACCCGTTACCCTTTTATTCCTGACAGTCTGTTGTTGACCTGTTTTGACTTCGTAATTTCCCTGGAACCACTTGTCCTGTCAGATTCTTTATTTTATATATATCTATATATATATATATATATATCTTATATATATATATATATTGAAAGATTTATTTTCATTAATTTATTTTCTTATTGTTTCTTTGGTAATTAACAAGTATTTGTGCTGTGAACCTTAAATTAACGAACAGCACAAATCAGGCAATGAATGTCCGTCAAAGTTTCTTAACAGTCAGATCATTTCATTTCTAATGTAACATCTTAAAAACTACAATAAAATGCTATACTGATCTTTAATGTACAACCCCAACCCAATTTGTATTCATTTTGGGGTGTGTTCAAATAAAGAACAAAACTGTAAACGGCAACATACTGAAGTGCTCATGTTTTCCTATCACATTTCTTTGGTGGGTATCAGGTGTTCAGTAGTAAACCACTTTTTCAGCAATAGTTGAAATGCTCAGTATACAACTCCCACAAAAGCTAAGCCCCTCATGCTTTGTAAAAGGTCTGCTAGTTTTGGGAAGAACTGGCCTTTGATCTGGCCTACACGACTTAGTCTAGCAAACGCACAACGGCTACTCTCTCTCTCTCTCTCTCTCCCTCCCTCTTTCACCCTCCCTCACTCCTTTCTTCCGTCGTTCTCAATTTGTTGCAGTGTTCAGGAGTGTCAAAGGACCCGAGCTGTGACTCTAAAGAAGAGACGGCGAGTGGGACATACACATCGGACGCTCTGACAATACAGGCTCAGGTTCCTGTGAGTTTGCCATGGCGACCAGTGGGCCCTGACAGCAGCGGGGATCACGGTCTTGCAGAGGAAGGGTGAGTATGTGTGTGTGTGTAGTTGAGGGGGTGTGGGGTTATTGGGGGACACACGCCAGATGCCTTGGGGAGACGCCCTTCAGCTCACCAGCTGGGAGAGGCTAAACTGCCCCTCACGCGATTGTTTTTAGACTCTAACGGATTAGAGTGTTTGTTTATGGTACACTTCAGCTATCATACAGTCACAAACACACACACAAAAAAATCATATAAAATAGCACTTAATTGGTTTTACACTGGACATTATGTGGCAACAGAGTACAAGTGTACAGAAATAAAAAAATGTTCGTAAAGTAAGCATCAAATCAAAACAATTCGTATTAATTGAATATTGGAGTGTTTACTAGAAATTTAATTAATAAATTATAAATACTTCCCCTTACACTCTTTAGTAAAGATTAATAAAGGGGTTTTCACAGCGATGCTGTGATTGGTTCCCCAAAGCACCTTTCAGCAAAATTTTCTTAAAAAAAACATTAAAAAAAAAACTTAGTATAAAGAACATTTTGAAAATCCAAAGATCCTTTTTCCGCTATAAAGAACTGTTTGTGGAATGGATCGTTAAATGTTCTTCATGGAACTATAGATGCCAATAAATAACTTTTATTTTTAAGAATGAATGCATGCTAAAGGTCCTTCATGGAAGCATCAATGCCAACAAAGAACTTGTTTTTTGAGGGTGAAACAAAATTACAACCCGCCCCCCCCCCCCCCCCCACACAACCGGTAATTACTAGATTACAAACGACAATGATCTAATATGTTCCTGATGGGCAAAAACAAGTCCCGCCCAACCCCAATTCTTTTTTTTCTCATTTGAGAAGCCATTTCTTATGTCACAAAAGGAAAGAAAAGATGCTTGCGACTCACGTTTCATGCTGACTTTAAAATCAAACATAGGCATTTATTATGTTAGCCAACTGTGCTAACGACAGAAATGTTTGATAAATTTAATAGTTTCACACTCCCGACATATACTATTCACATGTCGCTATGAACACATTGCTGATGCAAACCATGTTCATCCTGCAAACTATATTTCTTGCAAAATTTCATTCATGGTTCTCGAAGATAAGGGCATGTCATGCAAACTGTCCACGTTAGCATATCTACCAAAATACTGCCCAAGTTTGATTTTGAAGACAGCATGAAATAAAAATTTACCCTATCTATGTACAAGTTATCGATCTTATATTGCATTTTTTACCCTTTTTTTTATTTAATCTTGTAATTAGAATGTCACAATGTAACCATGGTGATGTATGCTGATCTTCTCAAATCATTCCTTACACTTAAACACAGCCATTTTCCTACAACATTCTGCAAGCTCACATTCAGATCTGCCTCCAATCCAAGCCCTATATTTTTCTTTTTTGACATGACTGTAATGTGCATCACAATGCTGAAGATCTGTTGCTACTTCTGTTTCATTGTGACTTTAATATTATATATATATATGTGGGAAACAGGTTTTTTTTTACTCCCTAAAAGTTGATAAGCAAATATTTTTTGCATTTAGCATTGTTTTTCTGTGCCACATGTGATAAAAATTTAACTGCGACCCATTTTTGGGTCATAGCCCACCATTTGAGAACCGCTGATGCCCAAACCAACTTCTTTGTTTTTGACTAGCATTACAACAAACAGCTAACGGTGAGATGGACCGACTGGGTAATCTCTGCAGGCAACTGTGATGTGATTACAGTCTCACATTGACCTGTAGGGGTTGAGTAGTCTGTTTACACCCAAAACCTGAGACAAAACTACCTCAGCTGCACCTGAACCTGTAATTAAGTAGCCTACATCTGTGCTAATCTCAATGCTAAATTGCTAATCTGTTGTAGTTCGTAGTAGTTCGTAATGTGTTACCATCTCTGGGGACGCGAACATCTACACGCCCCCTGCTGGAGGACTCTGGTATTGTGAGGCTGATTTTTGGCTTAATCTCAGCTGGCAACTGTGAGTAGTGTGTCACCCCTCTCACAGGCGCTGCTGGGGTTCAGTCACACACAGCACCCGCACACCATGACAAAATAACACTGGTCTCCATCGGATAAAAGAGAGCAACCTGTGGAAAAGAAGTCCAAGTATAATAGAATTACGCTGAAATCTGTGGCCAGGCTGAGATTTAAATGTTTAAAGTGTTTGTTATTCATTCATAACATTAACTCACAGACTTGTTCACCCATCCCTAACTACAATCCATCCATCCAAAACCTATGAGAACTTCTGATCTGTGAGAACTTTCTGATGTTGGTGATACTGCATCAGGAACTGATTGGATGATATCTAGGAGCCATCAGTTCTTGATGCACTCCCTTCAGCATCGAAAGAGACACCCGCGAGTCTTTTAACTTTTACAATCCAGTACATGGATGTCAGTGGACAGTAAGAGAGATGATACTGTAATTGTTTTGAACAGTTTATTTAGATATTAAAGACGTCTGCAAGATGTCTGTTAAAGCTCTCTTCATCTGGAAACCATCTGCTGTGTACAAACATCTGATAGACGTCTCTAAGATGTCAGTTTTACATTCATTCTAAATCATAAACATCTTAAAGACATCTTCTAAACGTCTATTTGACATCTGATAGGAAATGTCCTATAGATGTTTTGCAGATGAGCAAACGCTCTAAAAAACACGTCTTGCAGATGTAAATGCAGGCATCTCTGTGATGTACGTGTGCTATCAGGGTATACTTCTCTGCTAGCAGCAACAAACAGAATATATATATATATATATATACAAATTATAATACTTCATAAGACCAATAAAAATTTTTTTAGTGAATTGTTGGCCTTTTGGAAAGTATGTTAATTTACTTTACATGTACTCAATACTTGGTTGGGCCTCCTTTTGCATGAATTACTGCATCAGTGCGGCGTGGCGTGGAGGCAATCAGCCTGTGGCACTGCTGAGGTGGTATGGAAGCCCAGGTTTCTTTGATAGTGGCCTTCAGGTCATCTGCATTATTTGGGGAGTCTGATATATATAATTTATATATTATACATAATTCGTTTGTTTTGAGTTGCCATATTATATTAACATTGGCTTATTTATTTTTTCTAACGTGTACACTGGTTAAACACTCATACAACGCATTTTATCTGATTTTTCCACACTGTTTTCAATAAAGTTATAACGATAATTTTTTTTCTGAATAGAATTGCTTTCTGCTCTTCATATGACACCCAACCTTTAACCAATATACTTGAAGAGACTACCAATAGCCTACCAATGTGCTTATTTTTATACACACAAAATAGCCCCATAAAGTATTCTAACACTTAGAGTAAGCCACACATAAAATGTCTGAATGTCTCTCTATCTATATATATATATAATATATACTTTATAACTAAATGCCATTTGGTTCGATATTCGCAACGAGATGACCTTCAGACATTTTAAAAGTGGCCTCAATATTATGTGGACCGACATATAGTTTTTGCCTGAGAAATGATACCCTCTGCCGGTTAACTTAATTCCCTGCAATAGTCTGAGCTCGAGCCTGTTGACTAAACATTAAAATTCTGAGTTTATATATAGTGAAACTTGGTTAGTAACACAGAGAAAAGACATTTCATGTTAACGAAGGAAACTAGCAAAAAAAAAAAACAGCTTCTGTCTTGAGTTTAACAACTGTACAATAACAGTGAGCGCTACAAGTATCTTGTGCTGCTGTTTATTGTCGCCCCTAGTGGCCGCCAAATGCCATTACCACGAATCATCACAGAGAGGAACTTCGCTTCACTGAGGTCACTTTTTAAATTGTATGCAGTTTGAGAGCGTCAAGATTGTAGCATTGTTCTTCAAATATCCTCAGCTGTACATTTTAAGTGTTAAAAACACCGGCAGCTCATATGAGCTCGAAGGAAGGCAGAATTAAGCGCACCAAAAATAATTGGATTCGGATGATGCACCTTCACTAACGCAATCAATAATCGATGAACATCCAAATATTATACCTGCCGGGCGACAGTTAGAGAGGACACCTCCGTCTGAAAGTGAAAGAGTAACAACACACCAGCCCAGCGAACCAGATTCTTCTCCAACATCGGAACAAGTGGTCAAAGATGAGCCATGCGGCCAGGTAAACAAACAAACAAACACAGCGAAGTATCTCATGTGGTCCTTCGGTTTTCTCACGACCAATACTGGAATGTTACCATTAACAATGAATAGCCTATATGGCGTCTTTTGCTTCATGATAATATATACATTTCTTTAGACTTAATTATTGGTCCTTATTTTTTTGTTCTCTCATGAGAATGTCTTTTGGTTTTTAGGGGTCGCAACATACTGGGAAATTGGATTGGCATTAGGGAGGTTTGTGCACTCGTGCTCACGTATGGCTGTTTTGCACGTCAATGCACCTGTTCTTCTCAGGCTATGTATTTCGTCTCTCATTTGTCTGCTTTATGTTATCGCGAATTCAAATGATATCGCCTCTGACCTAACAGAGAGCCGCCAAAACTGAAATAAAAAAATGAACATCATTCTATTTAATATTTTTAACTAGCAATAAGTGTTCGTACTAAGGTTTTAGGATGATACAGAAAACGTTACTGGGACACCCTCTCACTCTCCACATGGCACTAATCCAAATTTTAATTTTGTCTTACAGACAGTTTTAATACATTATACCGACAATTTGTATAGGCTCCGGGGTATCTTCAAACGCCCGCAGGCTAAAGGTGCACAATATACGGCTGGAAATTTCCCAATTGCAAGTGATCCCGTTCACACCCAGTCTGAACAATTAGCGCGTGACCGCTAAAAGTTGTGGGGACAGGGGGGGGCGGTGGAAACCCACCAGGGCTGTTCGGGGGTTCTCACGGGCGAGTGGGCGGGGCAGTCTCTCTGGTCGTTGCAAAATCTGCAAACATGAAAAATGATTAAAGTTTTTGTTTTATGCGGTAGGATGAAACTATAAAAATGTATATTTATTAGCATTATTTTAAATGTTCACATTTTTAAGAATCACTTTATGAAATTTCTTAATGAGTTCAAATTTCTTTCCAAGGAAATAACCAAACACCTTTCTTGCAATGGATCAAATGAAGTTCTCCAGCACCCCAAAGTTAAAGATGAGAGGAAGTCCATCAGGAGGTCTAGTTCTACAGCAGCAACAGGTGATTTCATATGCTCACTGACATAAGTAATCATATTCACACGTCTCTCTATGTTTTTATATTTGTTAGTAATGGTACCGCACCACATATACTCACTGATTCTTGTTCAGTATAATTTTATTGTTTTAATATTCACTTTCATGACTGTCCAGCAACCACTGGCAATACCGATCCTGAAATCTTCATCCAGGGAATGCAGGGATACAAATGGACAGACACAGACCTGGAGTTTGTCTATCAAAGCAAATGGAAAAAGCGAGTTCAACAGGCACAGGTCAATGAATGCATATTTTTAGATGGAATATTAGTATACTGCATAGTATACACTAAATACTGCATGCTATTTTAAAAACTACTACATGTTATGCAATGCTAAACATTTTCAGTTGTAGCGAGTGGTGTCCAGTTATCATCTCAGAAAAATCTTTGATTATTTACCATATGTTTATTCCAATATTTGTCAAATTTTGTTTAAAACCACTGTGCTTCTATCATGACATTACTTACTGTACCCCTAATGTGACCTATTCCGACTCCGTTTTGTTCCGGCAAATCTAGTAGGTCTCTCCCAGCCTGGTTCTCTGTGCCACTACTGCGTGCCCGGCATCCTGTTTTTGGTCCTCTCTATCTGCCCCACCAAGTCCACACTTACCAGCCATGTCTCTACATCACCTCTCTCGGATATCGTTCAGTACGAATGTCTCTTTCCCTTGTCAGCTTCGCTACAGGTCAACTTATCATTAGAACGAAGCGGCCAGGGTTTGTCGTGACAATTTTCAGTTTGGTCAAGGCAGTTGGCTTACGGCTCAGTCCTCCAGTGCACTATGTGCTCTTCTTCGCTCTTGCATGAGCAGTCAAACCCATGCGGGGACGGCTACACATACGCACTTGACAAATACAACAGGGAGGGAAGAGTGATAGTGACCGAGTGTATTAATGCTTGCTCGCTGTCAGACCACCATTTGCACAGGTGATCCGTGGAACACCGTCTGATCGCATATCTTGGGCTCTGCGTTTGGGTGGCTCATGTGAACATTTACAGCAAATTTCCATGGAAATACTTCTGAGGTCCCTGAGCTCTAGTCAGCTGGAAGGGCTTGATCTTAAAAATCTCCTTGCCAAATTAAAGGTTGCTGATGTGCACTGCACTACTGCTGAGGAGAAGGCAGAGGTCAGCAAACGCAAGACAGAGGCGGAAAAACACAAGTATTGAGGTATTACCATACGCATGCACCGGCATGAAGATGCTTTTCTAGTGGTACTTACCCTGGCAAAACATCACTAGCATGATGCTAAAATGTTACCATGTGGTTGCTAGGGTGTTCTGGGTGGTTCCCTCCAAGTCTTCTGTGTCCCCACATCAATGTACATCTATGGGATGTTTTTGCCAGTTTTATTGTCCACCAGAAGAAAACAGTTCTAAATCTCTTTTCAACATGCTAAAGTTGTTGCTGCAGATTAGCAGTGTTTAGATTTTTGATACATCTACATTTATTTTGTTTTCAGAGAAAAGGAGGAGTGATTCATGAAGGACACTGACAGCTGTAAGGAGAACATCAACCAAATCAAGGTGACTGCTAGCAAGAGCACATCCTCAGATATTTTTTGAAATGTGTGTCTTTTGAACGTTTTGGACTTAAGATGATCCTTTTTTTGTGGGAAGGTAAACATAGATACTCTGAAAGCAGAAATATCTGTTCTGGAATCCCAGCTGTCCGGTAAAGAGGTTAGTGGATCACTTTTGACTACTGTTTGCTATTTCCGATCTGATACTTTTAGCACTAAGCAGACATTCAAACTGAATAAAGGCCCATTACAATGACGATAACTATAATAGCAACTATAGTTTTAATAATCATTCTAATTGAGAGAGATTTTCCACATGGCTATAGGCGGATTATAAACAATATTAAAACGAGAAATGAAAATATTATAATTGGAAACATAGAGAAAATATAGAGCGTTATCGTCCAGCTAATGAACAATAAAAACATTGACAGATAATCAAAATCCACCTGACTTTAAATATAGCTAATATAGTTATCGTTCATGGTGTGAACGGGCCTTTAATATGTACCTACACATTTTTAGTCAATTAAATTTGCTTTCGACTACGTAGGAGGCACCACAGTCAGCTAAACCACAGCAAAAAGTCCATAGAGGCACCAAACACTCTACTGCCCCTAAACTCCCTTCAGACCCCAAACCTCCTGCCTCTCCTCCTGCTCTAAAACCCTCCAAACATCCTGCCTCTCCTCCTGCTCCAAAACCCTCCAAAACCCTCCAAACCTATTGCTGCTCCTCATGCGCCAAAACCCTCCAAACCTATTGCTGCTCCTCATGCGCCAGAACCCTCCAAACCTATTGCTGCTCCTCATGCGCCAGAACCCTCCAAACCTATTGCTGCTCCTCATGCGCCAGAACCCTCCAAACCTATTGCTGCTCCTCATGCGCCAGAACCCTCCAAACCTATTGCTGCTCCTCCTGCGCCAGAACCCTCCAAACCTATTGCTGCTCCTCCTGCGCCAGAACCCTCCAAACCTATTGCTGCTCCTCTTGCACCAGAACCCTCCAAACCTATTGCTGCTCCTCCTGCGCCAGAACCCTCCAAACCTATTGCTGCTCCTCTTGCACCAGAACCCTCCAAACCTATTGCTGCTCCTCCTGCGCCAGAACCCTCCAAACCTATTGCTGCTCCTCATGCGCCAGAACCCTCCAAACCTATTGCTGCTCCTCATGCGCCAAAACCCTCCAAACCTATTGCTGCTCCTCCTGCGCCAGAACCCTCCAAACCTATTGCTGCTCCTCTTGCGCCAGAACCCCCCAAACCTATTGCTGCTCCTCCTGCGCCAAAACCCCCCAAACCTATCCTCTTTTTGAAAATCTTTTAATTAGCAATGATGTAATTTAGACTTTTAGACTTGGGAGTAGTTTAGTGCCCTCTAGTGGATATTTTGAGTTTAGCATTTATGGACACTCAGTGGTGGATATCAGATGTAATTCTGTCTAATGGTCTTACCACACATTAATGTAGTTTTTTTTCTTTACTCCACATGTTATGAGTGTTTTTTTCTTTTCTTTGGAGATGAATAAACATTTTTCAACTCTCCCTAAAGCCATTTGGGTTGTGTATTGGCTTATTCAGAACATCTGAGAGTTGTCATATTACATGTAACTCTCACAGATAAATTTCCATTCTGTTCAAACCACCAGTGTCTAATTGCCAAATAAGGTCCTACTGGAAAATCCAGCTTAGGGTGATAGCTGTGTTTTGGAACATGCTGATTTCTAGCTGGTCCAAGCTGGTAGATCAACTTGGAACAGCAAATAACAGCTGGTCATACCAGTTCATGCTGGTTTTTGGGGCACAGGTGCTTAAACTGGATTTTCCAGCAGGGGCCTGCTTTTGTCTACAAAGTCTTGGTTTAGCTATGTGGACTTCAGACAAAATACCTTTTTAGCCCAAATAAGATTTGAAATGTTAACATATTTCAATTAACAATGTTTTTTATCTTTTCTTTTGCAAAAGCATGTTCTGGGTGGCTGCGAGGACATTGCTATGCAATTGCTAAAGTGTTCTTGTTGGTTGACAGCATGTTTCTGTTTGGTTGGTAGGGTGTTCAAGATTGTTTTGAGGGTGTTGCTAGAGTGTTCTGGCTGGTCACCACTTGCCAGTGCATTGCTATGAGATTAATTACACGTTTTGTGTGGGTGGTGGTTAACGTATTGCTATTTGGTTGCTACTGTATTCTGTGTGGTTTCTTGGACCTTGCTAGATGGATGCTAGTGTATTTCTTAGCGGTACCTTGGCTAGTTTCTAGGGTGTTGCTAGGCCGTTCTGGGTGGCTTTCAGTGCATTCTTATGCAATTAAAAACATAATCTGGTGGTTGTTAGCACATTGCTATTTGGTTGCTACTGCATTTTGTGTGGTTTCTTGAAGCTGGCTAGGTGATTGCATTCTCTGTTGTTTTTTTAGTGGTTGATAGTGTTCCAGCTGGTTTCTAGGGTTTTACTAAGGTGTTTTTTGTGGTTATCAGGTCATTGCTAATGTATGTTATTGATTAGTTGTTCTGAGTAGTTGTTAACGCAGCGCTAATTTCATTCTTGTGGTTGCTTACCTCCCAAGTCCTTAAATGTATATCGATGTCTGTGTCCGAAATCACTCACTTATTCACTACTCTACATTACTCCACTAATATAGTCCACTTAAAGAAGTAAATTCATTCAGTGTGATGCTCATGGGTAATCTAAGCTAGCCATTAAGTCTACATCAGTTGTACACTCGTTATTGCTCTACATTATAGGATTGAACAATGTCCACTTTATGGTCACCTTTCTTGTAAAAAGTGTAAGTCTGTTTATTAGCAAGCTATGAGACTGCTTTCATCTGGTTTGAGCCCCACTGGTTTGTACTACCTGAGTCACTCTTCTAAAGTTAGTTTTAAATGAATGTTGTTGGAGATAATTTAACACTGTTTATTTTGTGGTGATTTTTTTAACCTTAGACTTGAACTTTATACAAATATAATATATACATACACAGGAATGGTTGGAACATGGGTCTGTAGAGGAAACACATTAACGCTTTGCTGACTCAACCAGAGTTACCCATTTTTGTTGGCTTGGAAACGGTGGATGAGAGATTGTGAAAGAGTCCAAATGTGGTTAACATATCATACAGCAGGGAACAACTTCCCCCGGGCTTACATCAACAGATTTTTGCTGGATCAGTTAAAATCGGCGTTGAAGCCAGGTACACTTTCAAAACAGTTGATTTTTGGGAATTTTGTTATAAGATTGCTAATACCTTCCAGACCCTATCTGGTTTCAGACTGTATTTTAGCATTTCAAGTTTGTATTCCATTAGTTTGTACCTAAATGAAACTTTGCAAACCACTTTCATAACACATAACACATTCACTTTCATTAAAATGTAAAGAGCAGCGTGAACTTTCTGCTAAATATGTCCTTTTGTTTTCTACGGAAGACAAAGTCATACAGGTTTGGAACAACATAAGGGTCAGAAAACAATGACAGAATTTAATATTTTTTTTGTATGTACTGTACCTTTAAGAGGTTAGAATGTGAAATCACACCTCGTCTGCTTCTTACAGACAGACATTGGGCAGTCTTTGCATGATGGACCAAGAAAGGATTCTTAAATATTTAAGTGAATGATGCCTGCAAAAGCATCCCAGCTGTACCAACAAGCGGTCTTTGCAAGGTATCCTTCTGGCCAACGTCTCAATCAAAAGCAAACTCAAATGTGACACAGGCGACCTCATGGTTGAGATGGAAAGATTTAGTTCTCTTTGCTTTCACGAGCGCAGCCATCTGCTATTCACTCTCTGATTTCATCAATGGAAAATTGAGACAGACCTGGCTAAAAGGTAAATTGCCGGTCTTTGCACGTGTCAAGTGTAGGGTCAATCTGGGGCTAAAGCTCCCATAATAAGTCAACCATATGAAAATTCACTCCTTGTCCATCAGGATATGGAATTGACATTCCTGCAAGAAATGTCATATAATTGTCATAAGTAACTCAGTGGTATTTTTTTCAGTATGGCATTAAGTAAATTTAATAAATAAAATTGCATAATATATAAAATTAGTGTAATTTATATATAGCTATATATAATTGTAATATTTATTCACAATTCTTATGTGATATTTCTGTATGTAATGCAGATTTTGAAGGATCATGGGTCACACTTTATTTTAAGGTCCAATTCTTGATATTAATTAATTATTAACTATGTCTTTTGCCTCAATAAACTCCTAATTACTGCTTAGTAGAGTAAATGTTAAGTTTAGGTATTGGGTAGGATTAGGGATGGAGCAATCTGTCATGCAGCATCGGGTCTTTATCAGTATAAATAGGGCGCAATAGCGGTAGTAATATGCATGCTAATAAGCAACTAGTTAATAGTGAGAATTGGTCCCTATACTAAAGTGTTACTGGATCATGTGACTGAAGTAATGGCTGCAGAAAAATCTCTTACAAACCCTGTACAGAATGGTAATTATGTATATTTCTCTTTTTAATATCCAAGTTAAAAATTCATCTAAGAGTGGTGTTTCTGTTTTATATTGGTGTATTGCTAGATCAAAGCTGCATGCAGGTAGTAAATATATCACTGCTGTGTGATGTGACTTATCTGTTGTGTTTTTTCCCCAGGTTTCATTGTTTAAATCTGTGCTTAACCTCATAAAAAGTGATTAGAATATTTCTCTGACATCTTTCCTGAAATACTGCAACCAAGGCTCCACCGCAGCTGTAGTTCTTGGTTGGTTCGTCACAGTCATTTATATCAAATACAAGTTCAAGCTTAGTTTTTTGTCATTCCAGCCATACAGTACAAGTATGGTGCGAAATAAAGTGTTGTTTCGGCAGTAGCGACAAGACAAAGTGTGTTCCGGCAGCAAAAAAATCAGGCTTTTTTTGCATGTCCAAAATTTGTTTTGTTTTGTTTTTAGTCCAGTTTAAATGTTGCAAAGAACTATGAATAACATAGGATTTGCTCTCGATTTTTGCCTTGTTCATTACTCGGACTGGTGGGTTACACATTATCCTTGTACTGAACCTGAGAAATATCTGACCAAACAAGTACGCTCTTGAAACATGGCCATTATTGGACTCAGTGAGCTGAAGGACCTTGTGTTTGCTTTTTATTCGTGTAATTTTAGCTCACTTGTCAGTTGAACCTGGAACATATTTAGTTCAATGGCAAAGAGAAATAAATGGAGGAATCGTGTGATTATGAACAACCACATTCTTTCATATTTTTAACGGTCTGTTTTGGTCTGCAGTAGTACTTCATTTATCAGGCCGAGCTAGTTCAGGGTGCTGTTAGTATGCTAGGACCTCATGAAAGCCTATTATTATGATGATAAATGCATTGAGCTGGAAGCCACATATGTTGGTGTAAGAGATTAGCTTCTGTTTTCATAGTATTAGCGGTGAGTCCTCAGACAAGGTCAGCGCAGGAGATTGTAGGCCCCCAGAAAGCCAGTTGTCGTCCTGTCCAGTGGATACCACCAATCTCATTTAAAATCCATTGTGCCATTAAAACTAACTCCTTTATTATGGAGGCGACTAGCTCAGGGTCGGCCCTTGATTAATCAGCCATGGACTGCAATTTACTTCCAGCCCAAATAAACATGTTCCTTTGTTTTGGCTAGCAAGACAGATAGGCGCTTGTATTAGAACAACCCCAACTTTGATCTCACACACACTGATCCTTTAATTGTAGTCATTGCACTCAAGGATTTAAAATTCACATGTTAGTTATCCAAAACTCACTGGAACGCTCTTAGTGCTTTTGCCATTGCAGCCACTAGAGGTCAGTGTGGCACCAGAAGGCACCTGTGTAAACTTTTGATAATTCAGCTGAGGTTCAGCTTGGTAGCATTGTCCTGTTAACACCAGGTAGCAAAATGTATTCTGAGTAAGTACATTTTTGGGAAGTAACATATCTCTGTTATTGCGTTATATTACTGTAGACATTTTACCATTGTTTTGGATGTGCATATTTTCCCGCTCTTCCATTTTACCAGTGTGCCATTTGTTTCTAGAGACCTCTTAAAATGTGAAATAGACCTATTTTTCCCTGTCTACTGCCTAAAGTTCAGTGTAGTGATGTGTTTTGGACTATGGCTGAATTAATAACACATATATAGAAATAGCTATGCTATGTTAGTTATCCAAAACTAGCTATATGCTATTTCTGCCATATCAGTGGGGTTTAATGCCTAAAATAAGGTCTTTGGTCTCAAAAACAGTTCACATTTTATTCTACGACATAACATACCTCAGTAATACCCCATTCATGATTTATTTTTAAAGATTTTACTTGTCTTGAAAAAGGCAGTTGCTAACAAGTGACTAAATGGGACTACAGAGGTTGACATATGTTGCTACAGAAGACATTAAATGTCTAAACTCAAACTTTCTAATTTGTAGATTTTAAGTAAAGATTCTAAAGAGTTGTGGGAAGATGACGTTTAAGTACCGTGTTGTAGTTTATTAACCTAATTTTAGCTTTTTACTTCTGCCGATTATATTTAGGCTTCAAAATTAGGCCTAAAAATGTGTTCATTTAATATCTTAATAAACATTATTATTTAATGTCTAATCATAAACTTTTGTTGGTCACAGAGCTTGTTTTCTGCAATAATTAAAAATAAAGTGAAAACATATTTTTGGCTTTTTGTTGAGGCAACCAGGGTGATTCTGGTTTGGCCTACAAAAAAGCATTCATTGTGTATTTTAAAATCATCCAGCTTAAATCTTTTGAATCTGTCCACTAAAAAGATTTGTTCGGATTCATTCAGAGATTTCTGCAGATTACATTGTTATACCAGTAGGGGGCGACACCATTGACTGTTTTTGTGTGTTATGAGTCACTGAATCATTCTCATCTGGTTTGAACAAAATTGATTGAACCAAGTCTAAAAGTTGTACAAGTCTACTAAGAAATCTCCAGAAAGAGGGTTTAAGTATCATAAGCATCACAACAAAGCAGATTTATAATTTCCCCCTCCATTTTTGAGCTTGCTTGTTCACTTTTCTTGACAGCATATCCTTGATTTGTTCACTTAAAAGATTTGTTCAAATCAGCGCCATCAATAAAGATGTAAAATGTGCATTCTTCCTGTTGATCTGCAATGCCCTAGCAGAGGCAGTCACTTTATCCCAGTCATACCACTGCAAAAGCCTACCAGTCTCTCCATGTAATGTTTGTTGGTTTGGTTTGGAGACAGTCTATGGTCATATCCCGAAGCCAAGAAAAATCTCATAAAAGTGTATTAGAGGGACGGAGGGGCTTAACGTCAGAATGTGGCGGCAGTCGCGTGAAGTCTGGCCTGGCGGCGTGAAGCATGCATAGCTGGTTCTATGAGTAAGCGAAGTGTGAAACCAGCCACGCAGATGGCCCTGCCAGCCCTGATACAATCCCAAAAATGAAAGCCCTTGTTTTGAGAGGCTGTCTGACAGCGTTATTAGATGGTCTTCTAAAGTCTCCCCCAAACTCTAAGCAATATTCCACTGGAATGGTTTTCTGATCATTTTAGTCTAGCCAAACACTTCTGGTGTTGCATTGAGAAAACATTAAAGGAGTAGTTCACCCAAAAAATGACTTTATTTGGTACTTAATCTCTGAATTTGCTCAAAATCTGTATCATGGAAGTGGTCCATACAACTTTAGCACTACATTCTAAGACTTCTGAAGTCATATAATAGATTTGAGTGAGAAACAGAGTGAAATTTAAGTCATGATTCACTGATTCCCCTCCAGCTGTGACTGGATCAATGAGGAAGTGAGTTGAACCATGCAATCTTAGAGTGAATTAAAATTTTGCGCACTCTTAAATTGTTCCAGACCTGTATGAGTTTCTTTCTTCTTTTGAATACAAAAGAGAATATTTAGAAAAATGTTGGTAATCAAACAGTTGCTGGTAGCCATTGACTTCAATAGTATTTCCATACTATGGAAGACAATGACTTCCGGCAACTGTTTGGTTTCCACACATAAAAGTATTGTATGACTTCATGAGACTTAAATATATGGTGCACAAGTCACTTGGACTACTTTATGGTGCTTTTTGGTTATTTGGAGCCAGTCCCCATCCACTTTCATTACAGTGAATTGTTGAAATTCTTCAAAAAAAATTTGGTAACACTTTCTATGAAGCCTGTATTTATAATACATTGTAAGGGTATTCTTAAGGCATTACAATGAATGCATAATGCATTGTAAAAAAAAATGTTGTATCATCTCATAAATAATCATAACAATTATAATACATACGCATTTGTGGTTATTAATTTTAATTAAGAGTATGATTATTTATAACACAATGAACACCATATTAAATCTACATTTACAGAATAATGGACTGTATCATATCTGGGCATTCTTGGAGGATTGAGATTGTTGAGTGTTTCTGTGAGGTTTGGTTAATTTTGAAGGCTTTAAAGCTCGGGGTAATACTTTAAAATTAAAAAAAAAAAAAAAAAATTATATATATTATATATATATATATATGTGTGTGTGTGTTTGTGGGGGTTCAGGGAACCACAAAAAAAGTGTTAGCCAGATATTTAGCAGAAATACTAAAACTCCCAATAACTACTAGTTGACCTGTGTTGCATAGTTACGTATCAACAGTTGTTTAACAGGGTACCATCAAAATAACCATACTGGAATTACAAAAAATTGTTCAAAGCAAATGTGTACACATTCATCTGATCTGATAATCTGTATTATGGTGTTTGAGAAAAAAAAAAAGATGTTATTATAGTAGTAGATTATGTATTTATAAGTGGTCTTGTCTGCTTTAAGAAAGTTGAAGTTACTTAAAGCAGACAGAACACTTGTAAATAATAAGACCACATTATAAAGCATTTTGGATGTTTTCATGAAGACTTTGTATTTGTAATTTTACAGTAAAAACTAAAAAGATGTACTAAGTTATTGTGCAGATCTTAAACAATGGCAAGATATGACTATTATAATGCATTATAAGTATGGAAAATATAATTCATTGTAACTTAAGTGGATGCAACGTGTTCATTGTGTGTTATTAATCATATAACCACAAATAGGTACATATTATAATACATTAAAACTGTTTTTCTGATTATTTATGAGATGATACAACATATTATAAGGTTTTCTTTTATAATGCATTATTCATTCATTATAATGCCTTAAGAATACCCTTATAATGTATTATAAATACGGGCTTCATAGAAAGTGTTACCAAAATCTTCGTTTGTGTTCCACCTGAGGGAAAAACAGTAATACAGGTTTGGAACAACTTGCGGGGTGATCATAATAACAGAAAGTTTATGGCTTAACTTATCTCTTTAAATCCAGGCTAGTCCACCGACTAAAACATTCTTCTGCTTGCTGCACATGCGTGAGTTTTATTTTTGCTTTAAATCAAAATAGGCGTTTATAGTGGCGATTGTAAGCCTGCAGGACATTTATTACTCCAGTATTTATATGACAGGAAGCAAGCCTACTGATATGTCAACAAAAAGATCTGCTTTTTCAAGATAAACTCTGTTTTTATGCTGACGGAGTTACGAAGCTTGCATTCCGGCTAACACATTTATTATGACATACTCCTTAGAGAACATGTGAGATAATGCTTATATGTTCCTCACCAGATCAGATCATATATTTCCTTTAAAATATTTATTAAATGTGCTATATTTGCAAAAAAATATGGTAAAACAGTTTAAGTGATATAATTATTCACTTAAAGGAACAGTACACCCATAATTACACTTTTTGTCATCATTTACTCACCTTTGTATCATTTCACCTTGACCCTCAGCTATCATATGGCTTCAGAAGACTTATATGGATCACTTTTATTGTGCTTTTTTTTGTTGGAAAAGAGCAGCACACACATTCCCTCAAACGTCGCTTTGCGGGTTTTACTAAAGAAACGAAAATAAAATGCGGAATTGGAACAACCTGAGGGTGAGTAAATGATGGCAACACTGCCTTTTTGAGTGAATTATCCATTTAAATTCTAAATAAATCATGTTCATCTATGTTTGTGAATTGGCTTGCATATAAGGCCTAAAAGCGAGGCAGCAGGAAAGGCCTGAAGTCATTTGTTTTACTACTCCTTGAGGAATGCTTTCAGGAAGAAAGTGGTTTCAGGAGGAAGGGGGAAACAGGAGTGTTGAACGAAGTCTCGAATGCACACTGGCAACAATTTGTAGGGAAGGCAGTAGAATAAAGCACATGAGACTAAACATTTGGACAGCGTCTACGTACACACTCTGTTCAGCAAAGGAAGAGGGTAACGGGATGTCACTGGTCCAGCTGAGGAACTCGGAGACCCTGCATTCTTCAGATCCTCTGCCTGAAAATTCATGAGGTACGTTTTGTTGTGTTATGGATTATTTGCTATTATCAGCTATTCCGGAAAAATGTATTGTAACATACCAGGCAGTAAAACCTGCTATCAGACTAAACATTTGAACACATGGCCTTTTAGAGGTACACAAAGCAGTTTGTATTAAACATTGTTCCTCAATGGCTATTGGATCATGAACACTCAATAAGCATCATCTGCAAACCCTGCAGTCTTAGTCATCCTAATATCAGATGTAAACTAAGAACTTGATTACAATAGCTGTGGTTGTGTCCTTTTGGATGATGTTGCACTGGGGGTTGCACTTGAGGTGAGCTCCCATGATGCACTGGGTGTTGGATGTCTAAAGAGCCAGTAGTTCTCATTTTTACATTTAACTATTTCAACTAGAACCACTAGGTTATTAGGTAATTAAGGTGCACTTAGTAAGTTTTAGCTTATGTTTAGCTGGCTTTTGTTCATACCAGTAGGACCCATGTTTTGGACATTACACTGACACCTATTGGCCTGGATGTATGAAGTTTGGTAATATATTAACATTATAATATAATGCAGTCATCAGCTGCTGTCCACTAATATATTATGAATATTTGATGATGGACCATTGAATTATTAGAAAATAATGCACACCAGAGGTGATGATGTGAAGTGGCCACCTCAGGTGTGCATGATTTATTCCGCTTATACTATGGTAACCACACCTAAAGATTTGGAACCCTGATTTTGGTGGCCCTGAATTGTAATCTGACCAAGTAATCTCTAGGACAAACTATAGCGCCACCACCAGTTCAAAAATTCACTTTTCTCTCGATTGAACCCTTTGTCTTGGAATTTTAGTGCTTGCCATTTTAAAATGTACTGTATTTCATAATGTATTTGTATTTGACTGTATTTGTATTTTTTTACTACTCCCCCTTCAAATTTCATATGATTTTTACCAAAATTGACTCACTAGACCAAAGCCACACAAAATTGAAGACAAAATTTAGTTTAGAAACTTTGTTCAAAAGTTATGAGGTGAAGTTGACAATGTTGACCCAAAACTGGATGAGAAGGCTGTATCTTGACAATACTTTGATCTAATGAAACAAAAGTATGTATACTTCATTAACACCATAATCTGAGGGTGTCTGCCAAATATGGGAAAAGTGGGCCAATTGCATGACAATATATGATAACATGTCTAATAACTAATATGATGTTCATTTTGTGGTTGAACATCTTTTTAATGATGTTTCTTCAAAGTGATCTCCATTTCTTTGTGTACACTTAAAAAATAAAGATTCTTTATTGGCATTGATAGTTCCGTGAAGAGCCTTTAACATCTAATATTTCCATTCCACATAAGTTTCAGTGGAAAAAGGTTCTTCAGATGTTTAAAATGTTCTTCACATCAAGAATAACATGGTTATTTTAAGAACTGTTCTCTGAAAGGTTCTTTAGGGAACCCAAAATGGTTCGTCTATGGCATTGATGCAAAAACCCTTTTGGAACCTTTAAAGCATTTAATGAACAAAAAAATGGCTGACTGCTCCTTTAAGAAAAACTAATTTGGCAAAATTGTCGTTTAAACAATGCTAATCTTTTAACTTTTATAAACAGAGTGGAAAATCCAAATAAATGTCTGTGTGAAAATAACATGGAATCAGTTTGTCACACTGACAGTTAAACACTATCACCGTCGCGTGAATGAATCCATATTCAGCCTCTGAAGCTGAGAATTTGTGAAGGGAAAACGGATGATGTTAGCTTCTGCCTAGGAAGCTCTACGACACCCTGGGGACTCGTCTTCCATCATCGGGAGCCTTCCCCATCCCAGACGAGCTTTGATTATCGTAAATCTCCCAGCCTGCAGCGAAGCGCTCCTGCCAGGGTTGACAGATAGTAGGGAGCCACACGGTGTGTACACTGGCACGCGGCTGTATGAGTATTTGTCCAATATGTGTTTGGAATATTTGTGGAGCTGTCTGAGACGCTCATGGTCTCGGTATTCAAAAATAAACCATCGTCAGAAAGCATTTTAGCGAGCTGATAGGGGCGAGGGAATATTTGCATCTGTGACAGACTACGACATGTCTGGAAAGCCCACCAAAGACCATCCCGAGTACTTTCAAATCTGCTGACTGATGTGGCTGGAGGTTTGATTTGTCCGAATTGTGACCCTCTATGTTCCAGCTGTCCAAAATTTGAGACTTAACCACCCAAAGCTATTCGGCTTCTAGCAGAAACTTGCTGTAATTCCTCGTTTGATATGTTTGGCTGATTAAAATAAAATAATAAAAATAAAACCGTGTTTACATTGTTCACAGCTTGATTGAAAGAGCGACCATTAATCATTTCGGAATATTCAGACCGTTACTTCATTCCACAAAGTGTTAAAGGGAACTCAAACTAAAAAGCGTTTGACATTGTCTGTGAGCGTCTGCTTTCGCTTACAGTGTGTGTGATCTCATACTCGAGGTTGTCTGAGAGAAACACACACTGTCCCGTTCACACTGCCAGGATAAACGTGTTGCATTGAAAAAACGTGGAGGAAAAAAATCTAATTCATCACATGCTTCGGATACTGTCTGATTCTAAAGCATTTCCTCCTGGAGACCACAGAAGACGTTCTCTTAAAATCACATTGTTGGAGTATGACATCTTGTGAGACTGTTATGCCATTGTTTTTTTAAATGTAAACTGTTATTTACAATTTTTGTATGTACATAAAAGTGTGTGTGTGTGCATTTACAAATGGTACATTACAAAAGACATAATATATAAAATAATATAAACAGATATTGTAAATTGAGACATTATGTGTTACATTATACCAAAAATATGTATATATATATCTAATATAGATATATATCATATATATATATGATGTAGATACAGTGCCGTTGCTGAAGGTTTTTGCCCCCTTCTGTTTTTTTTATTTTTTGCATATTTTTCACACTTAAAAAATTCAGATCATCAAACAAATTTCAATATTACACAAAGATAATACAAAAGTAAATACAAAATGCAGTTTTTAAAAAATAATTTCATTTATTAAGGGAAAAAAACTGTCCAAACCTACCTGGCCCTACGTGAAAAATTATTTGCCCCTCCTCTTAAATCATGAAAGAACTGGGATTAACCACACCATTTTAGAAAACTTTTCACTAGCCACACGTAGGCTTGATTACTGCCAGACCTGTTGAATCAAGAAATCACTTAAATAGAACCTGTCTGACAAAGTGAAGCATGCTTAAAGAGCAACACTTCATGCCGCGATCTAAGAAATTCAAGAACAGATGAGAAACAAAATAGTTGACATGTATCAGTCTGTAAAGGGTTATGAAGCCATTTCTAAGGTTTTGGGACTCCAGCGAACCACGGTCATAGCCATTATCCACAAATTGAGAAAACTTGGAACAGTGGTGAACCTTCCTAGGAGTGGCTGGCCTACCAAAATTACTCTAAGAGCGCAACGACGACTCATCCAGGAGGTCATAAAAGAACTCAGAACAACATCTAAAGAACTGCAGGCCTCACTTTCCTCAATTAAGGTCAGTGTTCATGATTCAACAATAAGAAAAGAGACTGGGCAAAAACGGCATCAATGGAAGAGTTTCAAGACAAAAGCCACTGCTGGCCAAAAAGAACACAAAGGCTTATCTCACATTTGCCAAAAAATATCTTGTTTATCCCCAAGACTTTTAGGCAAATATTCTATGGACTGATGAAACAAAAGTTGAACTTTCGAAGGTGTGTGTCCCGTTACATCTGGCGTAAAAAAAAGCATTTCATAAAAAGAACATCATACCAACAGTCAAACATGATGGTGGTAGTGTGATGGTCTGGGGCTGCTTTGCAGCTTCAGGACCTGGATGACTTGCCATAACTGATGGAACCATGAATTCTGCTCTCTATCAGAAAATCCTGAAGGAGAATGTAAGGCCATCAGTTTGTGACCTCAAGCTCAAACACACTTGGGTTATGCAGCAGGACAATGATCCAAAACACACCAGCAAGTCCACTTTTGAATGGCTCAAGAAAAACAAAATTAAGGTTATGGAGTGGCCAAGTCAAAGTCCAGACTTAAATTCGATTGAGATGCTGTGGCATGAACTTAAAAAGTCGGTTCATGCTCGAAAACCCTCCAATGTGGCTGAATTAAACAATTCTGCAAAGAAGAGTGGGCCAAAATTCCTGTGAAAGATTCATTGCCATTTATCGCAAACGCTTGAATGCAGTTGTTGCTGCAAAGGGTGGCAAAACCAGTTATTATATTTAGGGGGCAATTACTTTTTCACAAAGGGCCAGGCAGGTTTGGACAGCTTTTTCCCTTAATAAAATAAATAATAATTAAAAAACTGCATTTTGTATTTACTCAGGGATCTTTGGTAAATATTAAATTTGTTTGATATGAATATGAATCTTTTAGTTTGACAAATATGCAAACAATTAAAAAAAAACAGGAAGGGGGGGCAAAAACTTTTTCACACCACTGTATAAAAGTATATATATATATATATCTAATTCTATATATATATATGGATGTATGTATGTATGTATGGTATTTATGTCTATATATCTATATATATATATATATATATATATATATATATACATATATAATATATATATATATATATTAGTCTATGGTGTGTGATTGTTGCTTGGTTATCTGGGTAGTTCTTAGGTAGTTGCTGATTGGCTCAAATTATGAGAGCTCCCCCAACTCTATATGACATTCTACTGTCTAGAAATGACTTGGGTTACTGTATGTCTATGGGATTTTTTGCCTGTGTTTATACATGACAGGCGAAAATCCCAAATTTGATTGCTTAGAAATCTACCAGTGCCTCGCCTCAACAGCCACAGCTTCTGAGGCATCTTTCATGTTTTGGATGCAAACAATCCTAGAAAAGTGTGTGTGTGTGTGTGTGAGTTCATGTCTTGCTTCAGCGATCACTTTTCACCAGCCATCTCTCTGTTTCTCTCCTACATAAACACACTCACACTTTCTCGGCCATGAAATGAGCATTAGTGTTTTAATTTCCATATTTTGTGTAAACGCACATCATCAAATTGAAACCGAGACCAGTCGTATTTGGGCAGTGATACCGAACCGACAGCGCTTGAAGTTTTGGGCCGGAGTTCAGAACTCGGCACTACATGGCAATATGACAGGACTTTGGTTCGGTATCAAAGGAACATCTGTTAGGACCATTAAACACTCGCATTTACTGAAAAGGCTACTTAACAGAGGTTTACAAACTGACGTGTATAAAAACACACAACCCAGTCCGGCGTCAGTATCTGTCCAATGCAAACAGTGTCAGGGTTCTGTCACTTCGGTCTAGTGTAATTCATGGTTTTGTGACAGAGCCCTGACACTCGCGTCATGCCATTGTTTTCATGTGAGCGTGCGGCTTCGAGTGTGCTCGAGCCGTGCGCTCTCGTATGCGTGTAATGTTCATGTTGGAGCGTGGTGTTCAGATCCCGGCAGTCATGTCTTGAGTTTCGGTTTCGTGTCGGGGTCCGGACACTCGCGCTCCATGTTCTGTCTGTTGGGGGAGCGTGCGGTCTCGAGATCGCTCGGCCGTGCACTCTTCTGTCCAAGTGTGTTGTGTTTTGTGAAGGCACGCGGTTGGTGTCAGCCGCGTGTTTCTTGTGTCCTTGTGTGAACACGCGGCGTATGCGTTTTTCATTAAGCTGCGGTTAGTGTCTCCTGTATAGCACATGGCATGTGATTTGTTTTGCTGGCCATGTGCGTGTGTTTTGTTTTGTGTGAGCACATGACTTTTTGTCTTTGATTCGGTGTGCCATGAGCTCATGTCAATTGTCTTGACCCCTCACATCTTGTTACCTGATTATTAGTTAATTAGCCCCACATGTGCTCCCTCGTTACCCTCCTAATTTGCTCTCCATTTATTCTCCTTGTATTTGCAGTCCTGCGTCAGTTCGTCGTCGTTATTCAACCTGGCTTGTCATCGTCATATCCCTGGCTGGTCCAGATCTGCCTGCCTTGCCTGCTTGCTTGTATTGTCGTGCCTTGCATTGTCGTGCCAGGCCTGTTTCACCTCGGGGAGTTTTTGTTTGTTTGTTTGTGTTGATTTTAAAATTAAACCCATTTCGGCAAAATACTGAGTCCTCGCTCCATCCCTCTACCCGGAAAACCCTTGACAGTACGAACTGACCAATAGAGGACTCAGCAGAGAATGGGCATCTTCCTGTTCCCATCTCCCTGTCCCTCCGCTCATCAGATAGCTGCTCAACACAGGAGGCTCCTTTCTCTTCGGCAAGGGGGAGCCAGTGTGAAGGGTTTTGCACACCAGTTCCTGTTTGCAGCGGAGGGACTCAACATCAGTGACGCAGAGCTCAAGGACATCTTTAACACCAGCCTTAATGAGCCGTCCATGCCTGGGAGATGGGAATGCTGGGGATACTGTCCTTCTGGCAGTTTGTGGGGTATGTCTACCACCGTGGAGAGGAGGGTGGCCTTCCTCCTCTTGGCCCTCCTCCCCATCTCCTCACAAACCCCCTAGTACCCAGTCCTCCTATGTCCTGCCAACGGAGGAGGAGGAGGAACGGGTCCGCCTCATCCGGTCCCATGACTGCAGAGGTGGCGGACGAAGTGGCAGTGCCCCGCTCTCGGAGACGGAGGAGGAGGAATGGGTACGCCTCACCACCCCTAGAGGCAGCTGGAGAGGCTGCTGTGCCCCTAGAGTTGGCTGATGAGGCTGCAGCGGCCCCGGAAGCGGCCAAAGAAGCTGCAGCGCCCCCAGTGATGACCGGAGAAGCTGCAGCGGTCCCAGTGAAGGCCGAGGAGGCGGCTGCGCCCCAAGAGATGGCCGACGAAGTGGCAGTGCCCCCTAGTGTGGCTGATGAGGCTGCAGCGGCCCCAGAAGCGGCCGAAGAAGCTGCAGCGCCCCAGTGATGGCCGGAGAAGCTGCAGTGGTCCCAGTGACGGCCGAAGAGGCGGCTGCGCCCCAAGAGGTGGCCGATGAAGGTCTAGGAAAGTGGCAGTGCAACGCTCTCGGAGTTCAGGCGGAGGAGGAGGGGAGAAGGGGTTCCTCCATCCCACATGGCCTGGAGCCGTCCCAGACCTTCCCCGGATCCTTGCACTGCCGGCCCGCCCAGGCGCCTTGCCTGCCGGCCCGCCCGGGCTCTATTGCCCTGCCGGCCCAGCCCAAGCTCTTGCCCTGCCGGTGTCCCGCCCAAGCTCCTGCCCCTGCGGCCCGCCCAAGCTCCTTGCCCTGACGGGGGGGGGGGTGGGGGGGGGGGACGCGGGGGGCGGAGGGGGGGGCCCCGCCAAGCTCCTCCCTGCCCTGCCGGCCCGCACAAGCTCCTTGCCCTACGGTCCCGCCAAAGATCCATGCACGGCCGGCCCCGCCCGAGCTCCTTGCCCTGCCGGCCCCGCCCAAGCTCCTTGCCCTGCCAGCCCCTCCCGGGCTCCTTGCCCTGCCGGCCCCCGCCCGGGCTCCTTGCCCTGCCGCCCCCGCCCAGGCTCCTTGCCCTGCCCAAGCTCCTTGCCCCGCCCAAGCTCCTTGCCCCGCCCAAGCTCCTTGCACTGCCGGCCCCGCCCAAGGCCTCTTGCCCTGCCGGCCCCGCCCACAGCTACATGCCCTGCCGGCACAGCCAATCTCCTTGCCTGCCGGCCCCGCCCAAGCTACTGCCCGGCGGCCCCCAGCCAAGCCTTGCCCCGCAGGGCTCCTTGCCCTGCCGGCCCCGCCCAAGCTCCCTCCGGCTCCGCCCTGGTGGTCTACTGGGGTTCTTGTTAAGCCGGAGCCTCCTTGGTCCGTCCCTCCGGCTCCGCCCTGGCTCCCCGGGACTCCCGGACTGTCTGAGCCTCCCTGGCTCAACCCTCCCACCCCTCCCTGTTTCCTGGTTCTTGTTAGGCCGGAGCCTCCCTGGTCTGTTTCTCCGGTCCCGCCCTGGCTCCCCCAGATTTCTGGTCTGCCTGAGCCTCCCTGGCTCAACACTCCCGCCCCTCCCTGGTTCCTGTAATGTCTTTCTGGGTTGTACTGCTGGCACTGGCTTGGCTCCCCTCCCTCCCCCCCTCCCCCCTTTGTCCCCGTGTTTAGAGTTTTCCTGTCTTGTGTTGCCTGTTATGTAGCGGTCTTGTGTTGTCATGTTTGTTCTGTCACGTTCCTGTCTTGTTTTTGTTGTGTCTCGTTAGGGACGCCAGGTGGCGTCCCTTTTGAGTGGGGCTAGTGTCAGGGTTCTGTCACTTCGGTCTAGTGTAATTCATGGGTTTGTGACAGAGCCCTGACACTCGCGCCATGTCATTGTTTTCATGTGAGCATGCAGCTTCGAGTGTGCTCGAGCCGTGCGCCCTCGTCTGCGTGTACTGTTTCATGTTTGAGCGTGGTGTTCAGATCCCGGCACTAATGTCTTGAGTTTCGGTTTCGTGTCGCGGTCCGGACACTCGCGCTCCATGTTCACTCTGTTGTGGGAGCGTGCGGTCTCGAGATCGCCCGGCCGTGCGCTCTTCTGTCCACGTGGGTTGTGTTTTGGGAAGCACGCGGGTTGTGTTCAGCCGCGTGCTTTTCTTGTTGTCTTGTGTGAACAAGCGGCTTATGAGTATTCTCATTAGCTCTGTGTTCGTGTCTTGTTTTTGTTCAAGCACATGGCTTGTGATTATTTTGCTGGCCATGTGCTTGTGTTTTTTTTTGTGTGAGCACATGGCTTTTTGTCTTTGATTCGGTGTGCCATGTGCTCATGTCAATTATCTTGACCCCTCCCATCTTGTTACCTAATTATTAGTTAATTTGCCCCACATGTGCTCCCTCGTTACCCTCCTCATTTGCTCTCCATTTATTCTCCTTGTGTTTGCAGTCCTGCGTCCGTTCGTTGTCGTTATTTCCCCCTGGATGTCATCGTCAATCCCTGGATGTGTCCAGATCCTGCCTTGCCTTGCCTTGCCTTGCCTTGCCTTGCCTTGTCTTGCCTTGCCTTGCCAGCCTGTTTTTCCCCCTCGGGGTAGTTTTTGTTGTTTGTTTTGTTTTATTACCAATTAAAAACCCATTTTCTGCAATACTGAGTCCTCGCTCCATCCTCTACCCGGAAAACCTTGACAAACAGAGCATGTTTACGTAATCGATACAAGCGGAATAATTTCACACAGTTTTTATTAGTCAGCTGTGACAGCATGCGGTTGGTGGGGTTTTTTTGCAGAGGAAATGTTAGGCCTGTGTTTATGTTTGAAATTGTCTGCAAATGTCGTGAGAATAAAGATCCTGCCCGTGGTTCGTTAACACGCTGAACCTGAATACTCAAAAGAAATAAACGTTTCGCATCTCAGCAATATTCAGATGAAGTAAAAAAATACTTATCAATCTCTGTGAAGTCGTTGCCAGTTGAAATTCACAATCAATTAGAACATAACCTCATGTTAAAAGTCCTAGCCTTCACTAAACTACTTTAAAAAGCCAGTTCCTGTGATTATGAGTGAATGAGTTGAGTCAAGGCCAATGGGAATGTAATGGAGTGCTTATATTTAAAAATATTCAGAAAATTCAGTATTTTGGGTGATTGCTAAGGTTTGGGTAGATGGTCAAAAGAACCCGTTCTCAAATCTCTATGATACTTTTCTCTAATAAACATCTCTTTTTTTTTATTCTCCCACTACGTTCATCCAGATGCAGTTTGTTTTCATTTCCACCCACGATAAATTCTTTTCGCAAAGGAGACGTGTTAAAAAGCATGCATCGCAGACAGTTTACAGGTCCGTGGCGTCACAGATATTTTGACCTTTGAGATTGTAGGTTTGGTTCATTTGGTCTGTTGAAAGTTTCCAGATGGGCCTGATGTTTTAGGTGTGCTTACAGGGTCATTTTGCAAGCTAAAGTCTGATTAAAGAGCTGTGGCTGTAACTCATGTTCAGCACTGGAAAACGCCATACCAGCTAATGGCTTATTGATGAGGTAAGGCTTAAGTTACTTAAAGGTGAAGTTTTCCATTTCTGTGCCTCTAGCACCAGCAATTTTTATTTATTTGATTATTTTATTTCTAAACAGAATAGACTGATAGAAAAATTCAGGGACTAATAATAGAAATAATATAATATAATTAATATACGATTCAAAATTTGGGTGGGTTTGTGGATATTTTTGTCCATCTATATGTTGTTTGTATCATCTTTATGCATCTATTTGAGCAAAACACAGTTAAACTGTGGCAACATGCTACTATTTTGTGTCCAATCATTTATATACTATATAATATATATAATATATATACTGTGTGGTGGGGTGTGTGTGTGTGCACTTTTAAAATACAAAAAGGGAAGGATAAATTTAATTGATGCATTATTGCTCAATGTAAGTATTAATTAAAAAAGAAAAAAAAATCGTATGTTACCCAAAAATGTTTAAATAATATAATATAATATAACAATATACTATAATATATTATAATAGTTGAAAAATATTGTGCTGTTTAATATTTTTGTGCAAACTGTGATACTTTCTTTAGGATTCTTTGATGAATAGAAAGTAAAAATAAATAAATATTCAAAATTAAATGTAATATAAGAAATAAAGTGAAAGAGAAAACAAACAAACAAACAGGCTTATGCTTTTCAGGACATCCCTTCTCTTCTTATTACTGCTAATTTAAATCTTTTCCGTGAGGATTTTGGCTGAAGCACTTGTAGTTTAGAACCTGTTGTATTCAGAAATGTTGTGACAGTGTTTGTTCATTACCATAGACGCACGCTTGGGAGAAAACAACAGAACTGGACAGTGGAGATGATAATTCTTCCCACTTTAAAAGAAACTGTTTGTACGAATCTGTTGGTCAAAATGATTTTAGGACATTTGGCCAGACAGCCACAAAAATGACCAGACCGTGACTCAGAAACTGTTGACCTCATGGGGTTCTGGAGCAAACATCTCCAAATATTCATTTGATTTAAACGAACAAGAGGCTCCAGTCAAAATAACCCCACGCTGCCGCAGCTTCCAGACCACAGCGAAATAAGATACTAGCTACATGTGCTAGCCAAACAAATAAGAGGCATTTAATAGAGAAGTCCTGACAGATACCATGGTAGTCTGGCATAAATACTGTAATTATCACATGAAGCCAGTGTTCCCATGATATTTGGCATGAATTATTTCCTAAGCACACAAATCAGAGGAACTAAAGTATTGTGTGTTGTTAAGACAGTTCTCTAAAGTATAAATTTAACCTTCAGGCTTGTGCATCATTCCCAGCTTGTGAGTATCTTACGCTTATAATTTATATAAATTAGGTGTCAAATTATATTAAAGGGGTCATATGATGCGATGTAACCGACTTTGGAGTGTTACAAGCTCTTGGTGCATAAAGAAGATTTGTAAAGTTGCAAAGACTAAAGTCTCAAATCCAAAGAGATATTCTTTATAAAAGTTAAGAGTCAACCACGCCTACCTAAAACGGCTCGTTCTACACGCCCCCACATGTCTACGTCACGATGTGGGAAGATTTGCATAATGCCGCCCAAATGTTCACGCAAAGAAAGAAGGCTTAACTTTTATTCTCGCTGTAGTATTGCTGCTGCTGCCATGTCGTGAAGACGCTGTGTTTTGTTGTGAAAGCGAAACTACTTTGTTTGGCCTTCCAAAAGAGGACGATATCTGCTTCGTCATGCCTGGAGCTGATCCGTGCTGGTTGCTGAGGAAATACTTCAACTTTCCGCTGTGGATCACTGGATTGGCTTTCACCGTGGACTAAGCGGAGTACAGCCCGGGGTCGTCACATGTAGTTGCCGCAAGCCGCTGGCTATCCTTCGACGATCCACCGACGTGCGTTCTCAAGGCCGCTGACGATCACTCAAGCCGCCGCGCTCACCTCAAGGCCCGCCGCGGTGTGTGACGCTGTGTTTCGTTGTGAAAGCAAAACTACTTTGTTTGGTCTTCCAAAAGAGGACACGACTAGAAATCAGTGGTTAAGTTGTATTTACAACACTGTTCCCAAATATTCCGATGTGTCCAGTGCATTTTATGGAGGACTGTTTCCTGATCCTGGTAGAGTAGACTACAATGCCGGCTGTTCTGACTCACAGACTGTAAGTACGTTTTTTATATAAAGAATTAACCACTGACAATTCAAACGTGAGTTTTTTGGGCAGTAGAGTAGCACTTGTTGTTTGTCATTTTTTCGATCACAAATGGTTTTATGTTTACGCGGCGCGATGCAATTTGTAAAAAGACAGTATAAGTCATTAATCCGTAATTATGTCCCCACTGGATGCAAAAAAAATGCCTAGTTTATAATGGGTTTTAATGTTTTTGTCTCGTCGCTCCGGCCGGACAGGGCATCACAGTATGGTAGGGGCGTAACATTTCCGCCACTCACTTGAGGTATTCGGCCAATCACAACGCACTGGATAGCTGGCCAATCACAGCACACCTCGCTTTTCAGACGATGAGCTTTGTAAAAAACATCAATTCAGAAAGCCGGGGCATAGAGGAGAAACAATAACGTACAGTATGTGGAAAATAATATGTTTTGAACCCTAAACCACATAAACACATTTCATTACACCAAAATGCACCAAATAATGTTATTTTAGCAACAATCATATGACCCCTTTAATTATGAATGAATGTATGAATAATATCAAATCAGTATAACTGGATTTTCTCAATACTTCATGGGTCTATAACTACAGGCCTGTGGGCCTAGATAGTTTCATATGTCCCCATATTTTATTATACTTTATTTTATTTCATTTATTTATTTGTAGATTTTTGTTCTGTTGTGTTTTGTTTTGTTTTCTTCTGGTTTTTTTTGTTATTTGTTTAATTTAGTGTTTTCTGCACTGGTAAAATGTTATGTCCAAATTAACAGAACTAACTGGACAACAATTATCCAGTAGTTGGCTGGATTTCGTACACTGGTAAAAGTGTTGTAAATCTAAGTACAGTAGTTTAAATGTCCAGGTAACATAAAGAAACAGCATTATACTGTTATTTATTATTATTTTATTATATTTTTTTTTTGTTATATATTCAATAACACAAGTTATTGTTTCACTCCAACATTTTATTCAGTATTCATCTTTTACATTTAATAGCTGAAGTTAAATAAAATATACAGTATTACCAGCATATTAACCACATTTCATCAATAAACAAAATTATAGCCTACTAGTAAAATCACAGTAATACATTGTGCCAGTGGAAAAATCAATCGTGGAAATATAAAAAATTTTGAAGAGTAAAAATACTTAATTAGTGACAGTATGCAACAATAATCAGTGTATACATATCATCTTAAAACGTTTAAAAAGGTCGTATCGTGATGGATCTGGTCTGCCAGCGCTGCTGCGGGAGGGAAATGCTAGTTAGCACGGCTTAACTAGGAAATGATCACCCGATCCGATGTTCTTACAGACATTATTAACTCAAACTTATTTATATATTGCAAATAGCATTGGTATAAAACAACTAAAGCGATTACAAGTGTTTTAAAGTTGGCCTATCAATTTAACGTACACTGTAAATAATTTCTAAGTTGTTTTCACAGTTTATTACTGTATTCTCAACAGTTTCTTACTCTATACGCTTTGTACAGTATGTTACTGTAGATTTTCAGCGCATTCTGGGAAAATATTAGCCTACTTTAAATCTAAATACAATAGTACTAAATGGCCGTGAAAAAAAAAAACATGCCTCCTCGCGCTCTGTGACAGACTCATCGTGAAGATAAAAGCCCACTAGAGTATGGTAGGTTCACTTTAATTTTCGACTTTTTAATCACTTTATACATTTTATTCCGATGTTATTTGCAAGATATAAAGCTACGTTTAAGTTTCCATAAGAATATCTAAGGAGCGCTCAGTTTCTGAGTCAAGCTGTGTTACCTGGCCTTTTCCTCCCGCAGCATCGCTGTCAGACCGGCGGGGAGACTCGCCGTGAAGATGAAAGTTCTAAGAGTACGTTAAACTGGTAGGTCTGGTAGGTATACATTATGTATACACTTTTACATTGTCTTGTATGTATTATTTTAATGTTACATTCTCACTTTCCCAGTAAATCTGTGCTAACTAGTATTTTCATCCCTGTTTTTTGTTGTCGTTGTTTTTTGTTCTGTTCTGTTTTTGACTTTGGGACAAGTTATGTGGACTACTTTAAAGCTAAAATTATGGTGCTTGATAAGCGCCAATCTAGATTCGCTTTCATAGTACGAAAAATGCAGCATGAACATTCTGCTAAATATCTACTTTTCTGTTCCACAAATGAAAGTAAGTACATGTTTGAAATGACACGAGGGTGAGTAAATGATTACAGAATTTCATTTTTGAGTGAACTATCCTTTTAAAAAAAGAGCTTCTTCATGCCTGAGGGAGTTTCTGAGCAGATTAACAGATGTTGTTTTTACATTAATAGTTTAACCCTCATATCAAAAACCGAAGCTTTGATCAAGCACATCGAACTGACAGCCTGACCTCATGACTGCATCTTTTTCCTTGTATATCTCCCTTTCTCGTCTATTTCTCCTGTCACCTGACTTGAATGATGCTGCCCTCAACCCTCGTAACACCATCTGTGCTGACTTTCCGCCATTAAACTGCCACTCCATCTCAAATATAAAGGCCCAAAGGGGAGTACATTTCGGTAATAGACTCGTCACGACACCCATACATTCACAGCGAGCCAGGCGAGTTGCAGCTTTGGTTGTATTTCTTCGGCTGGATGCGGCACAGCATCTTCCAACTAATTTTTCATTTCTTCTCACCTTCATCATATACGTCTGACATTCGCCTGCACTCCCGCTGCCCTTGTCTGCTTTTATCATTAACTTAACGACTTGAAGGGCGCGCAGGTGCTACAACGAAACCGCAAATGTTTCTTCTTGAGTGAAAATGTCTTCTGTTTCACAAACTCCCAATCCTTGATGAAATAAACTACCGGAATGTTAACATTTATTCTACGACGAGTCATGTTTTAGAACCAACCCGTACAACAGAAAACCTACAGAAAGCTATAACGTTTAGGTGGGTGAATGTGGAGGTAAACTGGTCCATTTGAATGATTCTGTGACCTCATAAAGATATCAGAACTGTCCTCTAGAGTCTCTGAAAATATGCTATAAATATAAATGAAGACAAATATGCACTCTCATAAATAGGCTCTGTTCCAAAACCTAGTGAGCTGCCCACGTAAGGAGTATTTTAAGGCTTCTTATGTGTTTTATGCTAACTTCTAAGGTACCGTTTTTGGCCACATTCGAAGGCAGCGTCACATATTGTTTGCAGTACAGACAAACCTAGCACTGTGCTGAGCTCAGTGAAAAAATCCATCCAAGATGGTGGACAAAGCTAAATATTGATTATAAATATATTTATGTAATAACACAAAATATTGATAAAAAAATTGTTAACTGTAATTGAAACTGTAATTGTGCTTATTATGAGTGTCAAGTTGTTAGCTTAGGAAAATGCTAACAACAGATTTTCCAAATTAACTGATTCTGAGACTATAGGTTACAAGTCGGTTTACGGGAGTAAAATTGCCATTTATTTTTTCCATAGAGAAAATGAACTTTTATAAAACTTTTTAGTTAATTGTTAATTGTATATGCTTCTATTGAAGCCATCAGTTCATTATTTCAACTTATGTTTTAAATATAAACGAAATCCCTGGTCAAAAACTACATTATCCAAATTCCACCAACCAGAGAGTTGCAGTGAACAAATCGCACCAAAAGGAGCGCTGAGCTCCGCCCGCAATGATGCAGCACCGCAAATGATGTAACCGACATAATTGGTCTCCCCATGCTCTCAAAACACTTAAATATTTGAAAATATTTAAAATATATTGTTTTTATATATACAATCAGGAACTTTAAAGGAATAGTTGTATATTTCTTCATCGTTTTTATTTCGATTACCTCATTCGCAATGGTTCATGGGATTGTAATCCTGTGCCTCATTGAACTTTTGTTTTTTTGTCCAATTTTCAAATCAAAGATTGTGATTCACTGCTTAGGTGGTTGGCTTGGTTCACGGCTTATAACGCTTTAACAAAGATTTTTAAAAAATCCCTATGGGAAAAATGAATGAAAAAAAAAACTTCCTAAAGTAGGGCCGCTTAAAAAGTAGGTAAGCACTAATGTACTCTATTAGTGTGTTCCGTTTGTACTCAGAAGCCGGAAATTCCAAGTTACTAGTAGGAACTTTTACTCGGACCGCCGACTAGAAAACTCTGAACAGCAACAACTTCCGAATCAAAAATGGCTGCTCAGCACATTAACATAAGTGAAACAGTTGTAATATATTGTTTATTAGCGCTTCTGTTTGTCTGTTTTTCACTAAACTCAGTGGTGCACACGGTACTGTCCAACCTCTATCTCTGGACATGATTCTTTGGTTTTTATTGACTAGTATTGTTAACAATGGATGCGTCCATCTTGGTTTTCTGACTTGTCTCTACTGAAATGCATTTAACTTGGGTGTGGCGTCAGTCCCAGCTTTGATGTCTGACTTCCGAGGTGAATGGGCGCAAACAAGCTTACATTTTTATTTAGTATGCTGCCTCAGAAGGCACCATATTTATGTAGCTCACTAGGTTTTGGACATGTTTTCTCCATGTGGCCTCACGCTAAGAACGCTACAACTCACCTTTACAATGGCCCATTGAGAACCTTCTCTAAAAATCTGTCACAGGTAGTTTTCCAAAGCTTTTCCTGTTTTGGATTACAAACAGAGCACTATGCATTGGATGACAGCAGAGGGGAACGGGTCAAAATTTGGTCCCAACAAAAGCCATTCAAGCATGTCTGACAAGAAAATTGGTAAAGTTTGGTTCGGTGAGGTTTTAAACAAATATGTTTTAAAACTCTCCCTCTATAAATAAGCATGCGTTTACACATCACATTGCAGGGGAATACGACAGACAATTCCAATAGTAATGTTATGCACAACATTTGGCATGTGCTAATATCTGGAATTATACATGGCTATCACTTACAAAAAGTACTTTGGTGGGATCATGGTACAGTAATGAAATCAGGGGGTAATTGATACTGTATACCATGGTATCATATTATTACTATATTCATATACCATAATATTTAGAGTGGTACATGTCCAAAAAACCACAGAACGTTGTTGTAAGTGATATATGTATAATGCAGCAAAAAACTAAATGACTCCAGAAGCAGTTACACTGGAATCTTTAGGAAAGGGCAAGCATATATATTTTTAAGCTTATTTTCTTTTGCAAATTACTGCACAAACATTCATTTTTCAGAGCCATACCTGTTTAACCGGTCAAACTGTCAATTAACTCCAAAATTTGAAGTAGCTCCAGCAAATGTGGAAATTTACATCTTTGCAGAAAACTGGCACAGAAGCGACATTAAAGGGACAGTTCACCCCAAAAATGAAATTCTATCATTATTTATTCACCCTCATGTCGTTCCAAACCTGTTTGAATTTCTTTCTTTTGCAGAACACAGATGAAGATATTTTGAGAAATGTTGTTTACTAAACAGTTTTGGTGACCATTAATTTCCATTGTACGGACAAGGAAAACACAGAGACATTTCTCAAAAGTCTCAGTATTTTTTTTGTCCATACAATAAAAGTCAGTGGGGTCCAATATTGTTTTTGTCATTGTATGAACAAAAAAGTTGAAACATCTTTCTAAAATATCTTCTTAGGTTTGAAGGACATGAGGGTGAGCAAATGATAACAGAAATGTCATTTTCAGGTGAACTATCCCTTAAATGTTTTGTGGGCGGGGCCTATCTCAAAGTATGCGAAAGGGGGCGGGGCCCCACAGTTAAGTGGTTCACCACTGATCGCAAGATAATAGTCTGTTTCCTTTGATTTAAATGCTGTTTTATTCTTTCCTGCAACCGGTCCTAACCTCATCCACCACAGCGAGGGCGTTCCAGTGGCTAATGAATTGAACACAGTGATCTCGCAATGTTTTTAAACCCTTCATGTCTATCATCATGTGCACTAGCTCATGAGTTCAGCACAAATGGTCTGTGGTGACAACTTTTATTACTCTGACTGATTCAGAGGCCGGACAGGTCGACGGAGAATAAACAAGAATGTTGTGAAAGCAGTTAGGCTCATTTTCACAAAAACCCGGCCTGTCGCCGACACGTTAATATTTGTTGTGGATGTCTGGAATAGAGCATTTATAGGATTTCAGAATGTGTGAACACCTCTGTGATTTATTTGACCTGCAAATTATAGAGTCTCTGTGCCGTCAGGTCTAAACTCAGACAGGTCTTCGATCTCAGAAGAGACGCATTTGAAGCAGCAAATTCATACTGGGTGATTGTGTGGAAGTATTATATTTTTGCAGTTTGATGACATCTGAACATAATTCTATGTTCTCCGAAGCTGCTGCTTCATCTGTCCAATACAGCTGCGAAATCTGGAAAAGAGACATGTTTTCTTGTGGAATTTCCAACGGCATTATAGAATAATTATTTACAGCATTTATAGCAAAACAAAGTTTGTGGTTAGCATTACTCAGACTATCATGTTCGGTCCTACATAAGTTACAGTCATGTAATACAGGATGCATACAGAATGCAAATTTTTGCTTTGCAAAGTACTATGTAATGACTTGTTCTAGAACTATTTTTTGGATTTATTTGAGAAGTTGTTTCCAGTTGTCTGATTGACAAAATGATTTTATAGCAATTTGCTGATACGTGGAACAATTTCTAGCCATGGCGAAGTGACAAATCTTTTCTTCTGTATTGTGATGTACATCTGAGTGTAATGCATTACTGGCAAGGAAAAGGGGTGGGGACTTGATTCTATGCATCGGTTGATGATTGGATGTTGAGATGTGGGCGTGGCATTCAAAAGTGGAGGCAAATAAAGAAAAGTTTGCAGGGGCGGAGTTTAAGTGAACTATGATTGGAGAAGTCCAGCAAACGTCACCAGAGAGAAATCTGACAAGTTTGATTTTGATTAAATAATTATGATGTCAAAAACGTAAAAAAAAAATTAAACATACATGACGAATTGTTCACAATAGGATCAGTAACGTTCATTTACAAAATAAGGTGAATTTTAATTCACATTTTCGTTTCAACACAACACAATTCAATACAATTTATTTCAACACAATTTTAATTTCAACACACTTTTCGAATTCACTAGTTTAATTTGGTGTAAAAAAAAGATCTCTGACCAAAGGCAAATCAACTCATCAACATACATCAACATTTCCTCAATCTGGCAACCCGTGTGAGTGTTGAGACTGAGGAGGAGGGGACAGGAGAAACCTCTCTCTCCAATATGTTTAATTTGGACTGAAGTACCCTTTTCAGCCTCTAGCTGTCAATGTTACATACTGCACCTTGAATTTCAATAGTCAACTGATACAGCTGTATTTGTATGTGCTCTACCGCAGAGAGAAAAAGAGCAGTGTTTTTATAAAGAAAGTTTGGGCAGGTGCAGCCCGACCCAGACTGACCCTGATCCTGTTCCATCACGGACAGTCTTGTCCAAGACTCCCCTAGTGGTTTACTGGCTGTCTTTTCACTGCAAGAATGCTCTGCTTGCTCTACAAACTGGATTGTGTGGAAACGTCTTTCTAGACATCGAGGGAGGTTCGGTGTTTGGTTTGATAAAAGACTGCTGCTCTGTCTGAACTCCTTCTGAGACGAATCACTTCCCAGAGAGGAGGAGAAGAATAGGTTTGCTCGTCATGTTTTGTGTTCAGGAGAGTTGAGGTGTCATTTTGCATTCAAGGTGCAATTTTTCTGAAGGCTCTGCTAGCATAAATCATCCACCCACAACATTGCTCGTCTCGGAGGAGCATTTTGGACCCCGAATAAGCGAACATAAAATAACAAACTAATCAGTCTGCCATGATAATGTGATTATTCACGGTCTTTGGCGTTGCATGGAGTACTAATTGTGTTCCTCAAAAAGAAAGTCAAATGACAAACTTAAAAGTTACTTTAAAATATCTACATCCATCTGCATGTGTGTGTGTGTGTGTGTGTATATGAAGTAGGATTTATTCTATCTAATTATATAGTAATACCTAATACTACAATATATATGTAGTATTTATGAAGGGTTGGAGGTTACCTTTTTACTTTTTTATTTACTAGTTTTAGCATTTTATTTATTACTTTTAATATTTCTTTTTAGATTTAATTTTATTTCAATTTTAGCAATTGTAGTACTTCAATTAATTGTTAATGTTAAGAATTTTTCATGTAATTTTTTTATATTTTAAACAATGACAAAACACACACTTTATGTATGTATGCATATGGTGTGTTATTCTATAATTAGTTATTTTAGTGTTATTGCTGTGATAACATATACTAATAGAGCAAATTAAAAACACTATTAATTTATTTTTATGTCATTTGTATTTTTTATTTTTTTTGACATTCTATGAAGCTTTATTTTTATTCAGTTTTTAGTAATGTAGTATTTCAACTTCAAAATTTATTTTATTTTAGCTTTATTGGTGTATTTAAATTTTCTTGAAGATTAATTACAACAAACTGTATTTTTAAATTTAATTGAATAGATATATATATATATATGATATACTATATTATATATTTAGAATATATATAAACTTTATATATAACCATACTACAGTATATATAACTATATATATATATATGTATGTGTGTGTGTGTGTGTCTGTATATAAATGATTTTCTTCACACTTGAATTATTTTACAAGACTTGGAATATAACACAACAAATCTACGAAAAAAAAAAAGTTTAAACATACATGTTTTAAATGTAATTACTATCAAATATTGCATTTCATTTATTTTCCCAAATCAAGAAGCGATGCTGTCATGTTTGCTCAGTAGTCCACGGTATGATTTTTAGAGACGTCAATCATTGCAGTGACATCATAAGCATATAGCGTGAGTTGCGTGTAAGAGGGTGATGACAGGCACATCCTTTCAAAGTAAAATTACCCTCTGAATATGTTCCACATGATTTATCCTCTGATGGGACATAAACCAGAGGCTGACTGTGATAGCAAACACCACAAAACGAATACTAGCCTTCAGAGAATTGCAGACTTGGGCTATTTAGAGAAGCCTGCATGAAAGCTTGTCTTTGTTACATTTAGCCTAAATGCGTTTTTCACATTCACAAAGCAAGACCTGTTTTACATCTTTTGCTCACTTTGTCATGTAATGCTACCATTTCAGCCTACTTTGTCATTCTCTTTCAATTCGGCAGTATAATTTTAAGATGTTTTAAAAACATTATGCTGTTAATTGTGAAATATATACTGGATTAAAATAAAAAGTGGTTAATTGCAAATACACATTTGGCTTCACATATCAAGTCACATGATAAGCTAGCCTGAGTGTGCTCTAGAGGCATTCGTTTAGCTCAAAAAAACTTAGCAAGTGCAAGATATAAACTGAAAATATCTGAGAAGTAAAAAAAAAGAGAAAGAGTTTCTCACCTGGATTATGTGCTCACAGTATTATAATATTATCTTTTTTTTTAGACCACCAAACTTTAAATTGACATTAAATGCCACACAGCATACAAAATGTGATGTATTTACACTTTGTTGGTCAAATAGCTGTTCAATTTTGTCCACTTAAATGTGTCTCTTCAGATATAAATCTTCTCTTTCCTTGCTATACGTTAACACAAGTTCACTTCAATGTAAGGATTTCTGAAATGAAAACTGGGGACTTCCTAGATCAGTGGTCAAAATATTATTGAAATCTCACTTGGGGAATATACAAATTAAAAAAACATGGGGACAATATATAGATATATATATATATATATATATAATATACGTATACAGTATCATAAGGTTATCATGTTTTTTAATTGTTGTGGGTTCCATATACTATTACTATAATTAATCATTAAACGGACCAAACTGACCCAAGTTTACTTTTTTGAAAAAAAATTATGTAATACATTTTTAAGAAAATGAATGAGAATATACAGTATGATAAATAAAACAGTATTTAACATTTAAATAAAAAAAATATTTAACATTTTTATTTTCACAAACTGTATAATCCTACTGTAATTACAACTTTTCAAAAGTTATTTGCTTTAGGAAATGGATCTTACAATCCCTGACTAGACTTATTATTTATCATTTTAGGCTCATTTTGACCACTAAGTATGTGCTTTCTGCATATGTAATTGTTATTTTTGTAATTGGTTAGGCTATATTATTCTTTCATATGGGAATTATGACGACGGAAGTTTTATGAATGTTTAATATGTACAAAACAATCCCGCATCCTTTTATACCTTGTTTTATTGTACACACAAACAGCATTACTTTAATTTAACAGGTATAGTTAGTATGTGACTACCTTGAAACTGATAACAGTGCCTCTTTTGATAATTGATGATAATAGCACCAATAATCAACATAGCTCGCAGCACCATCTGTTGGTGAAAATAATCACTACACGATTGCAGCAGGCTATATTGGTCGGACTCTTATATGTGTCAGAGTTGACAGTGTCTGTGGGAGTGGCCGCCCCATGAAGGGACTGGGCTGTTGCATCAAGAAGCTCTTGAAAGTTGTTATGTTGAGATGTAGCAGATGTATGCTGGTCACCCTGAGTCATTAGAAGATGGAAGGATGTTGGTTTACACATCTCCTCTGAGGTATCGGCTAGCTCTAGTTTGGGTAATTTAGGCCAGTGCGATGGTGGTTTGTGCAAGAACGCTGGGCCATTCTTCCAGCGGGTAGTTTTGGCAAGCTGAGACAATGACATGCCACGAGTAATATCATCAGCAGGATTGTCTTGAGAGTGTATGGACGACCATGACTGTGAGTTAGTAAGACCTTGAATCTCTGCGATTCTAGTTCCCATGAACACTTTGAAGCAAGTTTAAAACTGTGGTAGAATCAGTCCAGTATTTGAAACTCTTTGCAGAACTGCTACTCGTGATCTAGCTGCCAAGAATGACACCTATATTTGGCCTTTGTTATCTTCAGTGCGGAGGTAGGCTACAGAGCCATATGCCCGCTCCAAGCTATCTCAGAATAAGAGCACAGTTCTTGAACTGGACAAGGGATCTACCTTTGTAGTGTTGCATCTGGGCAGAGTGACATTAGAAAGCTGTGGAAGCTCCTGAGGTCAGCGGGCAATATAGGGTCATCCCATTCTCTTTTTTTGTCCCAGAGCCTTTGTACTATGATCTTTGAGTGGTAAATGGGGTGATGAATCCCGAGGGGTCGTATTGACTATAAAGGATGCAATATATGTGTCACATAGTCGACTCGGCTTTTACGACATGGCCATGTTTCTATCCAAGTGTGTCGGATCTGCACTGCATTGGCACAGTTCAAATCCACCCTCGGCTAGCAGATGTTGAATGTCATCCACTAAATTCCTGGCAGTATCAAGAGAGGGGATACTTTGCAGCAAATTATCTACATAGAAGCAACACTCTATTGGTGCATGTACCTCACTGTCTGGTTGGCTGTGATTGGCAACATGTTTCAGGAGAGCAAAAGTTGCACAGCACGGGCTGCAAGTGGTACCAAAAGGTAACACTGACCATTGGTAGACATCAGGTGGGTTGGTTGTGTTCAGGTCACAGGAATCGCAATCGCTGCTAATGGCTACTGCATGCTCTCAGAAACGGATAAGTACTCCCAACAAGTTCGCACCCAGAGTCAGTCCTGGAAGAAGGTATTCATTAAGGCTTGAAGGAGCAATTGAATACAATCCTGTTCTTTCCATTGTGGTTGACCATGTACCACCCTTGAGTCTTTACATTGCCTGCCTCTAGCAAGGTCATGTCTAAGTTGGCGCATCTGCAGTACTTCAGGAGAGAAGTGTGGATTCCCCTCATAGGCAGGAAAGTGATAAATGCCAGCAACCAGAGTGTTGCGAGGAGGTAATGGACCTCCTCTAGCCTCAAGTAACTGTTCTCCCTAATTGCTGCTCTGGCACATAATCATAGTCTTCGAGGTATCTTGGCATCTGTGTTCGACAATGGGAGCGAACTGTAGCATCGCTAATCTCCTCACCACAATTATATTTTCAGATGTTGCCTGTTCTGGCTGGTTGACTGTGATCGGCAACATGTTTCCAGAGAGCACAGCACAGGCTGCAAGTGGTACCGAAAGGTAACACTGACCATTGGTTGACATCAGGTGGGTTGGTAAGAGAAAAATGGCATATGGTAAGTAACTGTTCTCCCTCGTTGGAGTGGTCTGAGGGTGTGTGCACTATTCGCTGCTCTGGCACATAATCCACCTCATAGTCTTCGAGGTATCTTGGCATCTGTGTTCGACAATGGGAGCGAACTGGCTTCAATGTTTTCATGGGAACTAGAATCGCAGAGATTCAAGATCTTACTGACTCATAGTCATGGTCGTACATACACTCTCAAGACAATCCTGCTGATGATATTACTCGTGGCATGTCATTGTCTCAGCTTGCCAAAACTACCCGCTGGAAGAATGGCCCAGCGTTCTTGCAGAAACCGCCATCGTACTGGCCTAAATTACCCAAACTAGAGCTAGCCGATACCTCAGAGGAGATGCGTAAACCAACATCCTTCCATCTTCTAATGACTCAGGGTGACCAGAATACATCTGCTACATGCACGTCTTTAAAGACAAATTCACGATAACAGTCTAACTATATAGTATAACGAAATAAATTAACTTACTCTTTGATGCACGCACACATGCGATTACCCTTCAAAGCATCGTGGATGAAATACCAAGTTCTGTCATGAAACTCTAGATGGCGCAGGCTTATGGGTCCTTAATGTAACTGATGACATTCTTAGCATTAAACGACTTGTCACAAGCTGATTGGTTCATGTTGCATATGCAGCCAATGAGCTTGCTGCTTTACATTTTAAATGGCTGATTTGCACTCGCTTGAGCATTGCAGCACACTTTCAGAGTTCCTCTGAAACCCTCCACCTTCCCCAGCTCCACCTGTATAGATCTGCTATGGGTTATTTTATATGCTATTTGTGCAGCAGCAGTATGCCTTAAATACTCACAGCACCATATCGGCTTATGTATTGGCAGTAGCAAGTTCATGCACTTGCTTGCAGCAGCAGCAATAATCTACAAATACAGCAATAACCAACAGCAGCAGCAATTCAGCAGCAGCAGCAATTCAGCAGCAGCAGCGTAGCAGATCTATTCTGCCAAGACCAAATACATTGACATTGTCATATCCATTACCATGCTAAAATCTTCAGAGAGTTCTCATGATAGAAATTACGTTATTATAATAATAACAGTGCTTACACCTTTACTAAACTGTGTCAGCATCCGGGTCTTTAACATGGTCTGGGTTCTAATTATAGGTCAGTGAATAACTGCCAGACTATATAATCACACAATGCGTTGAACTCTTATACAAATAACTGCGTGAATATTCAAAACTGGCCCTCAATTTAGTACAGTAGTTAAGAGTTTAAATTTCACACAGAAACGCCACAGGTAAATTGTTTAGTAGCAGCATGAGCCAGGAGAAGCTAACTGGACCATGCTAACTAACCAAACCTTGATCCTTTGTTGAATACAGACAAAACAAAGTGTTTATTTTTTCTTCATTTAAGTAGTCTGTCCCAGCACTTGAAATAGTGGGAATAGACTAGGGGGAAAAATCTGTTTAGAGTAATAGTGTGTTGTTGCGAGCAGCTGTCTTCCGCTAAGCTTATTCATTGAAAGCTGCCTATTTACTTCTCCAAGTCTTGAACGAGTGACTCTCACAGTCGATTTGAAAAGATTCAAATACCTTACAGACTTGGAAAAGTCCACTGCCGTCTCAGACATATGGTTCAATATTTCAGAAAAGCCAGTTGAGTGTGTCATGATGTTTTTATCTGAACCTGTTTTATGGACTTTCTTCAGGTGCTGTGTTTGTGCTGAGAAAGCAAGAATTGTGAGAATTAGAACTAGGAAATGATCTAAAATATTTCCACAGCTGCACTGTATCCAAAGTAAGGCCCGCAGCATAACTACAACAGCAGGCTCACATTGTGCTTTCACAACGAAAGCCTTTCAACAGAAATGAAGCTCTGTACAGAAAACAACATAATTTTTTGGGTTACCATATTAAGTATTTCTTTTCATAATGCAGATCAAATGTAAAATAGTCGGAGTGAGCTGTTGAGAATTATTATGATCCATAATGTATCTTCCAATACCGTATTAATAAAATATAATTTAAGTTTTAAACAGGTTTCCTGAACACTAATACTGTCTGGTTTAGTGTATTTTTTCAAACTTTAATTTTTTAGCTAATAGAAACTGTGTTTGGGAAATATGACTAATGTGTGCCTCTATGCAGGGTCAGGAATCAGTTTTCATTTATAAAAAGTACTTACAAGGAAACTGAATGTGTCTGTACAATAGATCAGCCAAATTGTGGAGCTGCATTCTTCAATTAGGATGATTATTTTATTTATGTTTTTCTTTTTAAAATCTGTTAAATTATATATATTATTTGTGTACACTTTGTATGATATTTTTTATAATATCATATTATTTTTTTGTATTTTCTTTGTATTTTTATTTTTTATAAAGAATCACTGTACCCAATATTGTCATTATTTCAATTCTTACATCATAGCTTTATTAGATGTTATTATGAAACCAGTTTTGATTGAAGAATGCTTGAAATCCACTTGATAGTAGATCAAGGACATGATCAGATCCATATTCCAGCTCATGTGATAACTGAAACAGATGAATTGAAACATTCATTTGCAGTTCAAGGACCTCAATTAGTCAAAAAGGGGGTGTACACGAAAAGATATCACCCATAAAAGCCAGCCGCAGAACGGCAATGCGCCTGCGCGTGGCAGCAGGCATGAAACCAAAGGCAGAGGTCCTAGCCGGGCATCCAAGCCTCTCAACCCAGCCAACCGTTGTTTTTGCCCCTACCGATGAACCTCCTGCATAGATGATCAACAAATATATAATTTCCTCAGGACAATTGTTCCTCATTACAATTTGATATGTAACACTATTGTGTGTATATATATATCTTATAATATAATATATATATAAGATATTATATATATAGATATATATATATTCCGAATATATATAAAACTGGGAAAATAAGTCAGACATGAAAACAGTTCGCATTATTGAGATAGACTACAACTACCCATAACTTTTGGCAGTCAAATAAGATGTATGGCCGGTAAAAACAAGATACCATTCTAATTCTACAATAAATATTTTTTCTCATCACTAAAAATCAACATTCTGTGCGGGAAAGAGTCTGTATACAAATTGCAGAAGTAGCTATCATATCTTGAATTCCAACTGTTTCTGACATGTATATTTTTTCTGTTTTAATTGAACTTTTCTCAGTTTTGTTGCATTGCCAACACTCTCTAAAAATGAATTTTGAGAATGTGAACTACCCTTACGCCAGTGTAAAATAGTTCAACCCCATAAGAATGATTCATAACTTGTTCAGTTGAGTATTAATGGAAGCACTGCGCAAGATTGCACTGTTTATGCCATTGTGAATCCAAACAATATGATTAAACGTGGTGGGTGTTTGGCTGTGTATGGCGGTGTGTGGCAAGCGAAAATAATATCCCGCCATACAAGGCAACATTCCAAAACACAATAGCATAAGCTGCTTTAACGGAATGTTGCTGCTTGTAAATCTGGCACTTTGTTTTGCCAAAAAGAAGATTTTTGCCACGCTTTGAAAAAAAAAAACATGGTTTAGTGTTTGACACAGTGTTCTCTTGTCTCAGGAATTGAGGGGAAAAATGACCAGAATGAACAGCAGTCTAACTCTTGCAACAATAAATAAATAAGACTAATTTCAGACAAATATTTTTGAGTTGTTTTTGAACAACTGTCAAGATTTCTTGCCACACAAATTGTCCCTGACCTCTTAAAAAGTTCACTTTTTCCGCTGTGTGGCAGAAACAGTCCAGACACCCTCGCAGCTGTCCACTGACACTGTCCAAAAGCACAGGAACAGAGGAATAGCCGGAGGTTTACATTCACCTGCTAGGGTGAGTCACTGGATTCAGCTGCCAATCTCACAGATTAAAGTCATTTCATCGCACAGCAGGAAACAGAACATAAATAACAGCATAATTTCTGGAGCTCTGAAAACATGCAATACCTGCATTAAAATGGACGCACATATAGGTAGTTTAGATTAATATATGATCAAATATAGGGGATGTGGGGATTGTAATGACGCTTTCTTTTGGTTACATCATTACACCAGTAGGTGGCAACAAAGGACTGTCTTTATGAGTGAGTTGCCAATCATGCAAACGTTCAGGAACCAAAAAACAACTGACTGAGTTCGTAATAGTGTATTACTCTTTCTATTTCTGTCATATATGGCTGAAATAGTATGGTACTATGAATTAAACCATGTCATGAATCATTCACTGAGCCAATTCATTTATAAACACTTGCTACATTTGAAAGTGTGTGGCGACTGTAAAAATACTTCCCTTAGTTTACAAAGAAAGAAGGATAAAGGAAAAGAAAAAAAAAAAAAAAAAAAAAAAAAAAAAAAAAAAAAAAAAAAAAAAACAAAAAAAAAAAAAAAAAAACAAAAAAAAAACAAACAAAAAAAAAAAAAAAAAAAAAAAAAAAAACCAAGGTTTTGTTGTTGCCCACCCCCTTGTTGTCACTCTGTGTTGGTTGCCATGCTACTTCGGTGTCATTTTTTCCTTGCTTTGAACTGTGCCAAAAAGCAGGGTTCGGATTTCAAGTGCCAGGCAAAATATAGGAATGGGGCCCTTTACATTTTCACACATTTTCCTAGATCAACCTTGTGGTTCCTTTTTTGTTGTGATGCTTGCTGTTACTCAGTGGTGCCTCATAGTTGTGTCCAATGTTTCTACATTTTTTATGTACATGTTATAATGGCTTTCTTTAATGTTGGGGATGACGAAATAGCAATTGATTTACATTTGAGATACAGGTTTTCATAAAACCCAAATAAATTATAAAAGAATAAATCTCACAATTGAGCCATTAAACCATTTTTTAAAGAGATGAGACAGAAGTGTAAATTATTGTATTGATTTAAAACGGGGTTATGGGTGGATTTTTTTTATTGGTCTGAACAAAAACGGCAGACTGGATTATTGAAAATGAATATTCATTATCTGCCAGCAGGAGGCACTTTTGGGATGTCAGAAATATAGCGGTTTTCCCGGTAACAGCTGTAAACAAAGCAGCACTGCGCTCAAAAACGCTACTATACAGATAAAATGAAATTCATCGAAAACTTTTCTCAAGACAGTCGAGATTCATTCATATAAAAACTTGAATTAGTGAGAATGAGAAAAGTGTGAAAAATAAAGCCTATATTGACGAGGAAAGTCCACCGATGAGTTACCAGCGTAAGCATATATGTGCCGCGTCAGCCCAATTGCCTACACTCTCCAAAGGCTGTCTAATTCTAAACTTTACTAAAATGCATATTTTTATTTAACTACCAAATTTAAATGTAAACTGAAAAAAAAAAACTCCTTGAAAAGGAGAAAATAACATTACACAAGGATTATCTTAAGCCAAGTGAATTGCGTCCTCGCCTTGGTTTAGCTTCTCATAAAAAGAGGGAAAGTGGCATTTTTTAAAAACAATACACTATAATAAGCACTTGTTGCTCAAGATTAACGTTCAGTCTTCGATATTTTTATTTTGCTACAAATGCATGATACACAAGAAGGACATTGTCAAAAGCCGAAGACCAACTGGCAAGATAGTTGTTGTGGTGATAAACACTGTAAAAAGCAACCGTTCGTGTGTCAGCGCTTATTGCGCATATCCTTTATGAAAAGCATTTTAGGGGGCCCTTAGCTTTTGGGGGCCCAAGGCTGTCACCTACCTTTGAGTAATCAAACAGTTGGTGTTGCCATTGACTAACATAGTAGGAAAAAAAAAATACTATGAAAGTCAATGGCAACCACCAAATGTTTGATTACCAACAATCTTCAAAATATCTTCTTTTGTTGTTCAAACATAAAAGAATAAGGAAAAGTAAGTCATTCAGGTTTGGAACGACATGAGGGTGAAGTAAATGATGACAGAATTTTCATTTTGGGTGATAACTTCCCTTCAAAGGAAACAAAGACAAAAAAAATGACGGTTAATTAAAAAAAAAAATGAAGGGAAGAAAAGGGTCAATTTACTTATTTGGTCTGCTGGGACAAGCACTAAAGAAAAAATACTGATCCTTTCACAAACAAAAGCAATGCTCTCAAAAGTTTACACACCCCTGCTCTTAATGCATCGTTGTTTTCTTCATGAGCTTCATCGGTGAATGTCTTCCCCTTTATGTAACAGTGTATGCGTCCTCAACTGTCCTCGTGTGAAAAGAGTGGATCTCAAATATCATCAGTCAGTTATTAGAAAAGTGTTTCAATATGCGCAAGATGCTGGGAAAATAAATGGCGAAAGAAAGTGGGGACCTGGAGGATTTCTGGGAGAACGTTAAGGTAGCTTAGGATGCTGTTGCACAGTGTCGTAGGTCAGAAATCCAAACGCTTTTACATGAATGGTTTAAATGAAATATGTGTTACATGTATTCTGTTACTCCATCATGAAGAAGTAAGTTAAAATGGAAATGTGTGCTTACAGTAACGATGTCAGACGTACAAGACGGATCAAGTAGCAAGGAGCTTAACAGAGAGGAGTCAATGAATCATGTTATCCATCAAAAAATTTATTCAAAACACTCGAGCCTTCAGGAACAAAACAACAAGAATCACACATGGGAGAGAGTGGAGAGTATGGAATAAACTGGAAAAGATAATGAATCCTAACTGAAGTCAGTAAAAATAGACAAATAATAGACAAGACTGTTGTCCTAAATGGTAAGTTCTACATACAGAATGGGTCTGTGTATAGAAAAATATCACACGCTCAATGGTGAGTTTATCTTCTTTGTGGCCTTGTTTGCACGAATAGTTCAGGAAAATGTTTACTTACTATAGACATGGGTAGTGCCATATAACTTTTATGGTAATCAAGAAGAGTGTGTGCGGGATAGAAGTACAGTGCATGTAATTGGACATTTAACAAATACTGATCTTCAACTGATGAATCTTTACAAAACAAACAAACCAACAACAAAGCATAAATGAAATAAATTAAATGCAGTAGACAACAACTCCATACAGCCCAAAAGTTCTTGAACAAGCGATGTAGTTGGAAAAAACGAGGTTGATCTAGGACCGTGCTATACAGCGTGTGCCATTTTAAGAGTGTAAGTCGGTCCCTCACAGCTTGTTTCATCCACTTTAAGGGGAAAAAAAATGTAATGGTCAATTTATGTCGTCATTTGTCACCCCAACTGATCCAAAATCTGTAAGAGGAGTCTCTTCTGTTGAACACAAAAAAAAGAAAGAAAGATATTTTGAAGAAGGTTCAAAAACAAGTGCTGGTAGCCATTGACTTCCATAGAATGGGGAAAGAAAAAAATCAATTTAAAGTCAAAGGCTACCAGCAACTGTTTTGTAACATCCTACATATATCTTCTTTTGTGCTCAGCAGAAGAAAAACTCGCAGTAATACATTTTTGGGAACGGGGAACTATTCCTTTAAATTCAGGATGGCTTCCACCCTGTTATTATGACGTCTATTGAATGGCTGCACATTATTGGTTTAATACTCTAAATATCCTTAAAAAAATATTTTTAGTCTGTTATTTTGTAATTACGGTAGCTAAAACAAAACTGACGTATGTCAGCTTAATCATCAATAACAGTCTTTGTTGGCAAATTATTTTAGTTTATTACTGTGTATTTTTTAAAGTTTTAATATGGCTGAATAATAAATACAGTCGATGGGGTAAAAATGGCTAAGGAACCCTAATCATAGCTGTACTGCATCAACAGCCATGGTTGGAGCCTTATGTGATCGCTCTTTTCTCATACTCTCTTTCTTTCTTTTTTCTCTGCCAGACCCTTTGAGGCGAGTAGTTGCCTTTGTCCTCTGTCCTGCCATAAAGTGGGAAACCATGCTGCCTGAGGCCTTAACTACATTTCTCCTTCTGTCTTCTGGATCTTCTTCCCTCACTTCTCACTCAGAGAGAGATAAAACGAAGACAGAGAGGCCAGGAGAGAGAGAGAGGAGCGAGAGGGAGACGAGAGAGCCGAGATAGACGAGATGGGGACCGAATGAGAGATGAGATGGAGAGAGAGGAGAGAGAGAGAGAGCAGAGGGTGAGTGCTGGCCATATATAATGTGTGCTACAGGGGGAAAAAGAAATAAAATTAGTGACTTGAAATATTGCTCTAAGTATTGATATTGATCTGAATGGGAGTGTACATGGAAAGGAAAATAATATAAGGTATGCGAGACGTGCTTGTCTAATCTGGTTCCTTGATGATGGCAACTCATCAACTAGTCAAAAGAAAGACTAACTTCTTTCTTTCTTTCTTTCTTATTTTTTTATCCATCATTTGCCTATATTGTGCAGTTTCCATTGATTGAAAAAAAACGTAATTATTAAATAATTTTTAGAATGTAATTTTCAGGCCTGACAAAAATAAATGGTATTTAATAAAATTATTAAAAATGATGGTTATTTCTATTGTGAATCTTGGAGTGTGAAATATTTTGATGTTCCTCAAATGTTTTGGAGATGTATGTATGTTTTTATTTGTTTTCATATTCCATTTCCAGCTCCAGTTACTTAATTATTTAATTACTGATTATTTTAATATTTGAACAATAATTGGTCCTAAAATTATATACTAAACAGAAACAATACCATTTTTGGTAAATTAATGTTAGATATCTATATATATATATTTTATATATATATCTATATATATATATATATATATATATATAGTGATTAAAGCAAGGGTTCGTGATAAAATAGGAGAAAATATCAAAACTTTTATTGTGAATCACTTTTTTTCTAGTTACACTAAGACGATTAAATAAAATAATAAGGGTTTTAATGAAATAGGAAACATTAGGGACACTTCTATATTTACTTTTTTTTCTAGTTATCCTGGGGTGTTAAATATTTGATCAGCAAGTGCTCTCTGTGAGTACACTAAAATTATTTTTCCAATAACAAAAACGTTTTGGAAAAATTCAAGGAAATCATTAGTCAACATTGTGAAACCAGATACTACTTGTAGTTATATAATACTTTATTTAAGAAATTATTTAGGATTTTATATGCATTTCTTTATTTTGAATGCAATTACTAACAAAGTCAAGTGGCTTCACAATTTTTATTTGATTTGGAATAAATAAGGGTGGATTAAGGCGGCTTGCTTACCACACTGCTGGTTGGCAAGAGTCTTACCGCTTGGTCTGTCAATTCTAGAGTCATCACTTTAAATACAAGATGATTTAGTATTTGGGTTGTATGATATTATATTATATTATAATGTTTTAATTAAACAAAAAGCCAAAGAACATTCTTGTAAATTAACGTTAGTTTTCTTTTTTCTCTTTCTTAAAATTGTGATTTCCAAGCATGAAAAGTTAGGTTACTTAATAAAGTATGAAACATTATTACATGCTTATTTTGAATGTTTCTGAGAACACTAAAATTATTCAACAAAAACAATAACATTTTTGGTAAATTAATGGTAGGGTATTTAATAAATGGGGTATTTTAAATTTTTCTGTAATTTTCTGAGAAAAATACAAATATTAAACAAAATAAATATATTTAACACCAAGAACAACCACACACACACCACACACACACACACACACACACACAACACACACCATACACAACACACACATATATAAAGCTACCATTCTTCCAGGAAAACTATTGGAACAGTTTAACACATTTTTTGTGAAAAAAACCACAAGCTTAACTAAGCCAACAAGACTTAAGTACAGTACACATAAGACATTTTCAATACATTTTAAATTACAGTGAAGAACCGCTTTAACAGTTTACGATTCAGTCAATGAATGAATCATTAGACTCATTCAATTCAATCATTAGACTTATTTAGTTTTGTTCCATTTTGAAACTAAGTTTTCCCTTCTCAGAGTTGTTTAGTTGCAGAGCATCTTTTACCTCCATGCATTAATCTTATGACCCTCACAACCCTCTTGTCCCTCTTTTTCTTTGGAACTTTCCTGAGCAGCTTGATTCATTAAACAGTCACAGACGCAGCCTGACCTGTGAATGTTCCTCCGTCAGTTCCCTCCAGCTATTAACAGATCGATGTTTTATAACTTTGTTTTTGATCTGAATGAAAGCCATGCACTCTTACACAAATAGGAAAACAAAGGAAATCCAAGGAAGGCGAGTCTTGCTTGAGATTTTGTAGGATTTCGGATGAATTGGCTTGCTTCGTTCCCTAGAAATGTTTTGTGACAAGTGAAAAGTAAACATTTTTTATTTAATAGCACGTACTGTAGTTTGGATCATGAGTGCAGCTAATGTCCTGACCTCTATCTGAAGGCCAAAAGCTGTGTACCGTACTAATCTTCTCTTCATAGACTATATTGCAGGTCTTCCCTGGCAGTAGTTTCTCATGTCAGATCAGCATCATTCTGAAACAAGAACACCAGAATGTGGCGGACCAACAGTCCTCAGTTTAAAGAGAGGTTTGGCTTGCGGCTTAGATTTGGTTTCTAAGACGCCAGATATCTGAAATCTGACAAGACTCAGGGCTAATCAAAAATGTATGCATTTATTATGTGGACTTTATCTGGAAAACTGGAAAAGCCCAGAGTTCTATCACAAAGAAAAAAATATAACAGGGAGCAGTTTGATCTTGTTTTTTCTTCTACTCTGAATTGCATGGTAAAAGCTAGAAATGGCAAGTTTTAAAGTCAGAACTCTAAGATATAAACTCGCAGTTTCAATTTATAAAGTCCAATTCTGAGGGGAAAAAATACTATTTTCTTACAATCACGATTTCTCACAATTGTGACTTTATAACTCGCAATTGCGTATGGTCAGAATTGCAAGATATAAACTCTTAAATCTGAGAAAGTCAGAATTGCAAAAAAGTCGCAATTTACCTTTTTTATTTTATTTAGTGGTAGAAACAAGCTTCCATATTTACAATATCACCACCAAAATATAAACATTGCCAATGAGTTAATATAAGGAATTGTACTGTAATAGCTACTTAATGAACAGTTTAAATTGTTGTTTGAATAATTTTTAATTGTGATTTTATCATTTACATTTGAGTTTTGACTTGGAAATGAGCAAATACTCTACAGCAGACTTCCAGATCTGCATCAATATCTCACCTACACTATTCATCGTTACTTTAATCACGTTAAAGTATTCATGTATAACCTAATTAATATTCATGAGCTACATTTTTTATGAACTCCCAAGCTGAACCTGACTGAGAAAACATTTGCTTCGTGGAGTTTCGATTTTTAGCGTCTGACTTTATTTCAGTCAGGTGTCTTTTTTATTTTTTTTGGTTTGGTCAGTGTGAATGAACACACAGTAGTATAGGGATGGTGTGAAGGCTGAAAGTGTGCAGAACGAGAGGACATGGGCTTGGAATCTGACACATGCGCTCACAAACGAACTAGTGCACCTCTAGTCCTGGCCAGTGTTTGCAGTGATATAAACCACCAGCATCAGTGTCCAGCTGGAACAATGAAAGTCATCTGAGGCCATCTATTAGTGCCGATAAAGTATTCAGATCATAGTTAGAGATTAGGAAATTGATTGGACATAAAAGACTGCATAGATTGCACTGGTGCATATTTGGCTTTGTTTTTGAACACTGAAATGGAGTGCAGTAACCATTCCCTGGATTTGGTGCCCTTTGAGAGCTTTAACTTTGCAATAGTGGTAAACATTTTTTTCTTAATTAAAACTAAATCTTTCATTTATTATATAAAAATAAATATCAGGTAGCTACTCAGGTAGTTTAAATAATATCAAATATTATTAAGAAAAAAGTCAACAAGGCAAGCCAAGGCAACATTTTTAATTTAAGTACTAAAATTACAAACTAAAACGGAAATAAGATTAATTACAACTATATAGACAAAAATGACAAAATTCAAAAGCTAATAAAATTGACAAAACACACAAAAATATAATCACACATTTTAAAACAAAAATGGAAAATATAAAAGCAAAAACTTCAAAATTCTAAATATTAATAAACATATATACCAAAATAATACTGATATACAGTAGATTCTGTCTTTGTTTTACCCCCTTAAACCTGTGGCCTCATATTTGGCTTGCTGATATACAATCAACCCCAAAACATTTTGAATATAATAGAACTGAATGCTCATTCTATAAAACGTGTGGAAAGAGAAATGTCATGGGTTTTATTATTTAATTTTATTTCATTTTTTTTCTTCTCTTTTTTTTTCTTCACAAGAATCTAAGTGATACTACCAGAGTTTGCCTGGTATGAAAATAAGTTTTGGTACCTAGTTCCTGAGATGGAAAAATCTGATTTTCTTGAAAGCCATAACCTCTACAAATGAAATGATTAAAAAAAATAAAAATTTGAAAGCTTAATTATTTTTTCCTGTCCTTTTCAGGCTCAAATGGCACCCATTCCATTTTTCATAGATGAGACAGAAAGGATTTCTGCTGCCTCATCATGGCTTATATACTGCCCAAAATCTCTTATTCCCCATAGACTAAAACATATGGTTACATGAAAAACTTCCCTTCTACCTGAGAGAGAAAAGCGAGTGTGTGAGTTACTCAGTGAGCGAGAGAATGTGTTTTACAGCAGGCAGCAGTTCTGGCTCACAATCCATTCTGTCAGCTGATTCTGCATTCCGCTGTCCTGAGGAATAACAGCAACTCAACCTCAGTGTATTTCAGCAATATCACACCAGTAAGACTCCACTGTACTGAATATCAGTACAATGGCCAGTTAATATTGTGTAACTTTAATATACAGTGGTGTGAAAAGGTTTTTGCCCCTTCCTGTTTTTTTTATGTTTTGCATATTTGTCACACTTAAAAGATTTGGATCATCAAACTAATTTTAATATTACACAAACATAATGCAAGTAAATGCAAAATGCAGTTTTTAAATGATGATTTCTTTTATTAAGGGAAAAAAGCTGTCCAAACCTGCCTGGCCCTACGTGAAAAAGTAATTGCCCCCTAAATCTAATAACTGGTTGTGCCACGCTTTGCAGCAACAACTGCAATCAAGTGTTTGCGATAACTGGCAATGAGTCTTTCATATCGCTGTGGAGGAATTTTGGCCCACTCTTCTTTGCAGAATTGTTTTAATTTTGCCACATTGGAGGGTTTTCGAGCATAAATGGACTGTTTAAGCATCTCAATCGGATTTAAGTCTGGGCTTTGACTTGGCCACTCCAAAACATTAATTTTGTTTTTCTTGAGTCATTCAGAGGTGGACTTGCTGGTGTGTTTGGGATCATTGTCCTGCTACATAACCCAAGTGCGCTTGAGCTTGAGGTCACAAACTGATGGCCGGACATTCTCCTTCAGGATTTTCTGATAGAGTGCAGAATTCATGGTTTCATCAATTATGGCAAGTCGTCCAGGTCCTGAAGCTGCAAAGCAGCCCCAGACCATCACACTACCACCACCATGTTTGACTGTTTGTATGATGTTCTTTTTATGAAATGCTGTGTTGTTTTACGCCAGATGTAACGGGACACTCACCTTCCAAAAAGTTAAACTTTTGTCTCATCAGTCCACAGAATATTTTCCCAAAAGTCTTGGGGATAATTAAGATATTTTTTTGGCAAATGTGAGACGATCCTTTGTGTTCTTTTTGGTCAGCAGTGGCTTTTGCCTTGGAACTCTCCCATGGATGCTGTTTTTGCCCAGTCTCTTTCTTATTGTTTAATCATGAACACTGACCTTAATTGATGCAAGTGAGGCCTGCAGTTCTCTAGATGTTGTTCTGGGTTCTTTTATGAACTCCTGGACGAGTCATTGTTGCGCTCTTGGAGTAATTTTGGTACGCCGGCCACTCCTGGGAAGGTTCACCAACTTGTTCCAAGTTTTCTCAATTTGTGGATAATGGCTCTGACCATGGCTGGAGTCCCCAAAGCCTAGAAATGGCGTATAATCCTTTCCAGAACTGTACATGTCAACCTGTTTTGATTCTCACTGTAGATCGCGGCAAATTTGTTTCTATTTAAGTATGCTCATTTGTCAACGCTTGTCGATTTAGTTATTCTTGATTGCGAACAGTTGTGGCAGTAATCAGGCCTGGGTGTGTCTAGTGAATTTTAACTCAGCTTTCTAAAATAATGTGTTTAATTGCAGTTCTTTCATGATTTAACTGGAGGGGCAATTCATTTTTCACGTAGGGCCACGTAGGTTTGGACAACTTTTTTCCCTTAATAAAATAAATAAACATTTAAAAACTGCATTTTGTATTTACATGCATTATCTTTGTGTAATATTAAAAATAGTTTGATGATCTGAATCTTTTAAGCTTGACAAATATGCAAAAAATAAAAAAAGGGGGCAAAAACCTTTTCACACCACAGTAGTTACTTCTTTATAAAAAGGCAACAAGTTTTCTTTTTGGTGTAGGGGTATGGTTAGGTTTTGGGTTTGGGCTTTATATAAAATAATAGTATGTGGTTTGTGGTAATTTACATTAATAAAGGAAAACTAGCAGATGGTTTTATTCAAAGTGACTAATTAAATTTGTCAAGGAGCCATCAATATTACAAATAACAAAATGAAAGTATTGGAAAGGGTCTTTCACTGCGATGCTATGTTGATTCAACAATGTTTGTGCCATTAAAGATCCTTTCAGTGAACAGTTCTTAACAGAACCATTTATTTCTTATTGAAGAACTTTGTTCCACTATAAATAACCTTTGGTGCATTTGTATAAAGGTTCCATGGATGTTAAACGTTCTTCATGGAACCATTATTGTGAATACTAGAACCTTTATTTTCAAGAGTGTAGGTGAACGCCTGAGAATTGTAGCTATGTGTGTGTTTCATGGGAGAAAATTCTTGAAACTTTTTCTCACTCTTTTTTTCCTTCCTATTTCCAGAGAAAGCATGACCTGTAGTAATTGGTAGGGTGGGAACATAGGGTGGTGTGTGTGGGTGGGTGAGCGTGTGTCTTTTGGCATCTTCTGCTGTTTACTGTCGGCACGTCATTATCACCATCATGGTGACTGTAAAGAACCGTAAAGTTCTTCTAATTCAGTAGCCAGATCCGAAACAGCAGCTCCAAAATATTGCATCATGAATCCATTTGTCAGCATAATGGAAAGCAACACCCTATATTCTCTCTCTCTCTCTCTCTCAACATTAAATGGATTCATGTTTGCGACACCTTTATCCAAAGTGACTTACATTGCATTCAAGGTATACATTTGATCAATTCCTGCCTATTTTGTTTTTCTCTTTTTCTATTTTTTCCCCTGGGAATCGAACCCATGACCTTGGTTTTGCTTCTATTGTACAGTCTGAACTACGGGAATGCATCTGTAAAAAATTATCATTACTATTAAAAAAAAAGGAGCCTCATTTGCATCCGTTCCATCTCATTGGGTTTCATTTGGCATGTTACAGATGCTTTTTATCCAAAGTGTCTTCTGATAATTTTATTACATTGACTATCACCCTTGGGCAACCTGGGGAAAAAGTGCAGGGTTTCCTTTAGGCCTACAGGCAGTTGCAAACAATGAATTTGATCATGCTGGCTTGCTTTTGGGTTTGACACTCTTCACATTTCCCAATAAGCAATATTTAGCCGATTCAATATTTTACAGCATAGCAAGTAGATTAATGTATGTTCAATATAGACACGTTCATGTTATAGGTTTTATTAATTAATTTATTAATTTACTATATTCTTATGTTTAAAGTTTTTTTATTTAACTATTCTAAATGAAATTCATTTTTGAACATGGTAACGCCTGAAAGTGTCTCAATGCAACACGAGTACTGGATTCATACTCAGATGAGCCCCTATTTATTGTTAAAACTTTGGACCAAACTTTGGACAATTTAAGTACACTTAAAATTGTCTAAATATCATTACCAATCTTAATCCAAACGTCATTTGGAAACAATTAGGCAAATTATGCTTTATTTACAAAACCATGATTATCTAATTATTATTAAAATTCAGATAGAGAATGGTGCAGCTCAATAAATTAGAATGTCGTGGAAAGTTAATTTATTTCAGTAATTCAAATCAAATTGTGAAACTCGTGTATTAATCTATTCAGTGCACACAGACTGAAGTAGTTTACGTCTTTGGTTCTTTTAATTGTGATGATTTTGGCTCACATTTAACCAAAAACCACCAATTCACTATCTCAACAAAATTAGAATATGGTGACATGCCAATCAGCGTATCAACTCAAAACACCTGCAAAGGTTGCCTGAGCCTTCAAAATGGTCTCTCAGTTTGGTTTACTAGGCTACCCAATCATGGGAAGACTGCTGATCTGACAGTTGTCCAGAATACAATCATTGACACCCTTCACAAGGAGTGTAAGCCACAAACATTAATTGCCAAAAAAGCTGGCTATTCACAGAGTGCTGTATCAAAGCATAATAAATGCAAAGTTGACTGGAAGAACAAGTGTGGACCGAAAGAGATGCACAACCCACCGAGAGAACCGCAGCCTTATGATGATTGTCAAGCAAAATCGATTCAAGATTTTGAGTGAACTTCATAAGGAATGGACTGAGGCTTGGGTCAAGGCATCAAGAGCCCCCACACACAGACGTGTCAAGGAATTTGGCTACAGTTGTCTTATTCCTCTTGTTAAGCCACTCCTGAACCACAGACAATGTCAGAGGCGTCTTACCTGGGCTAAGGATAAGAAGAACTGGACTGTTGCCCAGTGGTCCAAAGTCCTCTTTTCAGATGAGAGCAAGTTTTTTTATTTCATTTGGAAACCAAGGTCCTGGAGTATGGAGGAAGGGTGGAGAAGCTCATAACCAAAGTTGCTTGAAGTCCAGTGTTTATTTTCCACAGTCTGTGATGATTTGGGGTGCTATGTCATTTGCTGGTGTTGGTCCATTTTGTTTTTTGAAACCAACGTCACTGCACCCGTTTTACCAAGACATTTTGGAGCACTTCGTGCTTCCTTTTGCTGACCAGCTTTTTTGAAGATGCTGATTTAATTTTCCAACAGGACTTGGCACCTGCCCACACTGCCAAAAGCACCAAATATATATTAAATGAACAAACATGAGAGGCAGTGTTGGTGTGCTTGACTGGCCAGCAAACTAACTAGACCTGAACCCCATAGAGAATCTATTGGGTATGTCAAGAGAAAATGAGAAACAAGAGACCAAAAAAATTGCAGATGAGCTGAAGGCCACTGTCAAGAAACCTGGGCTTCCATACCACCTCATCAGTGCCACAAACTGATCACCTCCATGCCATGCCGAATTGAGTCAGTAATTAAAGCAAAAGGAGCCCCTTCGAAGTATTGAGTACATTTACAGTAAATGAACATACTTTCCAGAAGGCCAACAATTCACTAATTTTTTTTTTTATTGGTCTTATGAAGTATTCTAAGTTGTTGAGATAGTGAATTGGTGGGTTTTTGTGTAATGTGAGCCAAAATCATCACATTAAAAGAACCATAGACTTAAACTACTTCAGTCTGTGTGCCTTGAATTTATTTAATACACGAGTTTCACAATTGAGTTGAATTACTGAAATAAATAAAACTTTTCCACGACATTCTAATTTATAAGCCATATTTTTGTAATATATAGACCAGTGGTCGCCAACCCATCGATCGCGATCGACTGGTAGATCTTTATCACTGTCCCAGTAGATCCCGAAAAAAACAGTAAAATAAGTACAAAAATGCATTACATTTATGGGGTTATATTAATGTATCACTGACGGGTACTGTCTTGAGAAAAGTTTCGATGGCAATGGCATTTTATTCTCCATATAAAGCGCAACTCTGCTTTGTTTACATCGGTAAACAAGGAAACACTATAGTGCGGTCGGTTCATAAACAGTGTTGCCAAGTCCGCGGTTTTCCAGCAGTAATTGGGGCTACGTTAACACTGTTGCCTGCGGTTGTTTTTTATGTCAGCAGGTTGAAGCGACCCCGATAACTTGATATTTAGGCCCTGGAATGTGAATTTTACTGGAAGATCCCCGCCGAAAAGTGCGTCTCATTCAGACCTGCTGTTTTTGTTTCATGCAGATATGTTTTATGTAGTATAGTTTCATAAAACTAAAGTCAGACCATTCTGTTTTTTTTTAATCCTGAAATTAATCTAAATCAAATAAAAAACAACTGCCTGTGCAGATCATGATTAAAATGCAGTGGTTGCCTCTAAATTCAAATGGCTAGATATTTTTGTTTAAAGGCCAGTTGGTTTGTTATAAAGCAAATGGCCAATAAATACATTTGCTTAAAAATCAGTATCAGTATCAGAATCCAATTTGCTAGTTAAAAAAAAAAAAAGAAAATAAAATCTGAATTCTGAATCAGCTATGATTGGCGCATCACTAATTTAAATACTAAGTAAAAGGCCTCAAATTTGAAGTACAATCTGGGATGTCCTTTTCTATCAATTCTTCAGTAGGTAGATCTTGTCTTTCATAAAGGCAGAGGTCAGGGATCTTGGGCCTAAAAAGGTTGGTGACCACTGATATAGACACTGCTGGCAGAAATAATAGAAAAGCTCCAAAATAATGTAGGGCTGAGCATATAACCTTCTTATCATGCCAGCATTGATTATATGGTTGACACCCAGCATGCTCTTCTTTATTTGTTTATTGTGAATTGAAGTGAAACATCTGGAAGCAGTCAGAAAAGCAGGAATGGAAATTTGATTATATTAGAATAGGGGCAGGATGATAACAGAACTGTGGCATGAAACCAAGCAGACAAACGCTGCGGTTGTAAATTTTGGCCAAAAGAGTGGAGGAAAACATTGGTTCCTGCTCTCTGCAGTGGACGTGTAGGGTTGCTGCTGTTCCGTCATGCCGTCCTTGTGGTTTTGACCCTCGCCTGTCAACATATTCCTCATTTGACCTTTGGCTTCAGCATCGAAATCTGTAGGATTTTTTTTTTCTGGCATGCTTGAACATCCAAATGTAGGCCGGAGGGAACAACGTGAGAAGCTTGTTTCAGCCTTGTGAATTTGATAAATAAGCATGGATATTCAACCAGGCCAGGTTGTGAACTGAGTTGTTGGGTTCAGAATGAAGCTTTGGGGAGCCATGTTTTTTGTCCCATGACCTCTCCTGAACTGCTTCTCTTGAGATTGTTTTGGCATCTCTTTGGTGATTTATGCTGGGTGGGTACCATGAATGCTAATAAGAGCTATTGATTATGGTATTCCATATCACTTAATATTTTTCAGACATGGCCAGCATTAATTGAGAAATGTTCCAATGGAATGAGGCTGTTTTGATGCCCACAACATTTTTAAATATAGAGCATTGGATGGACCTTCACTTTGACTTGCCAGTCTCGTCAAACACAAAGAAAGAGTTGTTTTTCTTAAGTTAAGAGTTCTAGGCTGAGTGTAGTCAGCACCTAATAATGACACAAGATCCTCTGAAAACAAATCACTGGGTGGAGTTATAAATTAGGGAGGTTTGAGGAATGAAATTCATTTCTGAGAATGAAATGTTTGGTTTGTGTTCTGTGCCCATTGAATGAGGGAACTAATGAATGAATTAATGTCAAAGGATGTGATGTAGCCTATGAAAAGAATGCCCCTTAAAATACATCTATTGATCAATTATTTATCATTTCAAAATAAAATGTTTCATCCTAATCACTAATGACAATCAATGTACATATGAGCTGTTAAGTCGAAATGTTTAAAATTAGTAATAAAAATACATAAATAAATAAATGGTATATTTTTATGTATTTTAAATAAATTGCATTTCAAAAAACATAGGCCGGTTGCTTAATCCATTTTCCATTAGTAAAAAAAAAAAATTTTTGTCTTCATTAATTTTTATTGATTAATCAAGAAAATGCTTTATACTGTTGCATAATATATTGATAATTTATTCATTCAGTTTATTTGTAAGTGCCACTCCTTCTCATCAGTATTAAAGTGTCCTAAATTATTCAAAGATAATGTAAAGATAAAATAAATACAATTAAAACACAAAATCATAAAAAAATTTGCTTCTGGATTTTTTTGGTGCTGTGATGTGATCATGATAGTTTATTTTTTTTTTATTTATTTAATTCTCATCAATGTTCTTCTATTATTTTTATTTAAATGCATTCATTAATGATGGTGTATGGTGTATGCTCTCCCAAACTGAATTAAGAATAAAGTTTGAACAGATGATACTGGAGTAGGTTTAGAGATGTAAAAGAGGTGGAAAGTATCTTTAGAGTCACAGTCAACCTGGCTGGCAGCATCCCAAGAAAAATGGTTTATGTGTTACTTTGTATTTTTGTTCTATTCATGCTGGATCAGTCAAGATCTCCATTTACAGTAGCTCACAAAAGGAAATCAAAGCTCTGGCATCCCACCCACACACTGATCCCAATACGTCTGTATGTATTAGAATCAAAACCCGGCTCCCTAAAAAGCATTCCAGCTTTAAAGATTTTTCCACACTCAATCAAAGCAAGATGCCCCCTCCATTCTGGGTTCGGCTTTGGTTTAGGCTCACATTTTGGATTTTAGCGCAGCTATCGGTTGGGTGCGAAAACACCAACGCTTTGTAACTGAGTGGCTGGGTTTTCCATTCAACACAATTTCAGGACAGACCTGAGAGGATGTGGCTCTCAAGACAACAGAAAGAATAAGCAAAAAAGTAAGAAATAGATTTGTTTGTGCCATAGTGTTCTGATAATTAGACAGCATGATTATGTGTAGACTTTTTTGCATTTGTGTTACTTGCAGTGTAAAGTTTTGTAAAGATGGAGTCACGTGGTGGCAGTCTACATTTTTATGACTCATTGGTATTATCAGCTGACAATTTTTAAGGTTTATGTCTGATGCACAAGACACTGAATACAAAACGATGAATAATGGGATAACTAACAGTTTGCCCTCTCTTCTGATTTGGAGAAAGCATTCCCACTGATTTCAAAGGTGGTTGCTCAGGATTATTTGCAGTCAGATGGTGTCTGTGTAGTTAAGGCCCCTTGATCCACACACACAAACTTCCAGTGTTCATATGTGAGCAGTTACTGACATCTAATGGTCATGTTTAAGTATAACAAATGTTTTGCTATGCTAGTGCAAACAAAACTCTTTTTAATGCAGAAATAATTTAAGAAACTTAAAATTATTAACTTAAATGTGCTATTTTTTTTATATTTTTTGCTGAACTTTTTGCATAGAATATATAAGGGATAATGTCAGTCAGCTGGTCATTATCTTAAGATGCTATCTAGAGCTGAAAATTAATGTTTCAAGTCATATATGAATGTATTTACTGTATATGTTGCTGTTCTAAGATAAAATAAAGCAGTCCATGTACTGTTAGAAGGTTCTAATGTGGCTCATGTGAGGCTGATTTTAATGTATTTATTTGCAATTTATTTATTCAGTGCTGTATTTCAAAAATATTGAGACTTTCCCTTGTTCTGCTGCGAATTGAAGGGACAATACAGACTTTGTATGGGCATATTATATAAAAAGACGATTCATTGAAAGATTGAGTTGGAAGAGCATTGTAAAGGGAGTCATGTCATGAATAATAAAAATGTCCTTGTTTTCAGAAACAAACAATTCTTATAAAACTTTATTTACTATAAAAACAATTCTTTTAGATGTTAAGGTGTCCTTCCCAGTTCAAATAGACCATTTATTGAAACAACTGCAAACACAACTTGTTGTTAACGGCTAGAAGTAGTATAGATGCTATTAGTACTAAACAAATGTATAAACAAGTTCACCAAACCTTCCTCTGTTCCTTGTTGTGTGGTATCGCATATTTGAAGAGTACTGGCATTAGAAAATGGTGTAACATTCCTAATTCATGGTTGTTTTTGTTGCAAACAATGATTTTCTGATAAGGCTTATTAAGAATTTTATTAACACTATTATATAGCCATGCAGTAACAGAAATTTTCCCGAATTAAGCATTGATGATGCTGTATTGACATTTTAAGCACTGTAGAATCAATAATATTATTCAGCAATGTGAAACGATAGTTGATTGGTCAGTTATGGAATGGACAATGACCTTATGGGTGGCAACTCTTTAACCTGACTTCTCTAAAACAATGTTCAAGGCATAGAAGTGCTTTCACTACACTTTGGTGTCAGCCCTTACTGCTAGCTTTCCTGTCTTTTTTCAAGACAACTAACCTTCTCTCTTATGTTCCATTCCACAGGACATGGCTGGGCCTCTCCTCTCTGCCCGCTTGTTTATACTGGTGGAGCACTTCTATCTGCTACATCATATCCATGCAGGGGCATTTTATGGTCACAAGTCACTGCCCCAACAGCACCAGCTTCTGCCACAGTTACCTCTTCTGTCACATGGCAATGAGGGGATACCACAACAAATACCCCAACACCATTACCATGGAAAGGAAACACCACACTTACCATATGGAAATGAGATGCCTTTGCTTCCACAGTATGCAAAAGAACGTCCACAGATACCCATACACATGGGTAAACCTATTGTAGGAAAAGGTTGGTAATTTAGCAAATTCCTTTATAATTACTTTGCTTGCAGCTTTTATAACATCATATTCATTTAGAGGCTACATGGAATCTTGGTATTTAAAAAAAAAATCACTCCACAGGATCACTGAACTGTAAAGGACCGGTTATAATTCAGTTTCCGCATTCCGTCTTGCACACAGCTGTGTCCGCACAGCTTTCAAAATATACTCAACCACAGATGAGCATGGATGGACGAGTTTAATACATGCACAGTACCACCTAGACTCGTTCTATCTCAACATTCAGTTCGCGCCTGTGCTGCTGTACACGGCCCGTCTGCACGGTCACAAAAATTTGGCTGCACACTGACAGTGTGTGCGGACATCTGCAGACACTTCTGGTGACGAAAACTGTGTCACGCAGACAGTGCACAGACCATTGCGGCATGCGGTTTTTATACTTTGGGCTTAAAACTGCAATGTTGAAAAAAGCTAGCTGACAGAAAGCATTTTTAATCTTTCTGATAGGTTAACCTCTTGAAAACACCTTCCATCAGATTTTAATGAGGTTTGGGAGGGTGTTTTTGAGTGTGTGTGTAGTTTATTTGTATTTATTTTTTGTTTATTCTCATTTTAGCTCTGTTTTATTCACTCTAGGTTAAATTCATACAATTGATTCATATTGAATATATTTTTGGTCCAAGAATACATTAATTAAATTTTTGTACATTCATTTTAACTTTCAGACATGCAAATAATGTGTGTGTTTATGAACAAGTGTTGACCGTTACTGTGACCATTTTTTCAGGTGAAACAATTCCAAGAGGAGATAAAGGTCCTCCTGGTGAGCCTGGTCCAAAGGGACTTCCAGGGCCTCAGGGCCCTCCAGGACTTCCTGGTCATGGTATCCCAGGACCTACAGGTAAACCTGGTCCTCAAGGTCCACCAGGACTCCCAGGAATTGGAAAGCCAGGAATGCCAGGTTTACCAGGAAAACCTGGAGGTCTAGGTTTACCAGGACCAAAGGGTGAGTTGGGACCAATTGGTGGTGAAGGACCAATAGGAATGCCAGGACCTCCAGGTCTTCCCGGGCCACATGGCTTACCAGGTGTGTCAAAACCAGGTGCACAAGGACTTCCAGGACAACCTGGACCTCGTGGAGAACCTGGACAAAAGGGCTTCCCTGGGATCCATGGTCTCCCAGGGCCAAACGGTGAGAATGGGATTGGCCTCCCAGGACTGCCAGGAGTAAAGGGACATCCTGGACCTCCAGGACCACCAGGACAAGTAGGACTACCAGGAGTTGGCAAACCAGGATTGAATGGACTACCTGGGGCTCCTGGAGGCCAAGGTAAACCTGGTGCACCTGGAGAACCAGGATTGGCAGGAGTCCCAGGGGGGAGAGGACCACCAGGACCACCAGGACTACCAGGATTTGGCAAACCTGGTTTGGATGGCTTGCCAGGGAAACCAGGTCTTCCAGGTGGAAGGGGCGAGCCAGGTCCCTCTGGTTTACCTGGAAACCCAGGCTTGCCTGGTTTTGGCAAACCTGGATATCCTGGCCCTAAAGGTGAAAAAGGGCATGGTGGTTTACCTGGTCCCCAAGGCCCAAAAGGTGAAAAGGGTCATGGTGGTCTTCCTGGAATGATTGGACCACCGGGGCCAAGTGGCCTTCCAGGCCCTCCCGGTCTCTTGGGACCACCTGGAGGCATTGGTTTCCTTGGTCCAAAAGGAGAGGGTGGTGCAGTAGGACCTAAGGGACAACTTGGTCCAAAAGGTGAAGCAGGGCCTCCAGGACTTCCAGGCAAGCCAGGATTCCCAGGAGAATTGGGGCAACCAGGACCTAGAGGCTTACCAGGTCCCATAGGACCTAAAGGTGAAAATGGACATAAAGGCTTTCCCGGCCTACCTGGAGCCCCTGGAAAGCCTGGCGCAAAAGGACAAGTTGGATTCCCAGGAGAGAAAGGCCACCCAGGGCCTATGGGAATCCCAGGATTAATGGGTCAAGCAGGACCAATAGGCCCACCTGGTCTACCAGGCCCAAAAGGGGAATATGGACCACCAGGAAAACCTGGAATGTCAGGCGAGGGAAAACCTGGGCTTCCAGGCCCAATAGGCCCACCTGGTATTCCTGGAGTAGGTGGGCACCCAGGTCAACCTGGAATACCTGGTCCTCCTGGCCCACCTGGCCTACCAGGACCTCCTGCTCAATCTCCATTTATCGGGCAAATCCTTCCTAAGACAGGTCCTGGGCTAGATGGGGCAAAAGGTGGTTACAAGAAAGAAAAGCCTGGAGGAGTCAATATTGGTAGGAATGGCGTAGAGATGCCTGCTTTTACAGCTCAGCTGACAACACCATTTCCTCCAGTTGGGCAACCTGTTGTCTTCAACAAGATTTTATATAATGGTAACCAGAATTACAACTCTCACACTGGCGTCTTCACTTGCAAAATACCTGGAATTTACTACTTTGTTTACCATGTTAATTGCAAAGGAAACAATGTATGGGTAGCATTGTACAGGAACAATGAGCCAGTTATGTATACATATGATGAATTCAAAAAAAGCTACCTGGATCAGGCATCAGGGAGTGCAGTGCTGCCCTTACAAGTTGGAGACACTGTTCATATCCAGTTACCATCAGACCAAGCTGCAGGACTTTATGCTGGTCCATATGTCCACTCATCATTCTCTGGATATTTGTTATATCCCATGTGAATTTGTGAAAAAAAAGTAACTCATATAAAATCAATGCTACATCAAGTAAACTGTATGTGCCATCAGTACAGAGTCACTCTCTCAAAGGTAATTGACAATTAAGTCACAGAGTGAGGTATGTTTTATAGCATAGTGTGGTACAGTGGCAAAGGAATATATAATGAAATAATGTTAAATGTATGTTTTACACATACACAAACTTACATAATTTGAAACAGTTTTTCAGAATCTTACATTATCCATTCATCCATATGGTTAGCACTTTGTTAGAACTCTTATCACATTATTTATTTGCATATTTTGTATTGTTTGATAGTATATTGATTGTATATAGATGGGGTCACATTGACTACATATCAATGTAAAATGATGTGATGTTGACATATGTCATAATGAAGAATTTTCAGATTGTTGGATATGCACTATTTTTCTGCTGTCTTAGTTTCTCATTGTGCCAGCTCAATGAACTTAAAGAAAGTATGTGAGCACATAAGTGTTATGTTTAGATGTTACTTTTTTTAGTGATCTCATTAACTAAAAATTACATTTAGGTTCTTTCATACCCAACTGATTTGAGTAGCCTAGATCAGATCATTGTTTATCAAAACAAACTCAAAATACAATATCAGTAGGCTATATAAAAGTTGCCACATGGACACTCTAAGTTAAATTCAAATAGTCTTAGGAACCTCTTTGTAATTTATTTTTAGTTTTACTACTGAATGACTAAATTTGTATATGTGCAAAAAGATGGCGGGGCACAAAAAAGAAGGAATTTATTGTTTGTTATTTTTGACAATGGTGCTAAACTGTTAAACATATATGGAGTAAAGATTTAATGTCATTGTTATTATTTTTTAATAAATCGAATTGACTGAAATCGTGTGGATTTGTAATTAGGGAGTTCCACAAAAAATAAAGAATCCCTTTCAGTCTTTATGTTGACCTAAGGAATTTTGGATATTATACACTCAGTCAGACACTGAGCTGAAGCCCTCCATAACTGTAACATCCCCTATAGTCCACCAGTCAAGACAGGCAGCAAAATACTAGCCTCATTGTTCATTGCATACGTTTGAATTGTCACTCACCTGCAATTAAACTAATTAATGTTGCCATTTCAAAGCGGGTCCCACCTTGAATGTTTGCAGTTACAAACACATCCTTCAGGTGCTGTGAAACAGTTAAGGCTAAATATGCACGCAAAGAAGTACAGCTCCTAATGCAGGTGTGTGAGTTGTCCTCATCTATTTTGGAGTGATTGCAATGTATTCAGGGACATCCCACCAACAAACCCCCCGTTTCATATAATAAATTTTGGCCTTTATGGGGGGTCCCTTATGCTTATGGGAGGTCCGGGTCGCATATTACTAATATAAATATCTGTAGTCAATCATTGCTTAAATGGAGGAGGAAATCCCTGCCCATCCCCACTATGAAATGAAAAATGATAAAAGCACTGATGCTCATTTTACTGAAGTGGTATTCAGGAACTGTGAAAAAATTACTCAAAATAAAATAATAATAATAATAATAATAATATCACGGCTATAATACCATCCTAAACAAACAAAAAAGAGATTACCTTAGATAAAGTTTGATTAATATGGTACACTACTGTTCAAAAGTTTGAGGTTGGGAACATTTTTTATGTTTTTGAAAGAAGTCGCTTATGCTCATAAAGCCTGCATTTATTTGATCAGAAATACATAAAAAACTGTAATATTCAGCAGGATGTGTTAATTTGATAAAAAAAAAGTGTATTAACGAATTATCTTGTTATAAAAGATTCTATTTGTTTAAAATTTTAAACCCCTTTTTTAATCAAATCCTGAAAAAAGTCTAATATGTTATCAAATAAATCTTAAGCAGTCACAACTGTGTCTAACATTGATAATCAAATCAGCATATAGAATGATTTCTGAAGGATCATGTGACACTGAAGAATGGTAATGATGCTGGAAAATAAGCTTTGCATCACAGGAACAAATTATATTTTTAATGTATATTAAAATAGAAAACCCTTATTTTTAAATAGTAATAATATTTCACAATTTTCTGTATTTTTGATCAAATAAATGCAGCCTTGGTGAGTATAAGAGACTTTTTTCAAAAACATTTTAAATAGTAATGTTTCCAAACTTTTGTCCTGTATAAATAAAAACATACAAAATCTAAATTTAATTGTTGTATGAATAGAAAGGTTAGGAATCATATTTGTTTCAAGTGCTTTTTATTGGGGTGGGAGCAGCCTCCAACATCAATTTTGCCTAGACCTCCAAATGTCTAGTACTGGCCCTGAGTATGTTTATCCGTGGTATCAATCCTCTCAATGCAAATCTTTATGAACTCTTTTCCTAATCATTAATTGTTCCCACTCCGCGCCAGTGAGGGCGATATTGCATTATGTCCAGACGAACGCACATGTAGAACAACAGCTACTTTTGCTTCTACAGTACGTGAAGCGGCTTGCTGGTTCATGTTGAAATAAGGTAGGTATAAAGTTTGAGTGTTCATAAGTGCGCGTCTTCTTATTTGTAACACCGATTATGACTGTGAATGAACTTCTGTGGTGTCTCGTAGAAATCATGTTGTTACTGTACCTGTAGGAAGTGTCAGCAAAAGCCGTAGAAGTTGGATTGAGTGACTAATAATTGTCATCAGAATGTATTAGAATAAAAAAATGCAGTGTCAAACAAATGTAATTATTTGTAAACTCTAATAATCAAATCATGCTACCGGTGGGTGAATATAGTATCAACCAGCTGTTTTACAGTACAAGGTCGTGAACAGACAAAAACAGCGAAGTTTAACATTTTAAAAAGCTTTTGCACTTAACTGAAGTAGGATAAACAGCTTGCGGAAATGGAGGCTTTACAGTTTTGCTTGGTATAGTTTGGGTTAAGGCAACTATAGGACAAATGGGAGAGTATTTACGGAGCTTTATTTGGTCTAAGTTACATTACTTGCACGATTGTGTCGTTATACGATTATGCAGATGTCAATACAGTAGTCAACTTTGAAGTGGATCAAAAAAGTTCATCAAAATTGTCCTAAGAAAAAAACGCATTTTGGTTCTAGGACAATTTTGATGAAAGGGACTTCAGATGTTGACTACTGTATATTTGTGCAACTTTTTTGGTCAAAACCAACAAATATTACAGTATCACGGTAGAAATAGTTTGCAATATAATATGTGGTGAAATGGTTGTTTTTTAATTTACGTAAGTATTTATATTAGCAAACACGTCTTGCAGATGTAAATGCAGACGTCAAATAGACATATCTGTGATGTACGTGTGCTGTCAGGGCTGTTTGCCTCATGTAAACTTCTAGAGCGAAGAAGTGAGGTAAACTTCTAGAGCGAAGAAGTGAGGTAAATTTCGATTTTACCTTTACCTCAGGTTGTCGACGGAGGTGGGTTGCCATGGCATCACGATCAGGACCGCGCGCTACAGGAACAGACGGCAGCGACTTTCAGCACCGCGAGCGCGTGGCGTCACACTATCAGATGAGGTACATACTGTATGTGTTGTGAATTGTTTTGAACTCTTTCCCCGCCAAGTCAAGTCAAGTCAAGTCTGCTTTATTGTCAATTCTTCCACATGTACAGTACATAAACACAGAGATTTGAAATTGCGTTACTCTCAGACCCTTGTGTGCATACAGATAACATAAATACAGAATAAATACAAAATACAAAATACAACTACACAAATATACAAATAAGGTAAAATGTAAAAAATATAAATATAAAGCACAGGCATATGGAGGATAGAGTGCAAACCAGTAAAGTAAACAACAGTGCTGATATAGTGATTGTAGTGCAAAAAAAAAATTTATTTGTAGTGCAAAAGAGCTTATTTCAGACTGATTAAGACAGTGTGTGTGTGTGGAATTTGGGAGTGGGAGTGGGAGAGTCCATTCGAGGGCATAGTTCAGTGGTGCGTGGGCAAGAGGGGGGGGGCAAGGTCGTGGGGGATTCACTTCCTGACAGCTTGATGGTGAGCGTCCATTATTTTTTTTTTTTTCCTTCATCTGGCTGGTCCTGGCCTGGAGACTCCGCATTCTCCTCCCTGATGGCAGCAGACTGAATAAGCTGTGTGTCGGGTGGGTGGGATCACCTGCAATGCAGAGTGCTTTGCGGGTGAGACGGGTGTTGTAGATTTCCTGAAGGGAGGGGAGAGAGGCACCAGCGATCTTCTCAGCTGCTCTCACTATGCTTTGAAGTGTCTTGCGGCAGGACGCGTGGCAGGCGCCATACCACACAGTGATGCACTGGTTCAGGATTCTCTCGATGGTGCCTCTGTAGAAGGTACACATGATGGGGGCCGGGGCTCTGGCACTTCTCAGTTTGCGGAGGAAGTAGAGACGCTGCTGTGCTTTCTTGGCCAGTGCTGCGGTTTTGCATCCAGAAGATCCTCTGTTGGGGGAATTTATGTGCACACCCAGGAACTTGGTGCTTCTCACCCTCTCCACAGTCACACCATTTACGGTCAGAGGAGCATGCTGAGTGCGCACTCTCCTGAAGTCAACAACAATCTCCTTCGTCTTCTCCACATTCAGAGAGAGATTTTTGTCACTGCACCACCCGGCCAGGCGGCTCACCTCGCTCCTGTAGTTTGTCTCATCTCTGTTGCTAATGAGACCCACTACAGTCGTGTCATCCGCAAACTTAATAAGGAGGTTGGAGTTGTGTGACGGTGTGCAGTTGTGTGTCAGCAGAGTGAAGAGGAGGGGCTCAGCACACATCCTTGGGGGGCCCCAGTGTTCAGTGTGATGGTGCTGGATGTGTTGCTGCCGACCCGAACTGCCTGAGGTCTTCCAGTCAGGAAGTCCAACAGCCAGTTGCACAGCGAAGTGTTGAGCCCCAGCTGGACCAGTTTGTGAATGAGCTGTTGAGGGATGATTGTGTTGAATGCTGAACTGAAATGCTGAAGTCTATGAACATCATTCTGACGTATGAGTCTTTTTTGTCCAGGTGTGTGAGTGCTGAGTGGAGGGTAGTGGCAATGGCGTCATCGGTCGAGCGTTTGGACCGATATGCAAACTGGAAGGGGTCCAAGGAGGGGGGGAGGGCAGACTTGATGTGGTGCATGACTAGCCGTTCAAAGCACTTCATGAGGATGGGGGTAAGTGCAATTGGACGGTAGTCATTGAAGCAGGATGGAGACGACTTCTTCGGGACTGGAATGATGGTGGTAGCTTTGAAGCATGTGGGGACAACAGCCTGACTTAGCGGGATGTTGAAAATGTCTGTGAAGACATCATTGAGTTCCACTGCACAGTCTCTCAGTGCATGCCCAGGAATGTTGTCAGAACCCGGAGCTTTGCGTGTTTTGATCCTGCTGAGGGATCTCCTCACTCTGTCCGGGGACAGCATCATCACCTGGTCACCGGAGTAGGTGGAGTCTTCTGTGCAGTGGTGCTGTTTTGTGCCTCAAAGCGAGCGAAGAAGACGTTCAGCTCGTTCAGCAGAGAGATGGTGCTGTCACAGGTGCGTGGTGGGGGCTTGTAGTCCGTAATGGTCTGTATCCCCTGCCACAGGCTCCGAGTGTCTCTGCTGTCGCTGAAACGATGGGCTATCCTCCTGGAGTACTGTCTCTTAGCCTCTCTGATGCCACGGGGTAGGTTGGCCCTAGCTGTCTTCAAGCCCACCTCATCTCCAGCTCTGAAGGCAGTGTTCCGCGTCATCAGGAGTCCGTAGACCTCCCCTGTTAGCCACGGCTTCTGGTTGGCCCGGACAGTGATGGTCTTTGTGACTGTTATCATCAATGCACTTGGTGATGTAGGCAGTGACAGTCTCTGAGTACTCCTGGAGGTCTGTGGTGTTATTGTATGTTGCAGCCTGCTTAAACATATTCCAGTCAGTGGTGTTAAAACAGTCTTGAAGAGCCTCTGACGACCCTTCCGGCCACACTTGTATCTGTTTATGAACTGGTTTGGTGACTTTAACGAGCGGTCTGTATGCAGGCATTAGCATGACAGTGATGTGTTCTGAGGCACCGAGGTGGGGGAGGGGTAGGGCCTTGTAAGCTCCTCTCTGTGTTGTGTAAACAAAGTCCAGAGTGTTGTTCCCCCGTCTTGGAAAGTCTATGTGTTGGTGTATTTTTGGGAACACACTCTTTAGGTCTGCATGATTGAAATCCCCAGCCAAGATGAGAAAAGCATCAGGGTGGGCTGTCTGCTGCTCACTGATGTGCTGGTACAGTTCATTTAGTGCCTCGCTCCTGTTGCTGTTGCTGGAGCTGGGAGGGATGTATACAGCAACGAGCAGTATGGCTGTATATTCCCTCGGTAGATAGAACGGCTGGCACTTAATAATTATAAACTCCACCAGGGGTGAGCAGTGGTTGCAGACCACAACAGCATCGCGGCACCACGCATCATTGATGTAATCACAAAGCCCTCCGCCGCGGGTCTTACCTCCCTCGACGCAAGCTCTGTCTGCTCGATAGCATGTTAGCTGGTCGAGATGAATAGCGCAGTCCGGAACTCTGTTGTTGAGCCATGTTTCCGTGAATACAAAAACACAACAGTCTCTTACAGTCGTCTGAGTTGAGCGTAGTAGTCGGATGTTGTCCAGTTTATTGTCCAAAGAGCGTACGTTAGCCAGTACGATGGTGGGGATAGTTGGTTTGTGTGGGTTAGCCGTTAGCCTAGCCCGGATACCTCCATGCTTACCCCTCTTCTGCTTCCTCTTACGCCGCTTGTGGCGCCTCCTCTGTGGGCGAGATGCAGTAGTGGGGGTCGGTGATGATGTAGGCCTCCGGAGCAGACCGAGATCCCGCAGGTCTTTGGCGTGCGCAGAGTTTAACTCTAAAAAAGTGTTTCTGCCGACATCGAGCAGAAACTCACGACTATATGCGCGCTTGGAAACAAATAGACGCGACGAATGCGTACAAAAACACTGCGACTCACAAGACAAAAAACACGAAAACACCTTTCTGTCGGGAGAGAGAGAAGCCGCAGCGTGTGAACGCGCCGCCATCTTTTTTCCTCCAGTTGTTGCCAACCTGTTTTGAAAAAAAATTTGGCAGGTGCTCTGGGGCCCCGGCGCCAGCATTGTTGATCATTTTCACTAATATTTCATGGCCCCCAGAATATTTTGTGAGCATGCGATACGTCAAAATAAAGAACATACATCCCTCTACTTTAAAAAAACATCCGTTTTATTCTAGCTTCAAACATTATTTTTTTATCAACACTTGAATGTAGGTAAGTTTTATAAAAAGAAGAACAACAACACAAACTTATTGAGCAAAAAGTAGAGAAAATCAAATTTTTTTATCAAATACTATCTGGATCATATTCAGTAATATTATCAAAGCAAAGATGCAGTAGATTGCTTCATCAACACCCCCAAAGTTTCACAGTCCTTTGCCACTTCCTGGATCAACATTTCACTCTGTAGCATTAGGCAGTTTTCATTTATATGCAGTTTATTTTTGATGATTGCATTGTTTTTCATATGCATATGCATAGATACGAGATCGCTCGTTTCTGCGTCTTCCTCGCATGTGTTTTTGATCGGCACATTCTAGACTCACCCGAGCGCATAACAGCGAGATCGCTCGTTTCTGCGTCTTCCTTGCATGTGTTTTTGATCGGCACATTCTAGACTCACCCGAGCGCATAACAGCGAGATCGCTCGTTTCTGCGTCTTCCTCGCATGTGTTTCTGATCGGCACCTTCTAGACTCCACCAAGCGCACATAACAGCGAATCGCTTGTTTCTGCTCTCCTGCTGTGTTTTTGATCGGGGGGGGTGGTGCACATTCTAGACTCACCCGACGACATAACACCGAGATCGCTCGTTCCTTCTTCTTTCTGCGTCTTCTCCTCGCATGTGTTTTGAATCGCACATTCTAGACTCACCCGCGCAAACAGCGAGATCGCTCATTTCTACGTCTTCCTCACGTGTGTTTTTGATCGGCACATTCTAGACTCACCCGAGCGCATAACAGCGAGATCGCTCGTTTCTGCGTCTTCCTCACATGTGTTTTTGATCGGCACATTCTAGACTCACCCAAGCACATAACAGCGAGATCGCTCGTTTCTGCGTCTTCCTCGCATGTGTTTTTGATCGGCACATTCTAGACTCACCCGAGCACGATAACAGCGAATGCTCAAGTTTCTCTGTTCTTCTGCATCTTCCTCATTAGTTTTTTTGATCGGCACATTCTAGACTCACCCAAGCACATAACAGCGAGATCGCTTGTTTCTGCGTCTTCCTCGCATGTGTTTTTGATCGGCACATTCTAGACTCACCCGAGCACATAACACCGAGATCGCTCGTTTCTGCGTCTTCCTCGCATGTGTTTTTGATCGACACATTCTAGACTCACCCGAGCGCATAACAGCGAGATCGCTCGTTTCTGCGTCTTCCTCGCATGTATTTTTGATCGGCACATTCTAGACTCACCCGAGCACATAACACCGAGATCGCTCGTTTCTGCGTCTTCCTCGCATGTGTTTTTGATCGACACATTCTAGACTCACCCGAGCGCATAACAGCGAGATCGCTCGTTTCTGCGTCTTCCTCGCATGTGTTTTTGATCGGCACATTCTAGACTCACCCGAGCGCATAACAGCGAGATCGCTCGTTTCTGCGTCTTCCTCGCATGTGTTTTTGATCGGCACATTCTAGACTCACCCGAGCACATAACAGCGAGATCGCTCGTTTCTGCGTCTTCCTCGCATGTGTTTTTGATCGGCACATTCTAGACTCACCCGAGCACATAACAGCGAGATCGCTCGTTTCTGCGTCTTCCTCGCATGTGTTTTTGATCGGCACATTCTAGACTCACCCAAGCACATAACAGCGAGATCGCTCGTTTCTGCGTCTTCCTCGCATGTGTTTTTGATCGGCACATTCTAGACTCACCCGAGCACATAACAGCGAGATCGCTCGTTTCTGCGTCTTCCTCGCATGTGTTTTTGATCGGCACATTCTAGACTCACCCGAGCGCATAACAGCGAGATCGCTCGTTTCTGCGTCTTCCTCGCATGTGTTTTTGATCGACACATTCTAGACTCACCCGAGCGCATAACAGCGAGATTGCTCGTTTCTCCGTCTTCCTCGCATGTGTTTTTGATCGGCACATTCTAGACTCATTCAGGAGATGCGTAATAGCACATAACAGCGAGAACGCGGAAAACCGGAAAATTCCGTGTTTGACGGGGAAAGAGTTCATGTAAAAATATAATTCGTAGCAGTATTTTAGTCCTGTATTTACAGTGTCCCATGAGTAACATCGCTTTCGTGTAAGGCTAGTATGATCATTAACCTGTTAGCCAATATATTAAGACATGTCGTGGGTATATATATAGGGGAATGACCCCTTAAAACTACTTAAAAATTGCAGTTCCTCTGATCCTGTTGAAATGACCGTTCTCAATCTCATCAGTGTGGCCCTGAAGTCTGAGATCAAGATGCTGAACATCGCTCATGCAGTGGTCTGGTTGCTTGTAGCAGCACAGGTGGTGGTCAGTCAGCTGAACTTGGTATCCCATAAAGTGGTGGCCGCTCCTTACCAATGGGAATACTTGTATCTTCTGAGCATCATACCTACCGTCTTCAGTTTCATGGCTTTGCCAAAAAACAACATCAGTTACCTGGTCATCTCAATGATCAGCGCCGGGCTTTTTTGTGTCGCTCCTATTCTTTATGGAGGGATGGAGATGTTCCCTGTGGCTCAGCAGCTTTATCGGCACGGCAAAGCTTATAGGTTCATCTTTGGCTTCTCTGCTGTCTCTATAATGTACTTGGCTTTGATTATTGCACTTCAAGTACATGGCTGGCAGATCTACTACAGCAAAAAGCTGCTGGATGCATGGTTCACCAGCACACAAGATAAGAAGAAGAAATAAGAGACTGCTGGAGAATAATAGTTTGTCAGCTGCTTATATGTGTCTTTATTTTCTCTTCCTGAGGGCTCTTCGATCACATACGTTTTTATGATTACCTGACTAAGTACTTTGAGCCTAAGAGGAGATCAGATGCGTAAAACCAGGATGTTCAGTGTCAAGCTTCTCATCCACTGGCTCTCAGCCCAGATCAAGACGTCACTGAAGTCCGTTTCTGCTTAGGTTTGAACTGCTGGCTTTGTAATCTCTCTCTGTTTCCAGCACAATTCCATATGCTGTTTAACAGATACCTCAAGTCATTAAGGGATTCATCGGGATCTAGGCATATCTGGAAAATGTAACCTCAATGATGAGGAACCAGGCGGTGTGTGACGAACCACAGCAAAAGTCCATGTACTAATGTATGTCAGATATTCTGTTCTTTTCCACTAATCAGCTTTCAATAAAATTATCAGAAAATGTTGGAGTTTTTTTTTTGCCAGTTTTTGAATAGATCAACACATACATTTGTTTGAGGTTGTAATAATATGTAACACATTTCAACAACAAAAATATATAAATTCCACGGTTCTTTATAGATGGTAACTTTGTATTTGCTCTGGATTAGTTCTCTGGTTTGGCTTTATATAAAGATGAAAAACACAAGTTCATAAGTATGAATATTACAGTTTTTTTTTAAGCTTGCAATAATGCCCTTCCCTTTTTATTCCTCAGCATGAAACAACCCAAGGGTATTGTTTTATAGAAATGCTCAGCAGATAATTAACTAAGGTTGGCGAGTTGTTTAAAGCGACAGTTCGCCTAAAAATAAAAATCTTGTCATAATTTACTCACCCTCAAATTTTTTCCAACTGTAATGATTTCTTCTGTTGAGCACAAAACAGAAGATTTTGAAAAATGTTGGTGGTAACCAAACAGTTGATGGTAGCCAGTGACTTCTATAGTATGGAAATAATAATAATAAATACTATGGAAGTCAATGGCTGTTGTTACCAGCAACTGTTTGGTTACCAACATTCTTCAGAACATAATCTTTTGTGTTTAAAAGAAGACAGAACTTCATAAAGGTTTGGAACAACATGAGAGTGAGTAGCTAAATGATGACAACATTTTCATTTTTGCGTGAACAGTCCCTTAAGAGTTGACCTCAGGTTTTACTGTATGTGTTTGCTTGACGTAACTCTTTACAAGAAACCATGATTTGTAGATGTTGTCAGTTATTAAAAAAAGCAAATATTAATTTGTGGTAAACATAGTGTACTCGTTCCAAGAAAATAGATACTAGAACTGTACTGCATACAGTAGGTTTAAATTGATGCATGAGGCTTTTGCTGTGCATGCCAGACTATTTCTTTAAGGTCTGGTCAGTACGTGGCCAATAAGGCAGCAGAGTCGATGTGGAGGTTTCTATAGGTAAGTGCATCCTCCTCCATGGATGCACGGGTTCCAAAGCTTTAATAGCTTACACAGATTAACGCGTTTAACTTTGCACCTCGTTCAGCTTTATTCCTTTCGGAAGTTCTTGTGCAACACGTTTCTGTCTTCATTCCAAATACACTGTCAGGAATAATCTCACAGTACATTTGCAATGTTAAACCATCATCACCATTTGAAGTTTGCAGCTGGGTTCAGTGTATATCAGAGTTCACAGCTCTATCCACAAGCTACAACAATTAATTTTAAAAAAGAGAGAGAAATAGTCTTAGTAAACTTGAGTAGTTCAGACAGGATGCTGAGGAAAAACACTGACCTTCTGGCATAAATTCTCGTCTTGCTGTCTGAATGTTCAGCATGTGCACGGCTGCATATTGTCTAATATATTTATATACTATAAAGGCAGGAGCGTTTCTTTATCATAATGGTTTTCTGCTTTTGGGGGTTCATGCTTTTGGCCATTAGTTTGCGTTTTCAGTGTTGAGATGTGCTGTTGATTTGCCTGTTGTTCAATGGCGTATCTGAAATGACAGCAATTTGCATCTAATACAAGGCTCACTTTGAATAACAAAATGAAGTTGAGTAATTTATCTTTAAACGTGTGACACACGCCAATCTTTTACACAATGCAGTGTTTACTTGAACGTGAAATCAGTTTGTTTTGCAATGGCACATTAGTAGAGTGCACGCACGCATAGACGTATTGTGATATTAATCGCGTGCAGGCCTGCTTTGAATCTCTCCAGAATATTCAACAAAGATTTGTTCTTATGTAAAGAGATATTAGGTTGTGTATACAAATGTCAAATTATTCACATGATATCATTACCTATCTACGTACATTTGACAGGTTGAGAAGCTTAAAATACAAAGGAAACAGCAGTATTTTCTTTATCATTTTTATTATTATTAAAGGGATAGAACACCCAAAATTTACTCTCATGCTATCCCCAGATGTACAGACTTACTTTCTTAGGATGAGGGTGTTTGTCTTCTAAATAAAGAAAGTCAATTATATCTGGAATGGCATGAGTTTGAGTAATTAAAATTTTGAGATGGACTATCAATTTAAAATAGCCTATATTTTCATAATTACGAATACACTTTTTTTCAGACTAGTTATTAAAGCCTAGATATGTCTGCCAAGTAGAAAAATGATACGACCTGCCCGACCCAACATATTTCTTGTCATTTTTGGTTTTTGCAAAACATTGCACATTACAGTGTCCATAGCTCTTTTTTTTCTTAAAATGCAAATATATTATGTCAAACTCAACATATGAGATCCTCCTACATAAGTCATAAGCAGACATTTTCGAGAACCAGATCTGGATTATTAATGGGATGATGATGGATCGCTCCATGCTGCTGCTCATATTTCTTTCAGGTAAGGGATTATTGTAACATTAACACTTTAACTTTCCAAAAATAGATTTTTTTTTTTTTTTTAGATATAGGGCAGTTTAATATTCTATATATTATATATAATGTGGTGTGTTTGCGGTGTGTGTGGTTTATGTCAATCGGATCTGATGATTGTTATAATTAGATTTTTTGATACAATTAACAAAAACAAGTTATATTGTGTTTAAAAATTAGATTTAAACCAAGAAACATGTGTGAACCCTGTTGTTTTGACTGAAATACAATTTTTTATTATTATATGTTCAATTTATAGGCTATATATATGTGCCTAGCTTTAGATTAGAACTTCACTACACTTTTATTTTATTTTCATTTGTGCTATTTAAAAATTTATTTTTTTTGGCTGCCAGATACTTCAGATTCCCCAGTTTAGGCTGATTTGCATGTGTCACAGGGATTTAAAGAATTATGTGCTGGAGTTTCACTTGCAAATGATGTCTAAGTGCAGAGTTGTCATCGGGTGGTCTGTCTTTATGGTATACCATACTTATTGGGCTAGGGAATAGGCAACCCACCCATAAAATACTGTCTTGGCCCTGTTTTGGGTGCATAAATAAACTGCAAATAAACTCACTGCACTCTGTAGAAGAACCATTTTGGTTCCCCAAAGAAACCTTTCAGTGAAAACTCTTACAATAACCAATTTAGGTATGTGTTGCATTTTTTAATATTTTCTATAATCTACACTCTTATAAATATTAGTTCTTTATTGGCAGCTAGCTTTGGTCCTGGAATCTTTCCATTGCACAAAATATTCTTTAAAGTGAAAAAGATACTTTAGATTATTAAAATGTTCCTCACTGTATGAAATAAATGGTTCTTTTAAGAACTGCTCACTGGAAGGTTCTTTTGGGAACAAAAAAGGGTTCAAAAATGTTCTCTGAAGGGTTGCGGAACCCAAAATGGTTCTTCTATGGCAGTGGTTCTCAATTCCAGTCCTCACGTACCACTGCTCTGCCATATTTTTGCATGTATCTCAGTTAAAACCTTTGATTCAGATAACCGCTCGTTAGAGGAGAGCTCCATGATTAACAATGAGTGTTCCCGCCTGACATGAACATTCATTCACCCGGATTTGCAACTACAACAACCACGTCCTGCAGCAGCTTTCACACCGGTAAACTTGGACCTAGAGAATGTGAGATTATATCCCTTAAATACTTCCAATTAAGTCTCATTTCCGTTAATGCCCTTTGAATGGGACATATACGCTCCCTTCGAACTGGAATCATGGCGGAATATCCTGTGATGTTCACTTCGTAGGGCACTAACGGGCCGAAAGAACAACGTTTGAAGTGATACGAGAAAATACAAATTGCAAAGCGTTGGTACCGAGGACTGGATTGAGAGCCACTGTTCTGGGCATCACTGCGAAACCCCTTTTGAAGTGTAATATCCTTTTTTCGTTAAAGACCTTTGTTCAAAGTAGAAGTTTCATTGGATCTTAAAAGTCTTCATGGAACCATATGCCAATAAGAACTTTACTTTAAGAATGTATACTCAATAGGACAACACTCTCATTATTTAACCCTCTACCGCATGGTGTAGCCATATGGCAACATACTCTTTGTGTTCATTTCCTTGCCACTGTCTCTTTAATTCAGCATTCTCGTTTTTTTTTTTTGTTGTTGGAAAGAGAAGACCTTAGTTTAGCCAATGAAGTGCTTTGATTAAGTCAGATGACATGCAGTTTTTACACAAACTAAACATCAGTAACAAACAAGGACCAGTCCTGTCACTTCTACAAAAAAATCTAAAACATCACTGTTATGATGTTATGATGACATATTCACCTCTCCAAAAAGTTTTTATAAAATTAGTTTTTGGTAAATCATTCAAATGTATGTGTTGCCAAGTGGCAACACTGTGCAATAGTGGAATTACATTATTACAATACTTTAACTAGCTAGCAAGGTCAGCTGCTATCTGTTAAGCTGTAACAATAACAACAATAATACTAGTGATATAATGTTCATTAGTCGTATGTTAATGGCATTTGTATTATGGATATAATCGAATTGAAATGGCAATTTTACTTTTGATTAAATATGAATACAGGTAGCATTACATCAGTGAGCACGGCCATATTCTATGGCAAGGTAAAGAAGAAAAGGGCAGAACTTGCTCTTCCTCCACATGAAAAAACTGCTTTGTGAAGTTTCATACATAAAAAAGGTGATCTTTGTGTCCATAGTCTTCCTCTCAAGAGATTGCATAGTGCTGAATTTTCATGAACTGCAATGTTTTTGGTTTTATGTCAGTGGTTTATGATACATTATATACAGTATTATATTTGTTTTAACTGTATAAATTTGCAGTTTAAATCATATTCATGAAAAATGTAATGAAATTAAAACAAATATAAATCATTCAGCAAAAAAAAGAATGGAATAAATAAAAGCACAAGTTCTTGGAAAGTATGTATAAGGTGTCAAATTATAAGTACTGGGGAGTTTATAAAGCTATATAAACACGCACATTGAATCAACGACACTGACCATTGGTGGGCGTAGGAAAAGATATGTAATTCAATAGATAGGCATTACCTTTTCAATAAGATAGCCCCTACTATTTAGTTCAAGTTTGACCGATGTATGGCAACAAATCATAAAATATGCCCATTAATAATATTAGTGTAAAAGTCAATATGTTTATATTCCGGCTTTCAAGTTAAATCCCTTCTTAGAAAGAAAAAGCTTTCAAAATATACAATTTTTACTTAGCTATCATATGCGTTGCACGTGAGGTTTGAAGTGTGAAAAAAGCAATGAGTGGATGAATCATATTGGTTCCCAATGTCTAGTGGCTAGACATAACTCGAATCGTGTTTATCTTTTAATCTGTGGTGTGCACGCATTTGTAAATTGGCAATATGGCGGACTGGAATTCTTGGGAAGCACTTTTATTGCTACTACTCTGAACTCCTAGTGCACACCCAACCAAGAAACAGAGACACCCACAAACTACCAGCGGATCATATTAACGACATCCGAACAAATCACTACGAACCAGTCCCCTGTTATCAACTACTACCACCCCTACTACCACCCTGTTATCAGACTACAGGACCAAAAAACCCATTAAGTGCTAACACCACCATGTGCACACCATAATCTAGCGCGGGGGGCGGACGTAGGTCAAACAACATCAACGCCCATCACTACCCCGCTTTTGACCACTATCACCTAAAGGTATAGCATTTCGTAGAGGGTTGATCGTATAATTCTTGCCTGTAATAGTAAGATAACCATGTCAAGTTTTGTGTATTTACAGAATGAGCTGTATTAGTTCAGTTGACAGGTAGACCTGGCCAAGATGGAAACACGTGGCGGAGGTGGTTTGCCTACCCACGTGCACATGTGATCAGGTTGGAATACGGGTTCGTATAGATGTCACATCAGACATTGTGTGCCCTCCAGTGCACCCGGAGCGTAGTAGTATGATAAACAACAGTAAACGCCATAAATACAAAACTATGATAAAGTATAGTATGTGTCAGGAGGCGGGTTACAGAGAGAGAACCCGATAGTCATGGGTGAGACTGGCATGGCATGTTAATATATAATTGCTTGTAAGCCACAACACAACTTGCAAAAAACCACACTCTCAAAATGTGATCCGTTGCCTAGGCAAAAGTGCACTAAGGACCAAATCTAGGACGGCAAAACCAACGCTAGTGCAGGCATGCTAAGCTGAGTAGGACAGCACAGAGATAACAAAAACGATGAAAATCCCAAAAGACGGGCATCTTGATAAAAGGCGTGAAGTCCAGGAGTCCCAGTAGAGAACTCAACGAATCCTATCAAAGCCAACAGAACAAGCTCAGTATCACGGCAAGGGCAGAGGAACCACAGCCCAGACCCAGGAAGCTAGCTGAGCTACAGAGCAAAACGCAATCTGTCAGTACACACACACCCAGAGAAGTAAAGATACAGAGGACAATACATACAAACAAGATCCCAGATCAGTGTGCAGTGAAGACTAAAATACGCCTAAAGTGAAATGAGGGGGTGGGGCCAAGACATGACAAATGAAGGAACACATAACAAGCAAAACAGAAGCCATGTGCTAGATGCACATGACAACATGAACACAAGCAGACAGACAAAGCCAGGCTGATCAGCCCAGGGTCCTGACAATATATGCATTAGTGGAATAAAATAAAATAAAATAGAATAATGATAAGGCCATCAGATCTCAGATCCTTTATCTTGACAAACTTAAAATTTAAAAAAACTTAATTTGTGTCAGAAATAGTATTCTAAGGGGTCAAGCATACGCAAGGTATCAGAACTATTGCTAGTTTGAGGTTTGTTTATTTTATTGGGTTGTGTTACGTCAGAAGCAAGGGGCAACTATATCATTACAGCTGTTGCTTGGGGGGTAATATCCTTTCTGTAGCTGGTTTTCCTCAGAGCAATCAGCTCAGGTATTTTGGAGTTATACCACATATGGTCGCACGGTGTGAGGCTTGAACTATTAAAAACTGCTGGACTGTGGGCCATTGAACCTGGAGGGGTATCGCAACAAAGTTCAGACGTCTAGTAATTACATCGTTGTGCAATGTTAAGAGGGCACCGGTTGACAATTTAACCATTCCCATTCATTTTAGTGCAAGTTGTATGCGATGTTATTATAGTTTTTTATTAATGTTTTGAATTAGTTTTTATTCCATTTTATTTTTCACATTTAGCACTGTTAATTATTGTATTATATTATATTATCCATTTTTAATGTTAATTGCAGCCCATCTATACATGTCTTGTATAAATGATTATTTAGCGATTAATATTTGAAGTTGTGCGGTTAATGGTGTAATTAAGAGTTTGATTTCTGGTCGGCAAACACATTCTTTCGCCAAAAAACTAAACGGTTGATATAATTTTAGTAGTCGCCAATGTAAAAAAAAGAAGAAAAAACTTTCATTTTAATATTTTAAAAACTTGAATAATTTAAAATATATTTTTACAGTACACTCAGGTTTACTGTAGTATTATTAGTCAATCTTAACTCTTAATTTTGAGTGCTTGGGATTACACAATCGTGGCACATTGGTTTTGGTGGTTTTGGTTTAGGGACTCCTGGAAGAGAATATGTCCGTTTGCCTCCATCCAATACTCATGTCCAAACCTTAGCACTTACGTCCCACATCAACTCAGCTGCCTACGTTGTCGTAACCTGCTGTCCGCCACATGTTTATGAGGTTAAGAATGTACAAACAATACAATCTGTTAGTGTTTGGCTGACCTAGTCGTGACTATATTAAAATCAGTATGTGAAATTAATAATATCGTATAATAATAATAATGATAACTCTTTTATACGTCATCTGCGATCGTGGTGCCACCGGCATCAGCTCATGCGCACTGATAAACCAATCTCTGAAGACACGTTACGAATGCCCTGAGAGTATTTACACTCCACACATCCTGTCCCACACAACACAACACTGTACACTGTAAACACCACGTGTGTATACTGTACCTATATGTGGTGTGTGTTTTATAGAATTAATTTACTTAATCATTATTTGTATTATTTTAATTTTAAATTAATTATCGCCCAAAAAATGGATACATGGAACAAATCAAAACATAGTTTACCTTGTATTTTTTAGACAAAATAACTTTTTTTTTTAAGTATATTTGATTATTTAATTTTAACTTACCAATAAGCTTCAGAACTACTTACCATGCTAATTCATTATTTGTGAAACATTTGTGTACATTTGATATTATATATTCTATAATATTATAAGATATTATAACTTTAGATTAAAAAAAGAATTTAAATATTACTACACTAAACGTACGAAAATCTAGTGCGTATATTTTATTTGTCCCTTTAACAACATTACATTTAATATATTTAAGTCTCAAGAAAACTCGGAAAATAGATACCGGGTAAACTTACATTCTTTGTGTTAAAACTTAAAAAATACTATAGAAATGACTAAGATTAGGCACTTTATTATTATTATTATTATTATTGTTGTTGTTGCTGGTATGTGTTTACCTTTTGTCATTGTCATAATTTCTATAGTCTCACAAAGACTTTGGAGGATTTTGCTTTGAACATGAATAACATTAACTCTAGTGTACTGGTGCAACCAAACCTAGCGGTACAAAGCATCAAGTTGCCAAATTGGACCTCACAAGTGCAATTCCACTCTGCAACAGGTCAGTGCCGAAACCTCATATAAAGTGTAGTTATTATACATCTGTGTTGATATCAGAAAGACATCTCTACTTCTTAAACTAAACTAGCGCCTTTTTTTATTTTTTTTTTTTTTTTGGTGTTTTTTTTTTTGTGATGGGTTTTTTATTTAACTAGACTGTCATAGTATTCTCCTTAAGACTGGTCTGGGGTGCAGAACGCTGCGCTAACATGGGCATCCTCTCGGACGTCCGTTAGCTCGTGTAATATCAAACTGCAGAACCATTCCCAAAAACTGGTACCGTTTATGTTTCTGTTCCTGTTCTCATTTTGAGGGATTCATAATTAAAACTCAAAGTTTTGAATACCTTTTCCCTATGTTTCCCCACAGGGAACATAAATCTCGGTATTGGAGTGGTGCTTTATGAAAATGATCAGTTTTTTAACTCAAAACAATTTAATAGTGAACTCAATACCAAGAGAAGGGTGGTGTCGGCCAGCCTGACAGACAGAAGCTTGCTTGAAAACGTGGAGTTCACCATCAGGCCTGAGGTAAATGATTGTAAAATCATAATGATTACATAAAATATAGCAGCTTCTCAATCACTCGTGTTATTAGTCAATAAAACACCTACATATGAATTAACGTACAGTCAGTTGTTACTTCAAAATAAACCCTGTCAGGGTGGTGAGGATCAGGTATGACCGGTTTGTATATTATACTGCTCAATTTGCAGCAACTTGGCCCAAAAAAAAATATATAAAAAAATAATGAAACGAAATAATGACAATAATGATGAAACATTGACATAGAAAAAAAATAATTATAATTTATTTATTCATAATTTATTTGTTCATATATATTTTACTTAAAATTTTAATAAATTAATATTCCTAAGGATTAATAAAGTAGGAATAAAACAAGGTAATTAGCTCCCTATTAAAAATTACTGGTGCATGTCTAATTTAAATAAAGTTTTTTATTGTAGTTCATTTTAATAATTTTTTGTATCTTTGTTCTCATAGAATATACTAGTGCATTGTGTGTGTGTGTGTAGGGTTTGTGTGTGTGTCTATAATATATATTAAATGATATAATCTTATATACTGTACAGTGGTGTGAAAAAGTTTTGGCCCCCCTTCCTGATTTCTTATTTTTTTTCATGTTTGTCACTTTAATGTTTCAGATCGTCAAACAAATTTACATATTAGTAAAAGATAACACAAGTGAACAAAACATGCAGTTTTTAAATGAAGGTTTTTAAAACAAAATCCAAAACTACATGGCCTTTTTGAAAAAGTGTTTGCCCCCTAAACCTATTAACTGGTTGGGCCACCCTTAGCAGCTACAACTGCAATCAAGCGTTTGCGATAGCTTGCATTGAGTCTGTTACAGCGCTGTGGAGGATTTTTGGTCCACTCATCGATGCAGAATTGCTGTAATTCAGCCACATTGTAGGGTTTTCGAGCATGAACCGCCTTTAAGGTCATGCCACAGCATCTCAAAAGGATTCAGGTCAGGACTTTGACTAGACCACTCCAAAGTCTTCATTTTGTTTTTCCTCAGCCATTCAGAGGTAGACTTGCTGGTGTGTTCTGGATCATTGTCCTGCTGCAGAAACCAAGTTCGCTTCAGCTTGAGGTCACAAACAGATGACCGGACATTCTCCTTCAGGATTCTTTGGTAAACAGCAGAATTCATGGTTCTATTTATCACAGCAAGTCTTCCAGGTCATGGAGCAGCAAAACAGCCCCAGACCATCACACAACCACCACCATATTTTACTGTTGGTATGATGTTCTTTTTATGAAATGCTGTTTTGGTTTTATGCCAGATGTAACGGGACATACACCTTCCAATAAGTTCAACTTTTGTCTCGTCAGTCCTCAGAGTATTTTCCCCAAAAGTCTTGGGGATCATCAAGATGTTTTCTGGCAAAACTGAGACGAGTCTTTATGTTATTTTTGCTCAGCAGCGGTTTTTGTCTTTGAACTCTGCCATGCAGACCATTTTTCCCAGTCTCTTTCTTACGGTGGAGTCATGAACACTGACCTTAACTGTTAGGCCTGCAGTTCTTTTGATGTTGTTGTGGGGTCTTTTGTGCCCTCTTGTGCAAAAAAAATGAGTCGTCGCTGTGCTCTTGGGGTAATTTTGGTCTGCCGGCCACTCCTGGGAAGGTTCTCCTCTGTTCCATGTTTTTGCCATTTGTGATTAATGGCTCTCACTGTGGTTCGCTGGAGTCCGAAAGCTTTAGAAATGGCTTTATAACCTTTTTCCAGACTGATAGATCTCAATTACTTTCTTTCTCATTTGTTTCTTTCTCATTTGTTTCTGAATTTCTTGATGTCTAGCTTTTGAGGATCTTTTTGTCTACTTCACTTTGTCAGGCAGGTCTTTTTTAAGAGATTTCTTGATTGCGAACAGTTGTGGCAGTAATCAGGCCTGGGTGTGGTTAGAGAAATTGAACTCAGGGGGGCAAACACTTCTTCACACAGGGCCAAGTAGTTTTGGATTTTGTTTTCCCTAAATAATAAAAACCTTCATTTAAAAACAGCATGTTGTGTTTACTTGTTTTATCTTTGTGTAATATTAATTTTTTTTTGATGATCTGAATCTTTTAAGTGTGATAAATATGCAAAAAATAAAAAAAAACAGAAGGGGGCCAACACTTTTTCACACCACGATAGATAGATATAATAAATATAAGTATATCTACACACACCTACAATGCACTTCGTTATCTTATTTTATTTATTTCGTTAGTTAGTTAGTTAGTTAGTTAGTTCGCATTAGTTAGTTTTATTAGTCTTTTTCTTCGTCTTAGTTATTTCATTTATTATCTATATCTATCTAGCTATCTATTAATATATACAGTGGTTACGGAAAGTATTCAGACCCCCTTAACATTTTCACTCTTAACAATATTGCAGCCATTTGGTAAAATCATTTAAGTTATTTTTTTTTTACTCATTAATGTACACACAGCACACAATATTGACAGAAAACACAGAATTGTTGGCATTTTTGCAGATTTATTAAAAAGAAAAAAAGAAAAACTGAAATATCACATTGTCCTAAATATTCAGACCCTTTGCTGTAACACTCACATATTTAACTCAGGTGCTGTCCATTTACTTCTGATCATCCTTGAGATGGTTCTAAACCTTAATTTGAGTCCAGCTGTGTTTTATTATACCGATTGGACTTGATTAGGAAATCCACACACCTGTCTATATAAGACCTTACAGCTCACAGTGCCTGTCAGAGCAAATGAGAATCATGAGGACAAAGGAACTGCCTGAAGAGCTCAGAGACAGAATTTGGGTGGCAAGGCACAAGGTCTGGGCAAGGTTCAAAAAACTTTCTTCTGCGCACTTAAGGTTCCTAAGAGCCAAGGTGGCCTCTATAATCCTTAAATGGAAGATGTTTGGTACGACCAGAACCCTTCCTAGAGCTGGGTGTCCGGCCAAACTGAGCTATCGGGGGGAAGAGCCTTGGTGAGAGAGGTAAAGAAGAACCCAATGATCACTGTGGCTGAGCTCCAGAGATTCAGTCGGGAGATGGGAGAAAGTTGTATTAAGTCAACCATCACTGCAGCCCTCCATTTGTCGGGGCTTTATGGCAGAGTGGCCCCACGGAAGCCTCTCCTCAGTGCAAGACACATGAAATCCCGCATGGAGGACTCCAAGATGGTGAGAAATAAGATTCTCTGGTCTGATGAGACCAAGATAGAACTTTTTGGCCTTAATTCTAAGTGATATGTGTGGAGAAAACCAGGCACTGCTCATCACCTATCCACTACAGTCCCAACAGTGAAGCATGGGGTCAGGCAGCATCATGCTGTTGGGGTGTTTTTCAGCTGCAGGGACAGTACGACTGGTTGCAATCGAGGGAAAGATGAATGCGTCCAAGTACAGGGATATCCTGGACGAAAACCTTCTCCATAGTGCTCAGGACCTCAGACTGGGCCGAATTTTTACCTTCCAACAAGACAATGACCCCTAAGCACACAGCTAAAATAACGAAGGAGTGGCTTCACAACAACTCTGTGACTGTTCTTGAATGGCCCAGCCAGAGCCCTGACTTAAACCCAATTGAGCATCTCTGGAGAGACCTAAAAATGGCTGTCCACCAATGTCCAACCTGACAGAACTGGAGAGGCTCTGCAAGGAGGAATGGCAGAGGATCCCAAAATCCAGGTGTGAAAAACTTGTTGCATTTTCCCAAAAAGACTCATGGCTGTATTAGTTCAAAAGGGTGCTTTTACTAAATACTGAGCAAAGGGTCTGAAATCTTAGACCAATTTTGATATTTCAGTTTTTTCTTTTTAATAAATCTGCAAAAATGTCAAATTCTGTGTTTTTCTGTCAATATGGGGTTTTGTGTGTACATTAATGAGGAAAAAATTAACTTGATTTAGCAAATGGCTGCAATATAACAAAAAAATTTAAGGGGGTCTGAATACTTTCCGTCCCCACTGTATATTATATATATATGCGTGTGTAATTGGGCCGGGGCCGTCCAGGCTCGCCATTAACGCTCTCATTATGCCAGACAAGTGACATGATTAAACATCATACCGACATAACTATGTAACCCCAAAACGCATATTATTCTATTTTATTACATTTAAAGTAGTGGCGAATAGTGGATATACTGTCGCTATATAAGCGCTATGGGAATAGGTTGCCGCTGCTGACGTGAGGCCCCGCTTAGCCTCTCCAGAGAATCAAAACTCGCAACACTACACACTGCCATCCTGAGTAAAATTCTAAATGAAAGTTTGTGTTCTTAAAAATACAGTTAGTTAGGCACACACACCGTTTTCAACCATTAGCGAGGTTTATAGTTTATATAACCGTTCACTAAGCAAAACATACTGTTAGGTCACTTAGATTTTAAGCGCACACAGCGCACCTCCCGCAAACGCCGATTCATTGGCTGATTGTCCGAGTCAAAGTTTCATACCCATGCATAAACTCTGAAAGAAGCTGCCGTTTGCAGGACAACTCAGTGGCTCACTCATTTAACGCTCACTACTGGCACCTACTGGCTTTTTAATTTCGTTGAAAAGTATCATTTCCGCCATCTTTTCTTGTTTGTATATTCAAAAATATTCAAAATAATCTCATAATAGTATTTAATGCAGTTGTATTTTTCATTGTACATGATTTAATTTGATAACGTATATTACACATTATTACAATTGAATTATAATCAAAAATGTTAGATTTGGAAATGAGTATTATTGAGATTATGGGACAATGCCTTCTATAAAGGACAAAAATGCCCTGTAAAATATAAAAACAATGCAGATTTTGTCCAGCGGATAGAAAACTATGAGAATATTAGCTTCCAGAATAATCAATATTTGCAAAAACAACACACACAATAATATATATATAGACTATATAATACGAGATAAGATATAGCTCGATACATACAGCCCCTCCCTACCTAACCGATCCCAATTAACCCCTGATTGTCTTTATGTTTTCAGAATATATCTGGCTCGACTTCTTACGACTTTGCATGTGTCTTTTGGGACTACACTCATAGAGACTGGAGAACAGAGGGCTGCGTCAAAATACGCGATCCTAATGGAGTGCACTGTGAATGTAACCACACCACCAACTTTGCAGTTCTTGTGGTTCGTTTATCATACATGTTTTAAGCTAGTGAGCTGCCTAGATAGACAGCATAATGGAACATAATTTCCTATAGAAACTCTCTATATATGCAGTAAATAATTTTCCTTGCATAAAGGGCACAGGAGACACGACTCGTAACTGATTTCAAGAGAATCTGTCGTTAGCATGATGCTAAGCTAACTTCATTTGTTATGTTAGCTTACCTAATGTGGTAGTTAGTAAAAATACACAGAGCACTTTAATGTTTGGTAAATGTAGGTGAACTGTATATATATTTATTATCGAGATTTCTCTCTCTTTTTAGAGCTTTAGAGCAGACTACACTTATTCTGAAGCGTTAAACTGGATCAGCATTGTGGGATGCAGTCTGTCTATTGTGGGTTTGGTTCTCACCGCAGTTTATCAAATTAAGACCAGGTAAATGCACTGGATACATTTAAGAATAAATTGACCTTTACTGTACTGTACCATAGTAAACTAATTCTGTCATTGTACAGTATACTGTGATTTAGGGCTGCACAATTAATCAAATTTCTAACCGCAATTACAATTACGGATGCCACAATTACATAATCGTTCAAAGCGGCAATTAATCGTTAGTCCACTTATGGTATTCTACGTGCTTAAGATGTGTTTTTTTTTCTTCCATTGTTTTCATTTAGTTTTTGTGTAACATTATAATATCATGCATATTTTTTACTTTTTAATTTAAAGAAGAAACCAATCCAATGTATAGTTGACATTTGAGGCTTAATACTATAGAAAAGCAATAAAAGTTTTTCAGTTTGAGTGTTTTCAGCTTGTTTATTTTCATATAAAAATAAGGCATGCAGTTCCTTCAAACAGTGGCATAACGCTATTCAAAACATAATTTAATGCAAATTGTGATCATCGTAATTAATAATCGCAATTACAATTTCAAGGGAATAATTGACCATTATGATTTTGGTCATAATCGTGCAGCCCTACTTTGATTTCATACTATTGAATGAACCATATTCATATGTTGCAATATTTAGGTAGTTTCCTCTACTTTAAAGAATACCATGGTATTACCATGCTACACTGAGGAAAATAAGCCTTGTCTAATCAGTATTTTTTTGTCTTATTTTCCAGTAAAAATATTGAAACATTCTTAATCACGGTAAATGTATTTAGAAACAAAATTGCTCATTTGTTTACATAGATATATTGAAATATTAAAGTTCTCCAGACCTTTATTTATTTATATTTTTACACATTATTCTAGCATTTTTTAGTGATATGTGTGCTTAAAAAACATATTTTGCCAATAGTGTAAGATAAAATTAAATTATAAAATTCAAATTCATTCTTTATTTAATTTTAATTTTAGGGATATCTGATATATTAGGACCATATCTATTTTAGATAATTTAACGTTCATTCTTTAAAAATGCTATTTTACAACACTGTTAAATGTAATCTTTAGCAAATCAATGAATGTTAATGTTTCTTGTACAATTGTTTTTCGTGTTGTGATGCTTAAATCTACCTGTTTTTAATTTATTTGGACAAAATAGTATAGAATTTTAATATTGTTCATGTGTCGGTTATTCACCATCAAAAGCAAATAATTATCAGCATACTGCCCAGAATTTATTATCGGTGCATCTATAATATTTTTTACTGGAAAACAAGACAAAAATACTGATATTTTGCAACATTTATTGCAGATCATGTATTTCTATTTTATCATGTCCACCAAATAGTAATTCTATAGAACTGGTTTGTGGAACAGTCAAAATGAAAGTGTATTTATTTTTTTTTAATTTTATTTCTCTTGATTTATTTTTTCATAAACTCTACAGGAAACAGAGAGGAGCCAACTCCACTGTGCTCTTGGTGAACATCTGTTTGTGCATGACCACCTACTACCTGCTCTTCATTTTTGGGATCAACAACCCGGTTCAGAGCTCAAAGGCATCTGTTTCAGAGCAGAACGTTATTCCTTCTTCAGATTTGCAGGAGAAAGTCGATCAGGGTCCTTGTACAGCAATCACGGCTCTTTTGCAGTACTTCCTGCTGGCCACGTTTGCCTGGAACATCCTGTATGCGGCTCATGTGTTTTTCCTCATTCGAAATGCCCTCAGCGGTCCACCTCGAGCTTTCCGCACCATCGCCATGACAGTCGGCTGGGGTACATTTAAACACACTGATATTAAAAGTCATGACAGTTTGATTCTGTTTGCATACATAGTTTATATTTAATAGTAAAATTCTGACTGATACTGATTTCATGTTATTGTATGTTAATATAAAAATTCTATACTATTTAGTTAATATACTACTATAACAGTAAATAAACGATCATTTTAAATGCTATTTGTGAATTTAGGCTTCACAACATTATAAAGTACAATATGGAAATGGATATTCTTTTTGAGATTAGCTGAAGATGACATTTAACTGTTATTCATTTATTGTTATTATTAAAGATTAACTTTGAAGTGAGCAAAAGTAGCCTAATCTCAAGATATAAAATGAGAAAGGAGCATGAGGATAATCATATCATATTTATAATAACCATTCTGAAAAATCACATTCATATATAATATGTCTAGGTCTGCCTGCTGTTATTGTCGGCATCTCGCTGTCCACCACCTACAGCTTTAGGAATCCTTTAGGTTATCGACAAGAGGAGTTGTAAGTGAAAAATCGCTTCTATCGCTTTATCCACCTTATATTCCATATTGCCCCGCGGAAGTATATATTTTCCTGTTATGTGCAGAGCTTCCACTTCTTTAGCCACTAGAGTTAAATAGCTAGAAGAATAACATTCAGTAAATGGGAAACACTCTTCCCAGATAGCACACGTACATCTGCAAGATGTCTGTTAAAGATCTTTAAAGGGGTCATATGATGCGATTTAAATTTTTCCTTTCTCTTTGGAGTGTTACAAGCTCTTGGTGCATAAAGAAGATCTGTAAAGTTGCAAAGACTAAAGTCTCAAATCCAAAGAGATATTCTTTATAAAAGTTAAGAGTCGACCACACCCTCCTAAAACGGCTCGTTCTAACACGCCCCCACATGTCTACATCACTATGTGGAAAAATTTGCATAACGCCACCCAAATGTTCACGCAAAAAGAAAGAAGGCGTAACTTTTATTCCCGGCGGGCCGCGATCTGCCATGTTTGGGGAGATCCTGTGGGTTTCGTTGTGAAAGCAAAACTACTTGTTTGGCCTTCCAAAAGAGGACACGACTAGAAATCAGTGGTTAAGTTGTATTTACAACACTGTTCCAGAACAGTTCAACCCAAATATTCAGATGTGTGCTGCGCATTTTATGGAGGATGAGGACTGTTTCCTGAACCAGTAGCCTACACTGCGTCTGTGGCACAAAGGCTGTTTCTATAAAGTTGGGCAGTTCCAACTTTGCAAGGACAGTCTGGCGCTTCTGACTCACAGCCTGTAAACTGTAAAGTTTTTTTATAATTAAATAATTTGCCAATGATGATTCAAACGCGAGTTTTGAGCAGTGTAGAATCATAAACATCTTAAAGACATTTTCTAAATGTCTATATGACATCTAATAGGAAACGTCCTATAGATGTATTGCAGATGAGCAAACACTCTAAAAAATACATCTTGCAGATGTAAATTAAGATAGACGTCTCCGTGATGTACGTGTGCTATCAGGGTTTACACTGCAAACCTACAAACCATAGTGTTTATGATTACAAAAATAAATTAAAATAATATGATTGCACATCAGTTTAAAACATCAAGCAGCATAATGGACTGTTTTTGCACTTTTACACGAACAGTTTTTGACACCGGCAGCTCACATTAAGGTTACAAATGTGGTTCTCCCACACAAAAAATATAGCGTTTTATTTGTAGTATTGGGTGCAAACAAACTATTTTTAATGTAGAACATTACTTACGCATTCCCCAGTATTTCTCGTTCTTTATTTCTCTTGTTGTAGCTGTTGGCTGGCGTCTCTGGACAAGGCGGGAAGGTTTGATCCGAAGCGGCCGATGTTGTGGGGTTTCTTGCTCCCTCTAGCAGTCATGTTGTGTTTTAACACATCTCTGCTGGTCTACTTCTCTCAAACCATCTGCTGTGCGAATCCCAACCTCAAGAGGTACGTAACTGAACCGTGACCGAATGGTCCATGTTTAAAACAAAGTTCAAGGTTAATGTAAACTTAATTGATGCTGTTAATAACATTCCTTTACTACAATATAATCAGTTTTGGTTTGAAAATAGTGCGAATTCTTTCATGTGACCAGTATCTGAGGTGTAATTCTCAGAGTGGCAACATTTGCAGTTCTGTAATAGTTAATATTTTCTATATTAATTTAATGTTCATTTTGGTTCTTTAGCTCACGAGGGACACCTATGAAGAAGAAGATTTTGAGTAGTTTCTCTCTGGCTGTGGTGCTCGGTTTGTCCTGGATCGTTGGTTACTTTGTGCTCATCACTCATGACAAAACACTTTACATCATTCTCAGTGTGGTCTTCTGTCTCTGCAACACGACACAGGTGCGTTAATACACTATACTTATTATTATTTTGGATAAACTGACACTAGGATGGTATTTCATGTTCAGAAAAGATTTTTGTTAGATTTATTCAAGCTGATGTTTTAAGATATTATGTATATCTCTGTCTTGCATTGATTGGTGACTGACCACTACATTTTCTGTCCTTCAAAGGGTGTTCAGATTTTCATTTTATTCACACTGCAGTCTTTTCTAAGGGCAAGGACTCGATATAAACTGGATTCTAAGACTGAATCAAAGGGGGCGCCTTAAAAATAATGGACACAAAAAGAGGACAACAGACAATATCATATACAACTCTTTTATTATTATATTTATTTTAATTTAAACTATTATTTTGGTGATAGAACTATTTGGTCTGTGACATTTATTTTAATTTCAATTTTACTATCAAATTCATAGATCTCATACTGTCAAGTAAGTTGTTGAGTTTACAATGCAGACAGTTCTTTAACATCTACTTTAGCCTTCTACCATTTTTATTGACTTGCTTTAGAACCAATTTATTGATTTAAATTTACTTTGTAGTCATAAAACAATGATCGGGAAATGTAAGTGGTTTGTTTGTTTTATTTATTCTTTATGGCTCTCGAGGTTTCAAAATGGCGAACCAACACAACCTGTATTTAGCATATAGTTTAAAGTAGGGATGCACCGATACCACTTTTTCCAGTACTCGCCCGATACCGATACTTTGATTTTTGCTACTTGCCGATACCGAGTACCGATACCGATTTTTTTTATTGCATTTGTAAATTTTTTAATATTGGGTACAGAAACCAAAAGGGTGTGTGTAATGTTAGTTGGTTAACTTAATTTATTAAATAGATAGTCAAACCAAAATTTATTTAGACACCTTCAACTTTTCTCACATTATCAGTTTATTCGCTATTGTTTAGAAAATGGTATTAAAATATGAGAAGAACTCAGAGTTAAACTGTGTTAGAACAAATTCAGCTTGATAATGTTAGATAACTTTGATAGAAAGGTATGTTATAGATTACAATCAACCGAAAATTAGACAGCTGTTAGTATGACAATATTTACACAACTATCAATACTTAGTCGGGCAACCTTTAGCCTTAATGACTGCCTGTAGTCTCCTGGGCATGCTGTCCCCCAGCTTCATGCAAACCTCAACTTCAGTTTTTTTCCAGACTCGGTCTGAATAATCTTTGGACCCAAATTTTGTATCAATTTTACAGGTAGTCCACTGTATAAGCCCAACTTCTAACTCTGTACGTCCGTACTTGTCTTACAAGGTTATACTTTAGTTTACTCCGCTCTACATTCTTGCTACTACATTAATTGAATTTATCGAACACTACCGTGGTCCCGCGCTCTAGCCTACTCTAGTCTAAACCAGACTAAAACTGATACCCATCATGTAATTCAACATCATCGTCAGATAGCTCGATATATTTTCTGCTGTCGCACGGTGCCTACCTCCTTACTTTTCGTCTGCCTACACTTCAGACTTAACTTCATGCCCCCCCCTCACTCTCAAACCACAGACCCTAGTCTCTCTACCCAAGTTTTCTTGTCACTCTCACTGGTTAATATTCATGGCTCCGTGTATCATCAGTCCTTTAATTTAATCGCTTTAAGACGGCTCCATTGCTGCGGCTCAGTACTGTAAACCACGATGCGCGTGCTGTAATATGCGGGGAATCACTCGTTTAAATCTTTCTCACTGTATTATTTCAGAAATACGGAAGTCGCTGTTTGTCCTCTGAAGACGTTCCTGCGATTATATCTAATTCGACTTCATATACTGCAGATAACACTCATGAGCGCAAGCAAGGTCATGCTACCCGCGTAATCAAACCTCTGCATCGTATTTGTACTGGTCGCAGAATCAGTGGTCAGCCTCGAGCGCATTGTCCACACAGAGCTGCCATCGATTCACTTTTGCCAAAAAGTCGTGTATGCCTAAGGTTGAAATTAAATTATGTTTATAGTGAATGCCATAAATAAATGGTTTTATTTTTACGATTTAATTTTAATCCAAATGATGCTAAGTGAGTGAACATCAAAGATTACACCAATAGAGTCTTGCTCTTCCTCTCTCTCCATCTTCCCTATCCCGTCGCTAATTAAACTTGTACACTTGTTTTACACCTTAATTGTTTTTGGACATACTCCGCCCTAACTATCAATCCTTCCAGTGATGTCCTGTGACGAAAGATATACTTACAGACGTACCAATCGACAAGCTCGCACATCTTCTCCCCGCGCGTCCAGTCTCCATTCAGCGTGCTTTGTTTATCAGCTCGCGGACATCAGCTATACAGTCGTTAATACTGAATGTTTAACATTATATTCATTGCATACATATACTTCGTAGTATACATCCTTAACTCCTTTCTGCTGTCTGTTGTTCTATTGTCTGTGTTTTTTTTTTGTTTGAATATGGCGCTTATCACATGCTTTGTGGTATCGGCGTTTGGTATCGGGGAATTTTAACAAGTACGAGTACAGAAGCTCAGTATCGGACCCGATACCGATACCAGTATCGGTATCGGTGCATCCCTACTTTCCATGATGTTCTGTGATAAATGTATATCACGTCGACAGCTCGCGCATCGCGCCGCCGCTCTCTCAAGTCCACTCAACTGTGCTTTTGTTTTCATCTCGCGCACATCGCTATCACCAGGCGTTAACACTGCATGTCTAACTTATATATCATGCATACTATCCTTCGTAGAGACTCCTACTCCATGCGCGGTCTGGTGTGTCTGTTGTCTGTGTTTCCTTTGTCTGAATATGGCGCTTAACAGCATGCTGTGTGGTACGTTTCTGGTATCGGGTCATTTTAAAAACGCGTACGTTACAGGAGCTTCAGTATCGTGCATCCCCCTCGTTTAAAGTAATGGTTTTTATATATGAACACATTGTCATGGAGTCCCCACAAACGGGCAAGTTGAAGATCCAATCTAATCTAAGATCTAACAGTATTTTTTAAAAGAAAACTAAAGTCTGCCACAAGTAAGTCGCAGACGAACAACACAGGTGTAACAGGATAAGCCAACCCCAACAATGACGTCAGCGCCCTGTTTTATTCTAAATAAATAAAAATAAAAACATCAATCATTCATTTAATCAATAAATCAATAAATAGATAAATAAATAATAGGTTTGCATTTTAATCATTGATTAATAGGTTTGCGCTGATTAATCATTGTTTAACACACATTAATCACAGCACATTAAATATGTTTATCAACATCAACAAGCCTCTGACAAAAATACCAGCATTACCTAGGAAACACTAAAAAGTGCATACTGCTGTTGCTCGCGCCATGGAGCATTGTTAAAGTCACAGCTGAACCCTGTTTCACAGACGGCACTTTGATATCAGACAGCCAGTGATTTTTAAAATAAAAAAATCAGTTGGAGAGCTAGGTAAATATGACCTGGGGGGCACCAATTAACTCGCTCTGCCATAAATAATTTATTGTAGCCTATTCTTTTTTATTACTATTTCTCGTAATCGCTGCGGTATGCTTCCCTAACATGTCAAATTTCAACGCAGCGGGCTCCGGTCAGAAGTCTGTGGGATTCCCTGCATGTTGAAAAATGACGCCAAAGGGGTACCCAGTGCATTAAAAAATGACGCCAAGGGATCCTGACCAAGCGTCCATATGTGATCGAAGGATGAGAAGACGCGGAGTGAGAACGTGTTGACCCCAAACATTGACAAGATCCTTAACAAGCCAGGTGTATAAAGTACCTGGACCCGTAAAAAGGACAGTTCAGGGAAAACCTAGTAACTTACGACGCCAAAAATTTAAAACTTGTCATCATTTATTCACTCTCATGCTGTTCCAAACCTGTATGCAGGTACAGGCATCAGCAACGGAGAGCAAGGCCGGGGACAGACAGCACAGTTGCGGGTAGAGCCACTGAGGAACATAGTGTCTTCGGTTTCTCCTGCCATATGGAAGGCAGGGCCTACAGCAACTGGTTAGGATCAACAGGCAATCAAAAGACGGATGTTGGTGTTCACCATAAGGGGAAAGAAGCAGACAAAAGCAGGAATAACAAATCCTAAACTCTAAAACAAAGCCATTTCAGCATAAAAAGGTTCTTCAGGATGATATGGTAAATAAAAACTGTTACTGCATATAAAGAAGCATTTTTTTAGAGTGTAGGAAACCAGGAACAAGGAACAAGGAACTCAGAACAAGATGAAAATTATCTCAAGATAAAAGACCATGGACACAGGTGACTGCTGTAAATCTTGAATTGCAGCTGTAAATGAAACATCATAAAAAAAAAAGAAAAACATCCAAGATATGCAGGGGTTGGACAAAATAATGTGAACACATGGGAAATAAGCAATAGTTTATTATTAAGGTGTTTTACCACTTTTTACCACATTTGCCTTTAGTACAGATTTCAACCTTCTTAATTAATTAATAGATTAATACAACTTCTGAATAGTTTCTACTTGAATGTTGTCTATACAATAAAAGGATCTGCCAGTTGCTTTAGCAAAATTCTCTGTAAAACTGTCCACAGTGGTTTGATAATATTAAAGCTAGGGGATTTGTCTGGCCAGGGCAGATGTTGAGTTTCATTTTGGTGCTCCAATTGTCCAGGTTTTATGATCACGATACCTTTTCTGCATTTTAGCACTGTGATTCAAGTTTTAGCAGTTGCAAATCTTATATGGATGTTGTCTTCGTTAGGTTCTCTGTGGTCAGTTTTTGTGGAAGCATTATCTTTAAGGCGGATATTGAGGTTTTTCTGTCACTTTACTGCAGTAGTTCTTTGTTGGTTGGACTTACTCCTTCCTGGTGTTCAGTGGTCCCTTTCATTCACTTTCAGTTTTTAGACGCTTTTCTTTTCTGCAGATGAAGTCTTGTCATGCTTTGTCATAATGTTCTTAAAACACCAAACAATTGGGCTGTTAAGGTTACAGGTAAAAATATATATATATATAAAATAGCAGCTTTTTTTCCACTGTATCCTACAAAATTTTATTAATCCCATTACAATGGGTGTCACATTATTTTGTCTAGCCTCTGTATGTGCTGTGTGAATAACACAGAGTAATATGCAATATACTATTATTGTGCAGTGCTGTTATCTTTTTAGTTTCTCATTAACATTAGTTTGATTGTAAATGGATGGCTGTTTTCTGATGTACTGATGGACTTCCCACTCTAGCAATGATCCAGCCCTGCCTCTGCTTTATAAACCAGACAGGAACAAGAGTTAGTTAGTAGTTAGTTTTATAAATGTCATATCCAATACGTATGAAATGGACTGCTCTCTGCTGCTCTTAATCTTTACCTCAGGTAAGGTGTAAAATTTTGGTGTAGGATTCATTTTGATTATTTTTCACTCAGAAACTGCTAGTAACTTTCTCAAATAGTTACAAAGAAACTGAAATAAACTTTAAAAAAAAAAAAATGTTTGAAGTAGAAAATGGTATTTTCTTCAAAAATGTTTTCCAAGAGTAAAGCAACATGTGAATAAAGTTTGAGTATATTAATGATAATTAATAATCAGGTTATTTTAAACAATAATTTGTCATTATTATGTAAAAATGATCAGGTTATTGTTTACTACTACGCACAACAGTACCACAAGATACTTCCTGTGTTTTGTTTCTCTCTTTACCATACCATTGCATTTACTATATGCCATATAAACATAATATGGGGAAAAAAATTGCAACAATTTTTTACAAATCTTTGTAAAATATCAATAAACATTTATTTAACATACGTAAGTTTCTTACTGAAGGTAGTTTTTGATCTCAGTTTTTAGTGGTTATTGAAAATGAGACAAATTTGCTATTATTTTAATCTTCAATATGTCATTTAACAGTTGAGATATTTCTTTCATGCTTTTTAAACTAGCAGAAGTCATAAACTGGGTTTAAAATCCAGCACAATGAAGAATGTCAATATCAACATTTTAGGTGTTTTTTTATTATTATTAGATCAAATAGCATTTTAAGCTGTTATATGGGCTTCTTACAACACAATGTCATATTTTCTTTCCATTCTTTATGGGAAAAAGTATATACTGTATTCATGAAATAAAACCACATATTTGTACTATACGTGTGAAATTAATGTGGAAAAAAGATACTCTGAACCCAGAAGTGGATTTACACAAACTGCGAAAGTCAATAAGTAATATGCTCAGTTTATATAGCGCCTATCCCAAGCTCAAGGACGCTCTACAAGGTACACCAAAGCAGCAAATATTGATTACAAAGAAACTATTTCATTGGACATTTGCCCAATTCAATTACAAATAATGCAGTTGCACATAACACAGATTATGTAGAAAAGACAGAAATAGAAAAACAAAACAGACAAAATACACAATGTAAATTAGTGATAGTGTTGATTAAACAAATAAGTTTTAAGCTTTGATTTGAATTCACTAAAAGAGGTGACTGTTCTGAGTGCCAGAGGAAGTGAATTCCAAAGTTTGGGTGCAGTAACAGAGAAGGACCTGCCGCCCATTGAAGATAGGCAGAACCTAGGTACACAAAGAAGACTGGGGTGTCGAGGAAGGTAGAATAATCTAGAAGTAGTCAGAAAGTAGGAGGGAGCAAGACTTTGCGGCCGTAGAAGGTGACAAGAAATTTTGATTGCACCGAATAGATCAGCAACCAGTGAAGATTATATAGAATAGGGGTGATGTGAGCAGATTTTTTTGTGGAAGTTAATAATCTGGCAGCAGAATTTTGAATGTACTGCAGACGAACGATGGAGTGAGCTGGTAAGCCAGAGAAAAGAGCGTTACAATAGTCAAGGCGAGTGGTAATAAATGCATGCACTAATGATTCCGCATCTTTTCTACTGAGGAAAGGAAGAAGTTGCGCAATTCGACGTAGTTGAAAAAAGCAGCTTTGGAGAGTTTGCTAATGTGGTCATCCAAGGTCAGTGATGGGTCTAGAATGATACCTACGTTTCTAACAGTAGCCGATGGAAAAATAGAAATAGCATCAAGGTCAAAGCTAGAAACATCAATTTTATTTTTTATTAGAGATGGGGGACCAATTATTAAAATTTCTGTTTTACTCAAGTTCAGACTAAGACAATTTGAATGTAGCCAATCCTTTAGCTCACTGACACATGAAGATAAGGATGCCATCAAATGGGTAGAATCTGGTTGACAAGTAGTATATATCTGGATGTCATCGGCATAACAGTGGTATTTAAAACCATGACGACTAATTATTTGGCCAAGAGGCTGAATGTAGAGGATGAATAATAATGGTCTGAGAACTGAGCCCTGGGGAACATACTTTTTGAGCAAGACAGAGGGAGATTTGGAATTGTGCAGTGAGATGAAGTATTGCCTATCTGTGAGATATGAGGAGAACCAGGATAATGCAGAACCTGTGATGCCAACCTCTGCAAGGCGAGATAATAATATCTCATGATAAACAGTATCAAAAGCTGAGCTGAGGTCAAGTAATAAAATAATTGATAAACTGCCTGAATCTCCAGAAAGTAATAGATCATTGACAACCTTTAATAGAGAAGTTTCCGTACTGTGCCGTGAGCGAAAACCAGACTGAAAAATATCAAAGAGATTGTTGCGAGCTAGAAATGACTGCAGCTGAGAGGTAACAGTCTTTTCCATGATTTTAGATACAAATGGCAGGTTCGAGATTGGACGGTAATTGGATAGATTTACAGGATCCAGATTCGTTTTTTTGAGAATAGGAGTAACAGCAGCAGTCTTGAGTGAGATAGGAACAGTGGAAGAAATGAAAGACATGTTGATGAGGTGTGAGATTGGGGCAGAAATAACAGGGATACAGTGTTTCAGGAGAAAAGTAGGTGCAGGGTCTAGTCAGCTTGAAGAGGAATTTCGATTTCTGTATTAAATCAGCAATTAGAGATGGATTTGTTAAGGTAAAGGTAGTCAATAATTGGGTTGACTGAGTTTGCTCACATTTAGAAATAGTCGGGTCCTCATCAAAAGTCCCACATAAAACATCTAACTTTCCCTGAAAGTGGTGCAAAAAAGTACAACACTAATCTTCCGATTCATGTTGGCTGATACTATGATTTGGTGCCTGGATTAGTTTGTTTACCATGCTAAATAGTGCTTTAGGCCTATTTTTAGCTTTGTTAATGATGCTGGAGATATAAGAAGAGTGGGCTGCATTCAAGGCAGTTTTGTAGCTCTTGATGTAATCAGAATAAACAAGATAATGGACAGTTAAACCTGTTTTCCTAAAAAGATGTTCAAGTTGTCTGCTTTCCCATTTAGAGCCTTTAGCTCGCAGGGCGTATATCCAATTTCCATGTTGGGGTTAGAGCCAATAGTGACCAAAAAAATAATAATGAGCCTTTGAGCTATTGACGTGTTGGCAATTGCCATAGGAACGCCAGCCATCGGCAAAACCACGTTAGCCAGAACCACAATCATCGCAGCATTTACAAAAAGTTCACTGAGAGGAAGGCTACCCGACCAGACATTAAGCCAGTAGACCAACTGACAAGAAGAGTGTTACCTCACCTGACAGTCAGTCCAATAGATTGAGGATCGAAGAGGTAGAGGGCTCGCCAAAAAGTTCCCGGCGGCAACAAAACATGCCACGTTGAAGCAAGGTAGTAAAACACAGAACACAGAGTAGTATCCAAGAAACCAGAGGGATTCACAGCAGATCCAACAATAGTCCGAACAGTAGTCCAGTAGTCCAAAACGAAAGTAGTAGTCCAAGACGGTAGTCCAAAAAACGTAAAGACCCGACAATCAGACAAAAAGCAAACATAGATGTCACAAAACAAACAAACGCCCAGCGTGGAGCGGCAGCCAGAAGTGTGCACCTGCCTTTTTTTTTTTTTGCCAAACAGTGTTGTGCTCTGCTCTCCACTACTAATTTGACTACATAATGCACAATACTAAACAATATAAACAAATAAAAACAAATTGCATAAAGGGGACTGTGCAATATATGTGTGTATACAGTGCAAATATGTAAATATGCACAGTTACTATCTAGAATGTATATGTTTAGTATGAATGAAATTTAGACTGCTCTCTCCCGCGGCCTCATGATGGATAGTAAAGTGTCCATCGAATGCACACTTCAGAATCTCACTGGGTCATCCGTGTACTTTTTGCCTACTGTTTTTTTTTTCCTTATGAATTTGGGCATACTACTCTTTAGGCATACTTTTTTTGGTAACACTTTAGAATAATGGTCTAGATTAACTAAGCAGTAAGTAGTAGAAAATTTAGGACAAAGGTAGTTCCTTATTAGATATTTGATAATTACTAAAAAAAGTATATCCTCATTGAGAACTACTTGCGAACTATGACAAATTAATAAAGAATAACCAATTAATTTCTAATCACAACAGCAACGTCTTAAAAGGGAACAATTGGGTTCTTTGTGGAAACTAATTTATGAATATGATATCCCCCAAATAAGTCGGCTACAGTTTGAAAATTGTGACTACTACTCTTACCAAAAGATGGATGTTCTCTGTTTATTTCACACAAAAACATAAAATAATAATAATAATAATTTATTAAAACATTGTTAATAATTAGGAAGTGATTGAATTAGTTCACAATTATGAGCTCTAGTTTGTGTCAGTTCAGTATGTTTCCGACTCCAAAAGACCTATACTTTAGTGACAGTAGGCTGGGGAGGACTTTTCTTGAATATAAATAATGATGTTCTCTTGACAAAAAAATTCACATCCTTAATGAAGGCATTGGCTGCGTTTATATTGTGTTAAGCACAAAACCACATATTCCAGATTACAGTGTCTGGTAAAATACCACTAGTGCCTCACACAAATGTATGTCAGATATAAAATATGTTAAATAACTTATTAAATTACTTAGTAATTACTGAGTGGTTAAGGTGTTTTTCACTTTAAAATAATGGTCCAGATCACTAGTAGTTCCTGCAGGCTGACAAGGTAACGCTTGAGTAATTAGTGAGAGGCTAATGTATTTTTCACTTTAAAGCTAAAGTGCTACTAAGGAACTACTAGTGATCTGGACCATTATTTTAAAGTGAAAAACACGTTAACCCCTCAGTAATTACTCACAAGTAAATTAATAAGTTATTTAACATATTTTATATCTGACATACTGTACAGTCATACATTTGTGTGAAGCACTAGTGATATTTTACCAGTAGCTTGTCAGCATCACTTCTTAATTATTAATATTTTTAAGTGAATTTTCATTTTTATTATTATTCTATGTTTAAGTTTGAACATCCATCCTTTGGTAAGAGTAGTAGTCACAATTTTAAAATGTAGCCGACTTATTTGGGGGATATCAAATTCATAAATTAGTTTCCACAAAGAACCCAATTGTTCACTTTTAAGATGTTACTGTTGTGATTAGTAATTAATTTGGTTATTCTTTATTAACTGGTCATATTTCCCAAGTAGTTCTCAATGAGGATCTTTTTTTTAGTAATTATCAAATATTTAATAAGGAACTACCTTTGTCCTAAATTTGCTACTACTTACTGCTTAGTTAATCTTGCTTCTCTATTAGTTAATAGTATTAAGTTAAGTGTTAATGTAGTACTACCTATTACTTCCTGCATAGTTACTTGTTAACAACGGACCATTATTCTAAAGTGTTACCCTTTTTTTTTTTTTTTTTGCCTACACCCTTATGTAGGGGATAAATTCGATGTCAGACACGGCGGATACACAGTCCCATACACCCGCGTAATCCCACAATTACTTTTTGCTAGTTTCAGCCCGACGCAGTTGTCATTTTCACGTCCTGCTCCACATTGTTTAAATAGCAAATGCATTTTTCAAATGCATACGTCAACCTATGACCTCCGGGGTAAGACATATGATGTTTGTACAGATGTTTGAATGTGACCAAGAACGACAGGAGATAAATGAAGTCCTGAGGAATGTTTTTGTAGATTTTATGGTCCATTCCCACATCCGGGGGGTTTACCCATCTGGGGTCCGCATGCTCAGGTGTCCGGTTGCTGTCTGTTATGCTCTCTCTCTCTCTCTATGGGAGATGTGAGAAAGTTATTGGTTTTAAGGTCAGAAAAAGAATAAGTAGTCAATTCTAACAGATCATGAGAACATATCACAATATATGTGTGTTTGTGCTTGCACATATAATATGACGGTTGTATAAAATAATTTAAATAAAATATATGATATGACTAATAATGAAATTGGGGATAAAACAATAAATAAAGAAATACAATTCCTCTTACATTTTTCCGTGAGACAAAGTCATCTTCTTAGCGCAGATATGACCGTTCCGTGAATGAGAGGTTTACAAAAATTGTGTGCCTGTTAAGCTGGAAAAAGCGACGCTCGCCAACGTCTCTCTCTCTCCTCTCTCACTCATCTCTCTCCTCTTCGCTCTCGCTCTCACATACACACTACACACACCATACATAGTCTATCTAAATGTGGACATACACACTCCTATTTTTTAATCTATAGCAAAAAAGTAAGAAAAAATTTTTTAATTATATATTTTACAAACTAACACTAACCCATCGCAGAAAAAATTACATCTTACCAAATAAATAAATACACAGTTCGATAAAATGGCCCATGCAGTGTCAAGATGTTCATGCTCCTCTCTTGGTCACTTGGCCACTGCAGTTTAGATTAAACAAGTACACAAGCACACATTCCATCATCCGAGTCTTATTTTCTTCTTTTAAATTAAATGAAAATATATGAATTAGGCGATCGCATATGATATAAAACAAAGCAAAACATTTACACTAGTTTTAGTCATCACAAAAAATATAAAAACGTTGTTAACCGTTCTCGTTTGAACCATTTTCCCGGGTTATATTTTGTTACTCCAGATAGAATAGGGTGAATAAACCTATCGTCCGGTGGCTTTTCCCTCCAGACCCCAAATACTTCCAAACAGATCTATCGGTGCCCCTTGTAAATTCAGCAGATGCAATTACCCAGAAGCCTGTGGGAAAACCCCCAGATGTGGGAACGAACCATAAAAACACAAAAACATTCCTCAGGACTTCATTTATGGTTTCGTCACCGGACAGAATTGTACAAACATCATATTTCTTCCCCCGGAGGGCAAAGGCTGACATCGGAATTCCACATATGCTGATTTACACATCTGGATGTCATTAACAGGTCACGGGGTCAACACGACGTGGGTGGTTGTGATGCGGGTGGTCACTACGTGGGTGGTTGTGATGCGGGTGGTCACTACGTGGGTGGTCGCGACGTAGGTTAGCCTCGCGGGGGAGGGGAAAGGTCAAAAGGTCAAAGCCATAAATATTTTTGTCATAACCTCCCTGGTACTGACTACTCGCGACACTTTGCTTATTACACACACAGGATGCGCAGCAGCACACATTTTTAAAAGGTCAAAATTTAATTACTAAACTGTACAAAGACTTATTATCTGTGTGCATAAATATCAAAATACTTGCATGTCATAATGCAGAGTCCCCACCACCGGTCCGTGGAAGAATTGCTACCCTGGGATCGCAAGAACATTCTGGTAAAATGTATTAGATATACACTCTGTTAATTTATATGTATAAGGATTGTTCTACCTTGAGTTTGTATTTTCTTGATGCGATTGCTATAGCATAGAAATGTGACAATTTCATGTTAATAAGTAAATGAAGATTGCTCTGATCCGTAACTACATATCTCTACCCTACCCGTCATCGGACACGCATGTGATTCCAGATTAATTGCCAATTTACAAACATACAGCACTTTAAACCACAGAAAGAACCAAGAAAGAGAGCTCCATTGCGTTACTCACAGTGCTGTTCTCGCACACAATCAAAGCGTGCACAAGCATAGAGACGTGTTTCAGACAGCGCAGAAATACCGAATTGTGTATACACTTAAAGTTTACCTATGTCAAAAAAACTTTTTTTTCTTGCTTATCCGAAAAATGTAGATCTGTGACAAAGGACGCCCAAAAACACCCCAAAACACCCCATTACTTATTAGAGAACTAGGGACAACCCTTTTAGAAAGCTCCTGCGGCGATTACCGGACCTTTTTCCCAGTCCGTAACTAGCCAAAAGGAGATTCAGACACGACCTAAGCGCAATTGTGCCGTGAGCTTTAGACCATGCACTTAGATCGTTAAAATAGGGCCCTGACTCTTCCTGTCTAAATCACCGTTCTATCCACTATCTCTGACATTTGCATAGTATTGTTGCATTTTGCCCCCTAGAGGCAGTTACACAGAACTTTCAAATTACTCTACAAACATTCGTGCTATGCTGCAACCTGGTCTGGTTTAACCTTCTGATGCTGTGTTGTCATTTTTGACTGAAAATGTATGTTTTTTTGGAGTTTTCTTTTGCGTTTTTTTTTTTTTCAACTTCTTCGGATGGGTACGAAACTTGTGAAGGTTTTTGGCACCTGCTATGATGATCAAACAAGCAAAACACAAACCTTCAATAAAACATGGCCATGATTCAAAAAGTACATGGTCTGAAACAAAAGTCACACTGTACTGTTCGCAGTCAAAAATTAGAAATTATTGGCAATTAATGAAAGCAAATGTTCATTCTATGGAAATGTTTGGCGGCACCAAACAAAATCCCCCCCCCCCGTCCCCCCCCCTGTTTTTTAGATATCATCCTCAAAATTTTGAAAACCACTTTAACTGGAACACCACTAAAGTTTAAGTTGGAAATTTAATTTTCAGGTCTATGCTCAAAAAGTGGTCAACAAGTAATAAATTGATCATAACTATTCCATAAATATAATATAGTGCCATAAAATCCCCTAAAAATACAAAAAAACAAAAAAAAAAAAACAATATCAACTAAAATATAGGACATTAATTTCATTGAAATAAAACCGTTCGGTCACTTTTGACTACCATGCGAACAGCACCAGAGTGTTAAACTATAAAAGAGTACTCAGCTGAGAGATAAGCTGATATATGTGTGTGAGAAAATATCATATATTGTGTTAAAAAGTAAATAAAGAACACAGCGCATGAGAACAGTTCCAGTCTGTTTTTATTGGAGCTGCATCAGATAAGGCAAATGATTAATGTGCCTAAGAAGTCTCCTTAGCTGTTATAAATTCACTGTAAACATCTTGGGGCTTATTGCTTTATTAAACTCACTCACTGATGAAAAATGGCAAAAACATCATTCAAATTTGAAAAATAATTAGTTTTCTTGTCCCTAATAATGAATATTATGCAAAGGAAGCTCTTTTAGTATGATCTGCATCCGTATTTAACTGCTCATTCCATCATATAATCAACAATAACTATCAACCTATGAAACAAACTCACTGAGACTAATGACACTTTCTTTTCCATGCATTATTTTATTATATCCATTATGTGTTTACAGACAAAACATATACAACAGTGAAATTGTGCCATATATTCTCTGACTTGTTTTGCAGGAACTTGAGACAGTGACATGAGCTCCTCTGACAGAACCTTCACTCTTATTGGTTGTTGCTCTCAAAAGTTGCACAGGATTTGCAAAAAGTTAATCATATGTCGCCTACATCCTGTCGCCAATTACTGTCGCTCATAACGATAGAAATCGCCAGCTCTCCACTGAAATGAATCAATGGATCATGTCGCTGCATGTTGTTGGCGGTGTGAACGGGGCTTTAGTCAGACTGGGTTTTTCTGTCTAAGCAGTCAGTTCTTGGCTGAAATATAAGTTGGCAAGCTGGCCCAGATTTAGCAAGACTAAAGGTCGGTTTGATAGTTTTGTCTGATGTTTTGTCTCTGTGAACAGCTGTTTTTGAGAAGACTTGGTGTCTAAATACTTCAGAGAGCACCACCGACACATCCGACTACAGCACCAGTACAACATTCAGCACCTTGTACACAACAGTGACCGTGCCGAGTCTGGTGTGTGAAAACAATGGTATCTTACAAGACGGGATCTGCATCTGCCCAGATGATTGGACTGGAACTACCTGCAACATTCGTAAAACCCATTGAAAATATTGCATGATATGCAGACTGAATAATCTTGTAAAGGTTTTAAGGTTACTAACAGTCTTGTTTTTTTTTTACAGAAAATTTCTGCCCTGAAAAAAAGCCCACACCAACTAGCAAATTCACCTTTCCAAAAACTGTCCTAGGCCAGTTTGCTTCCTCCGTAGAGAGATGCCCACCAGAAACAACAAATGGTACGTGTCTCTCTACTAACTTCCTTTTTTATCACAGTATGCAATAATAAATAATATATTATTATATATATTATATATATTACAGTTGGGTACGGAAAGTATTCAGACCCCCTTAAATTTTTCACTCTTTGTTATATTGCAGCCATTTGCTAAAATCATTTTAAGTAAAAAAAAATTCCTCAATGTACACACAGCACCCCATATTGACAGAAACACAGAATTGTTGACATTTTTGCAGATTTATTTAAAAAAGAAAAACTGAAATATCAAATGGTCCTAAGTATAAGACCCTTTGCTCAGTATTTAGTAGAAGCACCCTTTGATCTAATACAGCCATGAGTCCTTTTTGGGAAAGATGCAACAAGTTTTTCACACCTGGATTTGGGGATCCTCTGCCATTCCTCCTTGCAGATCCTCTCCAGTTCTGTCAGGTTGGATGGTAAACGTTGGTGGACAGCCATTTTTAGGTCTCTCCAGAGATGCTCAATTGGGTTTAAGTCAGGGCTCTGGCTGGGCCATTCAAGAACAGTCACAGAGTTGTTGTGAAGCCACTCCTTTGTTATTTTAGCTTTGTGCTTAGGGTCATTGTCTTGTTGGATGGTAAACCTTTGGCCCAGTCTGAGGTCATGAGCACTCTGGAGAAGGTTTTCGTCAAGGATATCCCTGTACTTGGCCGCATTAATCTTTCCCTCGATTGCAACCAGTCGTCCTGTCCCTGCAGCTGAAAAACACCCCCACAGCATGATGCTGCCACCACCATGCTTCACTTTTGGGACTGTATTGGACAGGTGATGAGCAGTGCCTGGTTTTCTCCACACATACCGCTTAGAATTAAGGCCAAAAAGTTCTATCTTGGTCTCATCCGACCAGCGAATCTTATTTCTCACCATCTTGGAGTCCTCCATGCGGGCTTTCATGTGTCTTGCACTGAGGAGAGGCTTCCGTCAGACCACTCTGCCATAAAGCCCGACTGGTGGAGGGCTGCAGTGATGTTGACTTTCTACAACTTTTTCCCATCTCCCGACTGCATCTCTGGAGCTCAGCCTCAATGATCTTTGGGTTCTTCTTTACCTCTCTCATCAAGGCTCTTCTCCCCCGATAGCTCAGTTTGGCCGGACGGCCAGCTCTAGGAAGGGTTCTGGTCGTCCCAAACGTCTTCCATTTAAGGATTATGGAGGCCACTGTGCTCTTAGGAACCTTAAGTGCAGCAGAAATTTTTTGTAACCTTGGCCAGATCTGTGCCTTGCACAATTCTGTCTCTGAGCTCTTCAGGCAGTTCCTTTGACCTCATGATTCTCATTTGCTCTGACATGCACTGTGAGCTGTAAGGTCTTATATAGACAGGTGTGTGGCTTTCCTAATCAAGTCCAATCAGTATAATCAAACACAGCTGGACTCAAATGAAGGTGTAGAACCATCTCAAGGATGATCAGAAGAAATGGACAGCACCTGAGTTAAATATATGAGTGTCACAGCAAAGGGTCTGAATACTTAGGACCATGTGATATTTTCAGTTTTTCTTTTTTAATAAATCGTCAAAAATGTCAACAATTCTGTGTTTTTTTCTGTCAATATGGGGTGCTTGTGTACATTAATGAGGAAAAAAAAAAATAACTTAAATGATTTTTAGCAAATGGCTGCAATAAAACAAAGAGTGAAAAATTTAATGGGGTCAGAATACTTTCCGTACCCACTGTATAAATATAAAATAATTTTTTTAATAATGTTTTTCAGCTGGCATGCACCAGGCATCAGCCCTCTGTAATATAACTACTCACTTATTTGATCCTCCGAACATTCTCAATTGTAGTTTGACCCTGGATGCCATTAATGCATGGGTATGTAATCTATGCCTAATGATTGTAATATATAGTCATTCAGCCTGATTTTTTCATAACTGACTTTTTTTTTTTTTTTTAAATCAGGTTTCGGATGATACTCATGAACAAAACCGGGGAACTTAGCCTCCAGCACCCAGATCCTCACATCCATACCAGAACGGCTAACACCCCACAACATCACAAATGCAGCTCAAATAACCAACATCCTGCTTTCTGACCAACAAACTCCACAAACTACGGTACTTAATAAGCCTTAAGCAGATATTAACATTTAAAGTTACTTCATTATTTTAAAGATACAACATGTAAAGATATCATAATTTTAATAATTTTTCCCATTTTCTTTTTGTAATCTATAGAAAAGTAACTGTAATCTGATTACAGGCATTTTAAAATATAATAATATAGCTGCAAGCAGCGATTACCGGGGTTCAAGCACTTTAGGTCTTAAAGGGGACAAACACAGGCGTTCTGCCAATATCATTTTAATCTTGAGTACCTATAGAGTAGCACTGCATTCTTCATATCTCCGAAGAGTCTGTAGTATCAGATTCTTAAAAAACAGATACAGCTTTACGCTTCTCTGAAAACAGTTGAGCTCCTGGCGAAGGAAGTACAACCTTTGAGTGGGGTCAGTAGAGGTGCAGTTGTTGGTGTACCGGGAGAAGAGCAGTGGGGAGAGCACACATCCCTGAGGGGCGCCAGTGCGGAGAGTGCGGCTGTTTGCAGGAATTTCTCCAGTTGCACTAGCTGCTGCCTCTGTCAAAAGCGAGATCCACTGGACAGATAGAGCTAGGAAAAGAGAGATCGGGAGGCGATGGGATGATGTGTTGGAATTTTTGTTGGCCAACTGAAGTCCACAAACAGGATCCTCACATAAGTGCCCGGTTTGTCCAGATGCTGCAGGATGAAGTGCAGTCCATGTTCACCACATTTTCCACAGACCTTTTTTGCTCGATAAGCAAACTGCAGGGGGTTCAGTGATGTCCTTCAGACAAGCTAACATAGGGGAGTTGATGGAGGTGTTAAATGGGTCCTATTACAGGTGCATCTCAATAAATTAGAATGTCGTGGAAAAGTTCATTTATTTTAGTAAATTCAACTCAAATTGTGAAACTTGTGTGTTAAATTAATTCAATGCACACAGACTGAAATAGTTTAAGTCTTTGGTTCTTTTAATTGTGATGATTTTGGCTCACATTTAACAAAAACCCACCAATTCACTATCTCAACAAATTAGAATACTTCATAAGACCAATAAAAAAAACATTTTTAGTGAATTGTTGGCCTTCTGGAAAGTATGTTGATTTTTTATTGTACATGTACTCAATACTTGGTTGGGGCAATCAGCCTGTGGCACTGCTCAGGTGTAATGGAAGCCCAGGTTGCTTTGATAGTGGCCTTCAGGTCATCTGCATTGTTGGGTCTGGTGTCTCTCATCTTCCTCTTGACAATACCCCATAGATTCTCTATGGGGTTCAGGTCAGGCAAGTTTGCAGGCCAATCAAGCACAGTAACACCATGGTCATTGAACCAGCTTTTGGTACCTTTGGCAGTGTGGGCAGGTGCCAAGTCCTGCTGGAAAATGAAATCAGCACCTCCATAAACCTTGTCAGCAGAAGGAAGCATGAAGTGCTCTAAAATTTCCTGGTAGATGGCTGCGTTGACTGTGGACTACAGAAAACACAGTGGACCAACACCAGCAGATGACATGGCAGCCCAAAACATCACTGACTGTGGAAACTTCACACAAGCAACATGGTTTCTGTGCCTCTCAACTCTTCCTCCAGACTCTGGGACCTTGATTTCCAAATGAAATGCAAAATTTACTTTCATCTGAAAAGATGACTTTGGTCCACTGTGTTTTCTGAAGTCCACAGTCAACGCAGCCATCTACCAGGAAATTTTAGAGCACTTCATGCTTCCTTCTGCTGACAAGGTTTATGGAGATGCTGATATCATTTTCCAGCAGGACTTGCACCTGCCCACACTGCCAAAGGTACCAAAAGATGGTTCAATGACCATGGTGTTACTGTGCTTGAATGGCCAGTGAACTCGCCTGACCTGAACCCCATAGATAATCTATGGGTTATTGTCAAGAGGAAGATGAGAGACACTGGACCCAACAATGCAGATGACCTGAAGGCCGCTATCAAAGCAACCTGGGCTTCCATTACACCTCAGCAGTGCCACAGGCTGATTGCCTCCATGCCACGCCGCATTGATGCAGTAATTCATGCAAAAGGAGCCCCTACCAAGTATTGAGTACCTGTACAGTAAATTAACATACTTTCCAGAAGGCCAACAATTCACTAAAAAGTTTTTTTATTGGTCTTATGAAATATTATAATTTGTTGAGATAGTGAATTGGGTGGGGGTTGTTAAATGTGAGCCATAATTATCACAATTAAAAGAACCAAAGACTAAACTACTTCAGTCTGTGTGCATTGAATTTATTTAATACACGAGTTTCACAATTTGAGTTGAATTACTGAAATAAATTAACTTTTCCACGACATTATAATTTATTGAGATGCACCTGTATGCTATTTACAAAGTCGTCTGATTTTGTTTTGGGGGTGTACTAGAACAGTCTCTCATATTAGGTTGTTCGAAAAACATATCATATTTCACATTATTTTACATTATTACAACACCTCTCTCCCCAGTCTGGCATGAACTGCTCGAATAGCTCCTGTATCAAATGAAAGCCCGCCTTCTAAAACACGAAATGTGCTGTGATTGGTCAGCTGGACCAGTGTGTGCTGTGATTGGTTAGCTGGCCAGTGTGTGTTGTGATTGGCAGCACTCGGCGCCTGGTCGGGAAATGTCATGCCCCTTACCATAGCCGCCTGTGAGCTTCAGTGTAAATATTGCGTCAAAATCAAATAAATTTGAGCGTGATTTAAACCCAGATGATAGAAACCACTCTAAGTTTGTCTGCCTTGGGAAAGCTAGCATGTCTCCCACATAGTGATAACACTCGTTGCCTTCTCTAGTGCACCTCAACCAGGTGCCATCCCATTCGTCGATTTGTGATATACAAATCCCGGAAAATATGAGTTGATAGTTCAAACAGTCGTTTGTTGTGTTTTTGAAAAGTATGCCTTTGAAGTGGACTTTGAGCTTTGTAACTTTGCAGATCTTTTTTATGCTCAAACAGCAACATTACAGACTAACTAAATTTGAAAAAGTGAAAGGCATAATAGGACCCCTTTAATGATTGTGTAGAGAGATGGTCAGAATGGTTGTGCATGGTATAAGACGAGGACTTTCAAATCAGCAGCCGTCCTAGAGGCAAAATTGTTTAGAATGAGGAGATATATCATATGATATGAAGATCAAGTATATGTGTGCAAAATTTCAGGGCATTTGCCACAAAAATACAGTGTTTGCAGCTTTTTGACAGTTATAGAGCCACAGATGGGATGATCTCCATAAAAGTTTGCATGCTTCTTTGCAATGGCACGTCGCACACACTCAGCTGATTTCGTGAAGGTCTAGGCCAAATTAGGCCCGAAAAAGTTATTTTTCAGCCCTATAATGTGATTTGCCATAGAAACACAGTGTTTGCAGCTTTTTGACGGTTAGTGGGCCACCGATGGTCCGATCTCCATAAAAGTTTGCATGCTTCTTTGCAATGTCCCGTTGCATGCGCTCAGCTGATTTTGTAAAGTTATGAGTTTTTGTTTAGGAACAATATGCTTTTGGGCACACTTGGCCACATCCGTTTTCAAAGGACCCAGTTATAGCTGTCCAAAAAAACCTAGGACTAGTTTGCAAAAGTATTTTTTAATCTTAAATAATTAACAAACGATTTGATTGACAGCAGTGGTTCTTGAATCAAAGTTGTTCAGAATAAGGATATCTATCATATGATATGAATATTGTGTGTATGTGTGAAAAGTCGTGCAATATACAATGGTTTACACACTTGAAAAATGCAATATCGCCACCTTGTGGCTGATTTCTTTCAAAAATCTCACAGACAGACAGCTGTGAGATTTTTGAGATTTTTTGTTTTTTGAGATTCAAAAGTGCCTTGGCACTTTGGACACAGAAACTGCATGAGAATTTTCAAGTCAATCGAACTAACGGATGTGTAGTTATAGACGTTTTTGTCCTGTTATAGCGCCACACAGTGGCCAGACTCCACAATCTTTTCTCATGTGACCTGAGATTGAGGTCTTAGTAGGTTTTTCCAAAATATCCGAAAATTTTGCCAGAATTTTAATGATATAAGACACTTGAGTCTGTGACAAGCAGTTTAGGAGTCATGAGCGATTTTGTACTTTTGATCACTGTAGCACCCCTGTCAGGCCGATTGGGGCAAGCCTTTGTGACGTTGCAGACGGGGTGGGTACTACCATTTTTAAATGTAAATGATTAGTCTAAAAAAATATAGCAAGTCATTATTTACTTGTCTTTTTCATTCTCTCGTCACTCTGTTTGCAAAACTTGTATATCTGATTGTTTTTCATAATTTGCATGTTGTCATTTCCATATGTAGTGTAAACATTGCATGTCAGTGTCAATTTTTTTAAACTTCACATGAAATAGACAGATATACTAATTTGACTAATCCAGGTACAGCACAGAACACTATACATAATGACATGTAATACTGAATACCATCCACAATTGTCTTGAGAAACATTTTCTTCTTCGTTGTGCAGGATATTGCCGTATCAGCAGTCGCTACAATCAGTCAGCTCCTGAGCGCAAGTCATGAGATGTACTCTTCTGTTGACCATACTGCAATTTCTGAGTAACAAAACATTTCACACTTGCTGATTTGTCACTGACAGTACCATCTAATGGTATATGCAAAATTCATAAGCACTCTATTTTTGTCTGACTTCAGATTGTGTTTGTTCAGACTAACACAGACTCTACAGAAACTCTCTCTGCGTGAGAATCCAAATCCATTGTTGGTGCAACCGAAAATGGCAGTGCAGTCGCTGAAGGGACAAACGCCAATCCGACGAGTGCAATTAACCTCTTTTAAAGGCAAGTGTTTGAAGTTTGTACAAAAATAATAAGCGGCAAAACCATTTCAGAGTTGATAATAATGAGAAATGTTTCTTGAGGAGCAAATCAGCATATTAGAATGATTTCTGAAGGATCATGTGACACTGAAGACTGGCGTAACAATGCTGAAAATTCAGCCTTTTCATCACAGGAATAAATTACAATTTAAAATATATTAGAATTTTAAATTGTTATAACGTTTCACAATATTACTGTTTTACTGTATTTATGATCAAATAATGCAAACTTGGTGAGCATAAGAGATTACTTTGTAATTGTTCCAAACTTTTGATCGATAGTGTACTGTATATACTGTAGGAGTAAAGCTGTTATAAATATCCTTTTAGCATATTAGCGTGCTTCTAAAAGACATACTTATCTTAATATTTCCAGGGCTGAATGATACCTTTTTACCTGACAGAATTATACTGCATATAACAGAGGCTGAGTTTTCCAAACATATAGTTGACCTTCAAATGAATGTCACATTCAGTGAAGGTAAAGCTGGATTCAGACTCTACTCTACAACTTTACTTTTCCTTTTCTTGTATTTTGTAATTCTTCCACATTAAATTATCTGTTGAGAGTGATATTTTAATAGTAACTATCTCACTTTTTCTTTAGATTTTGATAAAGATATTGGGTTTGTCCTCTATGATAATGATCAGTTCTTCCAGTCAAAAAGCTTTCAACCTTCTCTGGATACCAAGAGAAGAGTGATATCTGCTAATCTTCAAGAAAATTCTGGAATTGATCAGGTTCAGTTTGCAGTCACACCATCGGTGAGCAGCTAGTCCAACATCACACTTCTTGCTTTTCAGCACAGTTGTAATTAAATTAGAAAGTATGCAATACCATCCCATTTCACTTAAATTTTCAGGCCATACTGCTGGTAGGAAGCCATTTTCTACATTCTTTAGAATAAAGGTTACATTTCAGGAACCCTTTTTGATTTCCCAAAGAACATTTCAGTGAACAGTTCTTAAAGAACCACCTTTTTCCACTATAAATAAACTTTTGTGGAATGGAAGGTTCCACTGATGTTAAAAATTCTTCATGGAACCATCAATGCCAATAAAGAACTTTTAATTTTAAATGGGTCATGAAATGGAGAATCAAAATATTCTTGATATTTACATATATACAAGGTTACAATACTGCAAGTTTCACAACTCAAAACTAGCTCCCCAGTTAAAAATATTAATATTTATTTTCTACCCTTCTGAAATGCCCAGATTTGACACCTCTTAACATGCATCATCGCCGTATGTAATCAAGTATCCATGTTCATAACAGCTCATGTTTGTTCATTAATCATAACAGCGATGTGCTGTTAGATAAAGATGTTGAGTAAGACTCTCAAAATCAGATGTTGTTCTGTCAGTGGACGGAAAGAAACTCCAAAAACTTTGCATAGCCTTCCTAAAGATCTGAGCCTTAGAAATGCATTGCTGAAGTGGCATTAGAAATGCATTGCTTCAAAAATCCTAAAAGTTTCTTTATTTTAATGTTTAAATTAGACTTTGAATAATAGATTTACTGTGTGACTCTACTGAACAGCAGTTAAACCATTCAGTTTAATCACCACTGTTAATGCAATGCTTTCATTGACAAACACACACACACCCAGAGAGAGAGAGAGAGAGAACGTCTCGGGTTACACATGTCGTCAAGATGCTGCGTCCTCTAGCAGACACTTTGGGTACTGCCGCCAGCAGGACCGGTGTTTGAAGCACGTGTGAAACAACTCCAATCCCATTGGCCCACGTAGCCTGTGATGTCACAATCGGGCACCCGTAAGTATAAGTGGGCACTTGCCAAACACGTCACCAACTTGGTTTTCTGAAGGAGATGTGAAAATAGGCAAGCCCTAGGCATGGCAAGGGGACGCAGAGTATCGTTCCCTCTCGGGGAACCATGGTTACATGTGTAACCCGAGACGTTCCCCTTCTAGGGAACTCAGGTGCACTGATAACTCGGAAAAATGGGGAACCAAGCTAATCAGGTGGGACATCCCATTAACCAAGCTAAGAACACAGCTATCCTCAGAAGGCTATGTTAGAATGAGCCAAAGTGCCTCAAGCCCAATGTAAGCAGTGTCTCTTTGCGCTCACCTGCCTCTGCACCCAACTCCTAGAGAAAGGAGGGGCACGAGTGACCATGCTAGTCTTCTGATCCTGTCTATGATCCTCAGATCAAGATGGACCAGTCCCCTCAGAGGTTTTAAAGGAAGACTTGGGTTGGCAGGGAATGAACTTCCTGTAAGGCAGCGGACCATGCCTTCGCCTCCCTGAACTTCTCCACCAGTGCCTCAGTGAAGGAGCCGAAATGCCCGGAAGGCATCAGTGGAGTATCAGGAAGAAAGGCTTTCACCTCTCTCCCGATATATCCGCGGGATTTAATCACACATGCCCCTCTAAAGCCAATATTGCTTAGTGGTACGAAGAGCAAAGTCTGTGGTGCAGTGCAGTTCCTCAACTGCCTCAGGGGACAAACGCTTGCCCTCATCTAGGTCTCTGAGTAAGTCAGCTTGGTAAGATTGTAATACAGTCATTGTGTGCAAGGCTCCACCAGCAGACGACTAACTCCACCAGAAGACGACTAACTCTGGGAGAGAATGCTCCGCATCTGCCTTTCACGTGAACAGACTAAATCAAGCCTCTTAGTGGTGGCACCATTACTCCCAGCATTTCCCCATATGCGGGGCTGGAATTAGGTTTGCAGGATTCAGTGTTCACACTATCATCGCCATCGTCAACCACATCCACACCTTGACTCTCACTAGATGAACGCAATATAGCGCTATCCGCTGGATCCAGTAACCCAAGAGAAAGAGCATCTGGCTCCCGCCGTGTGCTCGAGCCTGCAGTGGAAACTTTCAAAAGGTTCATACCCTTCTCAAACTTTTCTGCAAGCTCAACCTGTGAACCCCGCGATCTGAGCCTTCACCGTGCCTCGGCTACAGTGGCACCCAAACCACGAGATGCAGACGCTTGTCGCTCATCCCTCAAGAAGAGGGACAAAAGCAAACTGAGCTTTCTCATTGGAAATTCTCACAACGAGCGTATTCAGAGCCCTCAAGCACCGAACACGCGTGCTCCTCACCAAGACACATAATGCAGAGATCGAGTGTGTCCTCGGGTGTCAGAAACCTCGGACATGGAGGAACACACTTTCTAAAATGCTCACTTGCCTTGGCTTCTCCATAACGCCTTCACAGGCACTGTCAAACAAATGATTCCTGAAGACAACAAAAGTTGATGATTTGTTCGGTAGATGCCCTCTTATACTTCCGGGCACCCGCCTGTGACATCATGGGCTACATGAGGACCCCTGAGTTAGCCAATCACAGCAGTCTAGTTCACATTTCTTTCATGTTTTTTTTTCTTCCCGTGAGAATGGAAAATGATCATTTTTACAAATATTGAACCTTTTTTGGTGAAGCAAAACTAACTTTTTAAACGAACCTTGAGAAATATTATAAAATGTTTAAAACTGCATTCCATGACCCCTTTAAGAGTGTATAGAACTATACTGTGATGTTCCTCATTATCAAATACATCGACACAGGTCCATACAAGTATGGTGTTGAAAAATGAATACATTGTTGAACTTTCAGGCCGATTCGACAATGTCCCTCAATGACTTTGCCTGCGTGTTTTGGAGTTACGATAAACAGGACTGGATCACTGACGGTTGCACCAAAACTGAGAATTCCTTGGGACATGCAGTTTGCAGCTGTAAAAAACAAAAAAATGCTAACTTTGCTATTCTGATGGTAAGATGTATTTACATCAAGATGTAAATACCATTTATATTTGAGTTAAATGGATCAGTAGAGTCTATGATGCTGTGAAGTCATTTCCACTAGAATCTAATGCAGGTGTCATTTTCTGCAGGCATTTGATATCAACTATCAATATTCTGAAGCCTTGCATTGGATCAGCATCACCGGCTGTGCTCTGTCTGTGGTGGGACTGTCTGTCACAGCATTGTACCAAATCATAACCAGGTAAAAGTTTACACTGTTACGCGTACAGCTTTTTGCTGTGGTGAAGCAGTTTTTTTCATATTCATACACATGCCATAGGAAGTCAAGAGGAGGCAGCCCTACTCTGCTAGTGGTGAACATCTGCTTGAGCATGACGATTTTCTACCTTCTCTTCATCTTTGGCATAAACAACCCCGTCCAACATGTGAATGTAGCAGAGGTGTCTGGCGAGAATATAGTTCCTGAGTCTGATCACCACAAGTACTCAGATCAGGGACCCTGTACGGCGTTTACAGCTCTGCTTCAGTACTTCCTGTTGGCTACGTTCACTTGGAACACTCTGTACGGCATTAATGTGTTCCTGCTCTTCAAAAACTCAGTGTCTGGAACACCTTCATGGTTTCCACAGGTCGCCATGGCTGTTGGATGGGGTAGGAGATATTGAACGTGCACAAAACACTAATGTGCTATTTAATTTATGACTAACTTCTTAGTAAAGGTGTTCAAATAGGCTACAGTATGGGTTAAAATAATATATGGTATTAAATGGTATAAATATTCACATTTGTATTGCTGTTATGCCAGTGTTGTGTGTGGTCCCATACAGTGCAAGTGTGGTCCGATTCATGGGCAAATGACTCTTATGAGCCGGTTCTTTCAAAGGATTGTTCGAAAAAACCTCACCAGCCGAAGAGCTATGAGTCTTCATTGAATGAATTGAATTATGTCAAAGCAGTTACTAATTCAACATCTGGCCCATTTACAGAACTGCAAGTTATTTTTACTTTCAGTGATGTCTATGGTGAAATGCAGCAATATTTGTTTCCTGAATGTTCATGAAACTCTGCGTTATTACCGTCTGATTGTGAGAAATTGAATCTTGTGGCATTTTCCTACCAGTGTGATAAACCAACCAATTTAGAAATCACTCCTCGTGCTCAAACTAAATTAAAATAGTCTTCTATATGGTCTTCTTCTGTAATCACTTCTATATTGTTATTAACCAACATTTTAAGGAATATCGCAAAATATTGCTTAGTTCGTTCTCCCACTGCCATACATCCTGGGTATTAATTGCACAACAAACATATGACTAAACCTTAACCATGAAATAATGTCTCCAATATGCAATGCCATCAGTGTCTATAAAGCTTTTCCTGTTTAGGTTTGCCTGCTCTTATTGTTGGTATCTCATTGGGTTCCACCTACCGTGTGGAGGAGCCTTTAGGTTATCGACAAGAAGAGTTGTAAGTAACAGATATTTTTAACTTTAAAGATCAACTTTACTAATTTATTTTTAATTCACTTTATTTAATATTATTACATTGATTTCAGACATTTTGGTTCAGTTGTAATTTTTTTCTTTTCTGCAGTTGCTGGCTGGCTTCACTGGACCACAAACAAAAGTTCAGTATAAAGAAACCCATGCTTTGGGGATTCGTGCTCCCTTTACTGATCATGCTGATCTCAAGCACAGCAGTACTGCTGCACTTCTCTTACAAAATCTGCAGGACCAACCCTAACTTAAACAGGTGTGTCTACTTTGGGACCAGAAAATATCAGTAATCCACCAGATTTATGAGAATATATTTCACCAATAACACACCGTTGCTGTTTAGATCACGTAAAACTCCTCTGAAGAAGAAGATGTTGAGTAGTTTTTCTCTGGCAGTGATGCTCGGCTTGTCTTGGGTCACGGGCTACATTTTGCTAATCTCTCAAGAAGAAAATCTCCAATTGATTCTCAGTGTGGTTTTCTGTCTCTTAAACGCAACACAGGTGGGTTAATGCACATTGCACAAACACGCACAAAAAGGTTATAATGAATTGTCAATGCTTCTATATTCATTACAAGTTTTTTTTTTCATTTCCAAAGGGTGTTCAGATATTCATTTTATTCGCTCTGAGGCCTTTTTTAAACTCAAATCCAGCTATTCTTAACTCTCTGCATGCCCCAGAAATAGGCTTTCACAATAAAGTATTTTTTTTATGGAAAAATAAGAAACCAGAAAGCAACGAAAGCTACAAAACCACAGATATTGACTCTCCCTGACAGGCCATCAAAGGTAATAATACATATCACAATATCTAAACAAATACAATATACAAACCACCCTTTCCTTATAAAAAACTCTTCTTTAGATCCGGCGTAGATCGTTGGTGAGACTGTGGTCTTCACCTCAGGAGTGATATACATCATGCAGTGAAGGCTCATTAAATGAATGAAGACAAGGAGGAATATCAGCTTTAGTCAGATATTTTCAGAAATTGTCATTAGGAGCTTTGTTCTTTGGGCTTTGTTCACACTGCACACAAATTTGATTTGGTTTTAATTTTCACTCTTTATGCAATCTGACCTGTTTATTCCAAAAGTATTAGTGCTATTCATTGCCTAATGAATGTCACATAGTTCAAGGAATAGTCTAAAATTAAATTTTGCTGAAAATTTACTCACCCTCAGGCCATCCAAGATGTACTGTAGATGAGATTGTTTCTTCATGGGAACAGATTTAGAGAAATGTATCTTCACATCACTCGCTCACCAATGGATCCTCTGCAGTTGAAGGTGCCATCAGAATGAAAGTCCAAACAGCTGATAAAAACAAAACAATAATCCACAAGTAATCCACTCGACTCCAAATTATTTATTACTCTGTAAATTATATCTGAGCATCATATTTATAGTGATCCTTGAAATGTCCCTCAGATGTCTGCAGTGCATCATTGATCTACAGTATGTAGAAAACAATATCGGCCCTAGAACAGAACATTGAGGAACTCAATTTGCAATGTCTGGAAACTGTAGTTCAGTGTGTGCAATAATCATAATACCAGCTACACACATCTACAAGAAGCATGTAAAACTGCACTCTTGTTTAAATGTAGGGTTATTTTAAATAAATAATGTGATGGAAACATCGTGAATGTTTTTAAAAAAAATTTTTATATATATTAACTGCTTTTCACAGTAGGAGTTCTTGGCCTTTTCATCTCACTTTTTCTGCAGAGCTGCGAAAAATGGTGTGAATAAGTCAGTAGAGCACCAATATTTGTGCCAAACAGTGGATTATATCCTTCAGAGAGTCAAAGGCCAACACAAAACCAACATGAGGAAAATGTATGAAACCTTATTTGATGGAATCAATCTACATAAAAAATTATAATAATACAAAATCAAACCCTCTTGAACAGAATCTACACATATTTTTATATTTCTGTTCAAAGTTGTATTTTGTTATTTTAGATTTAGTTATTGTATTACATCAAGTTAAACTAAATGAAATTGAAAAATTTTTGCTGAAATAAAAGTTCATATTTTTGTTAACCCTCTGGGGTCTGAGGGTGTTTTGGGCCCTGGAGAAGTTTTGACATGTCCTGACATTTGTGCTTTTTTCAGTAGCTAATAAACATTTTAATGACTAAGTTTAGTAGCACCATAATCAGCACAAACTGGGCTACAATAATATGTGAGCAGCATGTATGTATGTGATTGTGTTTTTGAGAAAACAACGTTTATGCGTGCTTAGTGAAAAACTAAAATTTTTAAGTCATTGAAATAAGGCCATAAAACACATACAGGAACATTTGATCACAAGACTTTTGAGAACTGATATTGAAGTCTAGAGTTTTTGCATCAGAATGCTGTGAAAATCATCTTGTTTACTCACTCACATAAAACATATATTGATTTAAATTTTCTACGACACTTTTTGTGTAGAAAAGGAATATGCGAGGGGCGTGAATGGTCATGTATAATGAGTGATTCACACCTGCGAAGACAAAGGCCTGCATAATGAGCTGCATAATGAGGCTTTCAGTAAGGTGTGTGACTGAGATGGAATTGCTACAAGAAATAATGAGGAAAAAGAAATGTATCTATTTTTTGTTTGTAGTTTATATATATATATATAATTATCACATCATTTTGGGAATGTGTGCATCAAATGGTCTTAGCTGTGGTCCAGGCTCTTATGCGGGGCAGGAATCTCAGAGCCTGTGGAACATGTCAACGTCAGTCACTGGTTTCCATGACCAAGTGGGCTGTTTTTTGCTTTGGCTCTCTTTGCAACAGGTTCTTTTGTTATTCTCACATCTGAAATAAAAAGCAAGCATGCTGTTTACACAATAACTACATTATTAACATTATTGTGATTTTCACTGATACTAGTACTAATTTATCTAAACAACGAACACAATTACCACATAGCAAACATATTTTACTGTGTGGTAAATAAATCAAATGAAAGTAACATTTGTAAAATAGTGAATGCACACTTACTTTAAGATTCTGAATGGAGTTGAAAACTGAATGAGTGTCCCTTTACTGTGAGAGATGCAGGTGAATGCTAGAGTGGTGTACTCCCCACAGTACCTTAGTCTAGTATGCATACTTCATGAGAAAACAAAATGCCAATTCTTACATTTTAACACTATCAACCACAAATAATATTACCACATATTCTAGGAATAATACAATTACTATACTGTGCACTTACTCAGTAGGATTTTCCAGCAAACTCAAAACTGAACGACGTGCGTGTGCCTTTCTTGTGCAAGATGCCGGTGATGCAGCCACAGTCCTAAACGAAAATTAAAACAGTTTCAAACATTACAGCGTCATTACTCCATAAGACACGGGTATAACCATTCACAATATTTTACACCAGAGCGATATTCTGACAGAGCTTAGTTTCATTCATAAACACAAGCATGCGTTGTATGTAGGCCTATACAATCCAAAAACTATAGTTATAAACATATATGGCTATATTCGTGAACAGAGAATATCCTATCACAGTAAAGTTTTGACTAATCATTCTTACTGACATTAGGCTAATAACATTATAACTCATATTACTTTTATATTGTATTTCTGTCTGCTATAGAACATAAAAAAACATCCTGGCATCGTGACATTTAGATGCTGTGAATGAAACTTCATAATGTTTCACTTGATTATACATTTAGTCAGGAATTATAGTTTGGAGAAAGTCTAACTAGTAAAATGTGTACAAGTTATGTGAAACTAATACAAGTAGGTTAATAAAAAAGACTTACTCATGTTTTTTCCTGAGGTAATCCAAGGCTTCTTGAGGTGAATTCTGTGTTATTCCTCTCAGCGCGACGCGAACAGTACAACTTGCTACTTTGTTTGCTGTGATGTGGGTGTTTACGCGCCGCGCGCTTCACGTGGATGATTATAATATCAATAGCGCTCAGCGCGTGGGCGTGGTCACATTAAAGATAATGAAGGTAGATGTGAAAAACTGGACATCGCGTTGGTTCAAATTTATTTATTTCAAATAACAGAAGTTTAAGTAACTAATAACTAATAACCCTGTAATACATATTGTGTAAATTTATCACATTGTTTTAAATATTAAGGGTAAAGGAGTTTTTTTTTCTTTGTTAAAACATATTTAGTTTGTTATGAAAGATTCTCTGAAGCATCAAAAAATGTTTAACATATAGTGCCATATTTTTAAAATAAGGTGGCCCCAACTCTGTTGTTTTTTCATTTTAATGTTCTTTCATCACTATACTGAGTATGTTGTAGGTCTGCAGTATTGTGGTTTGTTCAGTTTGCTCGCTTTCATGCTTACAACTGTGATTAAAAAGAAGATCAATGTACACTGACTACGTTCAAAACTTGGGCACTATTCATTTTTTTTATTCATTGTATCCATTGATACTGTTATTTGACAAGAATGCATTACATTTGCCAAAAGTGACCATCAAGATATTTATAATGTTACAAAAGATTGTATTTTATTTTATTTTCAAATAAATGCTGTTGGTTCGAAGTTTCTATTCACCAAATAGTCCTGAAGGTGACACTGTATCATGTGACAGAAACGCTGTTGACTGTTGAGGTGGCTCATTGGAGTGTGGTGTGTGTGTGTGTGTGTGTGTGTGTGTATATATATTTTGGTGTGTGTATTATGGCTGTCAATATATAACTATATATATATATATATATATATATATATATATACTATATATCTATATATATATAGTGTGTGTGTTAACCCGTAAACAAAATTCTACAGGTATTGGGTTTATTTCTATTCATTTAGTAATTCTTTTTGTTTTGCTCTAATACAGAGCTAAAATGTGAGTGAATTATACATCATTACATTGATGTAAGCTAAATGCGCATATGCCCCTTTAAGAGCGCGATCTAATGTCAGGTTTGATTGCTATACACATGTAAAAAAAAAAGTGGTATTAACGAGCAGTTAGGTTTCCTTTATTTTCATTGGTTGTATGTGTTAAGTCCCTCCCTCCCGGGAAAATAGAAAATGTGAGTGGTTAATACGGGGGGAGGGGGAAAGAGACGTGCAGTGGCTGAGGAGAGGGCTGATCGGAGCGATTGAGCTGACAGATTGCAGAAAATACAGTAAACCAATCGATAGATCATCGTATTAATACTTTGAAGTGTATATAGTGTGTGTGTATACACGAGTGTTTGAGTTAATTCTGTTGTTTATATTTGAATTCTGAGTGATTATATTAGTTTTTTCCATTATTGTGTTTACGTAATTCGCTTGTAAATGGAGCTGAAACAAACTGTGCTTCAAGTTATCTTCAAAAATAACTCTCAAAAAAGGACAAAAGGACTGAAATCTTTGTGAATTCATCGTGTAATCATCCCGAGGGAGACCAGATAGCGCCCCAGATCACGTGAGGTCTGGGGTTCCTCTGGCTGTGTTGGAGTGTGACCCACATCGGCCGCCAGTGACAGCGCAGGACGAGGATCTGCGAGAGGCCTATCACGGTGTTTCGCGATCATTTCACAGTTCATAAAAGAGTCCAGGTACCCTTGTTTGCTTTTGTTTTACACTCAGGAGAGTGAAGAGGCCAGTTTTCCATTTCCCAGCCACTACGTTCTCAAGCCACGATTCAGGCATGCTCCGGGGTGGGTTGTGAGAGTGTGCGTGTTTTAACTGTGTGTGTGTCTGTGGGCCCAAAGTGTTACCTATCAGTTCATATAGTGTGGTTCAGCGCGCTTGGGAACCGTGAGCATTCAGAGTGATATTTTGACACCCAAAGTGAATTATTTTGTACATTTAATTTCAAGTGTGTTAGTTTGCTCAACTTACTAATTCAAAGTGTACTTGACACAGAGCTCAATTCAGTAATTCTGTAATACGGTAATTCTCATATGTGATATTTCCCTTTTGGGGTTAAATTGTACCAAACTTGATCAACTTTATTGTGTAATACTTTGCAACTTGAAATTTCAACTTTCTACTCTTTTGTTTTACTTTAATTAAATTCTTAATATTTATTTTATTTATTCAAAATAGTTTATTTTTGAGTGTGTATATATATGTGTGTGTGTATTAGGGCTGTCAATATATTAACATTTTTAATCTTAATTAATCACACTTTTTCTGTGATTAATCGCGATTAATAGCACACTTCATGAAATTAAGCTTGGACCATTTTATCTTGTTTCAAATGTTTATTTTGTCATAATTTGCTATATCCAGCAAAGTAACCAAAGATAACATTGGGGCGCATGCACAAGTGCTGACCCAGGTGCTGGCGTGTTCGAGTTTGTTTGTTTTGTCTTATATTTTATTTCTGATGCTATTTTACTCTTAGATTTTTAGAGATATGATTTTTACATTTATTTTGGTTTGGATTTGGAGTCTAAAATGCGTCGTCGATCGAGTTATTGCACTGGAGGCCGAAGTGGAGTTGGGAAGTTTGAGAAACAATGGACTAATGAGTAAAATGACTTGCATCCGCAAGGATTTACTAAGTCTTCGGTATAACATGAAAGTTCCGCCGAGTCCTCCTTGTGATGTTCCTCTTGAAATGATTTACTCTCCACAAACAACGTACAGGAAGAGGAAAAGGAGAAAGAGAGGTACTAGAGGGGAATTCGGAATCGACTTAAATGACGAGGCAGCCGTTTTCCTTTGCCCACAATAACTCTAACTAATGCCCGCTCACTTAAAAACAAGATGTCTGCAATTGCAGCACTAATGAGATATAATCGAGACTTCAAGAGAACGAACTTGCTTTGCATTACTGAAACATGGCTAACGGAGGAGATTGATAACATAAACCTCGAGGGATATTCATTAATTCGACTGGACCGTGACAGCCAGATATCATTTAAAAGCTTTGGAGGAGGACTGTGTATGTTTGTCAACGACAGCTGGGCAACCAATACCACGGTACGTGGAACCTATTGTTCAGCCGACTACGAATTATTATCTGTTTCATTCAGACCACACTATTTGCCTCGAGAGTTTGGACAAATCACTGTTATTCTGGTCTATGTGCCTGGGCCAAATTTTTCATTTGCAGCCGAGGGCATTGCTGCCAGCTACAAAATGGCGTTGCGCAATTCAGCGGACGATCCAGTGTTTCTTCTTGAAGATTTTAATAACTGTGAAATATCAGCGGTTTTGCCGAACTTGGAACAGTATATAACTTGTCCGACGAGACTGAACAAAACCTTAGATAAATGCTTTGGTAATGTGGACAGTGCTTATGTATCACGGTTACATCCACCACTAGGACGTTCAGACCATAACGTCATCCATCTTCTTCCAAAATACAGGCAGATGTTAAAAAGGACTAAACCTGTCATCCAGCAGGTGCAGTCATGGACTAAAGATTCAGTGGCAAACCTTAGAGACTGCTTTGAGAGCACCGATTGGGACTTGCTTTTTAATGATTTTAATTGTTGCAATGATCATGAGTTGTTGAATGACATGATTACTGGTTATATTAACTTTTGTGCAGAAACTGTGGTCCAAACTAAAAACGTTAAGAGTATTTCCAAACAACAAACCCTGGATTAACAAAGATCTTAAACAATCTTTAAATGAGAAGACAATTCGTTTTTAAGTAATAGACACAAAGTACAAGAGCTCAATCAGAGTCAACGAATATAAATGAGGCGCAAATCATTATAAAGGGAAATTGATAAGACATTCCAAGTGGTAATGTCAGGATAATGCATGGAGGGACTAAACATAAGATGGTAGACACAGAAACAAAACAACTGGCTGAGAGACCCCCCTACATTTGTAAATTTTAAATGTTTTTATTCACGATTTGATAATAATATAGGTGTTAATAATGTGAATAATGATACTCTCATTGAATCTAAACCTATGAGAATAGAGGTAAGGGAGGTTACCAAAGTGCTCCGTAGAATTAAAACACACAAAGCCACCAGTCCAGATGGCCTTAAGGGCATTGTATTAAAAGAGTGTGCAGAACAACTTGGGCATGTTTGTACTAGGTTGTTTCAGGTCTTTTTAGATTATGGTTTTGTACCAGCAGCATGGAAAAACACCACTGTTATTCCAGTACCTAAAACTTCTCAAGCCAGAGCTCTTAAAGACTTTCGCCCAATTGCACTAACATCTATTCTGTGCAAGAGCATGGAGCGTATATTATGTAAAGAATTGATGTCACAAATTAAAGGCTTTGTAGATCCATTACAATTTGCTTACATGCTTACAATTTGTCAATGGAATCTCATCTGATTATACAGTCTTGAATTCAGGGTTACCACAAGGATGTGTGTTATCACCTCTGCTTTTTTCTGTCTATATTATTGAATTTCAATGTAAATTTCAATTCTCACCCTGATCAAATATGCTGATGATTTGGTTTTAATCTTTTGCCAATTGGACATAAATAGTTTAACTTATTTTGAGTATACTGAGTCTTGTCTTGTTCAGTGGTTTGATGATAGTCACTTACAATTGAATATTGAGAAGACAAAGGAACTATGCTGTGGGAACAAAAATAGGATCGGTACGGCTGGTGTCTCATATGAACAAATTACTATAAAAGGTGTAAAGGTAGAGCAAGTTTCAAATTTTAAATATTTAGGTACAATCATTGATGACAAACTCTCATTCCAGGAAAATGTGGACCATATACACAAGAAAGCAAGACAGCGTTTAGGTCTACTCAGGAAACTAAGAAATTTTAGCATTGATAGGAGGGTCTTAACCATTGTTTATAGATCGATGATTGAAAGTATTTTAACATATAATATTGTATCATGGTATGGCAATTTAACAATGAAACAGAAAAATAAATTAACACGAGTAATTAATGAAGCAAATAGGATAATCGGCCAGAAACAGAGTACAATGCAAGAGCTGTTTTTACACTTTATGGAAAAAAGGCGATCGCAGTATATTCAGACCAAACTCATCCCCTTCATTCCTGGTTTGAGGCCCTTCCTTCAGGGCGCAGGCTGCGTATACCGCTGGCTAAAAAGAACCTATATAAAAGATAATTTGTACCATTGGCGGTGACTGTTTTAAACCAAATTCTTAATTGAGGTATTATCATGAGGTATCTTTCTGGGTAGGTGTGTGTATGCATCTTGTTGTCATATTATATAATATATATATATAATTATTATATTTTTTTTTTTTTTGTGATATGTATGTGTGGTATTATTTGTTAGGATGTATTTTCTATGCCAGTGTCAAAGATGAATTTCTGTTCAGGAAATCTGTACAGACAATAAAGTTAAACTAAGCTAAACTAAACCAAAAGATTGAAGGGTGATTCTAAAAAAATCTGTATTTTCTGCAAGCTTTTTCAAGATAAATTGAGATGTCTTTCGAAAAAAGGACACTTAGAAACTCCAAAAGGACACCAAAGAACCAAATGATATGAGCCCATATAAGCACATATGAAATAAAAAAAAATCTGAATTTTTTTTTAGTATGTGTACAGTGCAACAGCAAACAGCTTTTTTACATTTTAGAGAAGTCAAGTTGTGATACCGAACAGGACCACATGGAGATGCCAAAAAAACTAAACCAACCGCCTGCTGACTGCATATATCTTCTACAGTACACGGATCCATTCAGTATTACTAAACACAGCAACATACACATGACAAATCTAAACATTATCGTGAATGTGTGTGGAAACAACATGAATGTACGGAAATATCTGTGCCTGTGCATAAATACAATGTACAATCAGTGCATCAAGAGCACTCATACATGCATTATTATAACGGACTCATGCATGCTTACTGTACTTTACGACTCCTGTACGCCACCGCAATCGTCTTTACCTTGTTTGCAGTCTTCATCCATCAAAACTTTACTAGCGAGACTGGTTATCCAGTCGAGAAATGTAGTTTGCGTCTCATCTGGCCATACAGCGGTGGGATGTGTTGACAATCCGTTCAGTCTGTACTTCACACAGCGCATGTGACGTGTAAGAACTCGCGCTCTTCAGAGACAATCACAGAATATGACAGAGCTCGTGTTTTAAAGCGAAACACACTGGAATGAATAATTCACTGAAAACGCAACGTGAGTCTCTATTATCTCCGCCATCTGATGTAATCAGCCTGGTTTTCTTTATATTAGCGCTTTTTTGGATGGATTGTTTGAATGCATTCGCTTACTGGATCATTGGACTGAAAACTTTTCCGGAGTTTAGCAGCTTACAATGATCTGATTGCAAGCAGTGAAGCATAATTAGAATATAAATTGTGCTTCAGTAATTTTGCTTCAATTGCGTTAAATTATTTTAACGCGTTAAGGATTGTAAAATTAATTGCATTCGTTAATGTGTTAACGTTGACAGCCGAATGCATCGTGATTCTTTCTTGAGTCGATTCTGAGCTTAGTTTTGAATGGCAGATGGCACTGCATGCTTTAGAAACAGCCATACTTTGCTTGCTTCCAGTTCCTTACACATGCACCATTTTAACCTAAAATAATCATTCATAAAGTTCAAAAAGTTTGAAGCGAATTACAAGGGTGTTCACAGTGGGCTGTGTTTACATTAATCTCGCGTCATGAAAGCATTCTGAGCTGAGGTGAAATTAAAGTTGCATGACTCAGCCGAATGCACAAGAGCTCTTTAGCGCTCTTCGTATGTATGTGTGTATGTATGTATGTATGTGTGTGTGTCTCTGGAAAAACCAGAGACCACTCCAAAATTATCAGTTTATCTGGTTTTTCTATTTATAGTTATGTTTTTGAGTAAAATGAACATTTGTTTTATTCTATAAACTACTGACAACATTTCTCCCAAATTCCAAATAAACATTGTCATTTAAAGCATTTATTTGCAGAAAATGACAACTGGTCAAAATATAAAAAAAGATGCAGTGTTTTCAGACCTAAAATAATGCAAAGAAAACAAGTTTATATTCATTTTTAAACAATACAATACTAATGTTTTAACTTAGGAAAAGTTCAGAAATCAATATTTGGTGGAATAACGTCTCGGGTTACGTACGTAACCCTCGTTCCCTGATGGAGGGAACGGAGATGTTATGTCGTGACGATATGGGGTCTCACTTGGGAGCCCAAACATCTCTGAGTTTAAGAGATTTTGCATGCTGAGCCACTCCCCGTGCACACGGGTAAATAAGGTGACGGCGTGCATCCACTCATTAGGTTTTACGCTGAGGAGCCGAGAACGTGTCCCGGCAACAGCGAATGGTTCAAGGTTGTGGCATGGGGACATAACGTCTCCGTTCCCTCCATCGGGGAATGAGGGTTACTTACGTAACCAAGATGTTCCCTATCTGTCGGTCACTACGATTTATGTCATGATGACATATGGGGTCTATGGAAAGTGCCTTAACCTGAACCCAGTCACAACCCTGTGGTGCTGCAAATGTTGACAAGCCATAGCGTGTCAAGACAAAAGCTACTCTTAAGGTTGTAACCTTCCTAAAGCCCCAGCGCAAATTCACTGACCTTGATACCAAATGGTGAGTACATCGCTGCTGGATCAGGCCAAGCTGATGTTGCGTCCACAAAAAAGTTTTTCGAAGGGATTTCAACCTTCAGTGAAAGATTGCTTTAAATCTTTACTATTTGTTCTTTTCAATCTAGCAGAACGATGGGGAAGCAAGCCTTAAGGAAAAAGGTCGCTACGGAGACCACATCCTACCCGTAGGGAGGTGACATGTGGAGATAATGATATGGACTGACACTGTGATCGCACAACTCCTCTCTCAACCGGGCCATGATGAGGCAGTGGTCGAGATAGTTGAGGATCCTGATGTCCACTTCCCAAAGTGGGGCAAGGGCGCCCTCTGTGACTTTCGTGAAGACACGAGGTGACAGGGACAGCCCGAAGGGGAGGACCCTCTATTGTCATGCCCGACCCTCGAACGCAAACCTTAGGAACGGTCAGTGACGAGGAAGGATCGAGGCATGAAAGTACGCATCCTTCAGGTCGATCGCTGCAAACCAATCCTGGGCTTGAACGCTTTTGATAATATGTTTCTGCATCAACATCTTGAACGGGAGCTTGTGAAGGGCCCTATTCAAGACTCACAGATCTGAAGTAAACCACCTTCCTCATCTCGGCTGGAGGGACCAGCTCGATTGCATCCTTCGCCAACAGGACAGCAATCTCCTCGCACAAGACAGGGGCGTCTTGGACTGCCACCAAAGTCCAGGAGGAATGCCATTGAACTTGGGAAGTCGCCTGGCGAACTGAATTGCGTAACCGAATCAAACCGTCTGAATGAGCCAGCAGGACGGGTTGGGCAGCGCAAGCCACGCTCCCAAACTCCGTACGAGTGGCATTAAAAAGCGACAGTCAATGTACCTGCAGTGGTGCAGTGAAAGGGAGTTGTGCTCGGTGGCCCAGAAGGCATCGTGTTCTGAGTCATCACAGCAAAACTCCTGGCTGGCCAGAGAAGAGCAGTCTCCCACATCTCCGGGTTGCCCATGTCAGGGCAGCTTCGTCGTCTTCTTGGAGGACTTAGCGGCCGGGTGTGACACGGGGGGGCGCCGCTCTCCTGCGTGGGGCTCGATGCACTGGCCTCGACGGTGTCTCAGCGCGGGGTAGAGCCAGAGTGGAGGACGCACACGGCGACGAGCAGGCTGAAACACGGCCCGCGACGGAATGGTGGCAGCTGGAGGATCACGTCGGGGCAATATGTGTTGAATTGCCTCAGTCTGCTTTTGTAATGCCGAGAACTGCTGTGCAAAGTCCTCGACAGTGTCGCCGAACAGGCCAGCCTGGGAGATGGGAGCATCAAGAAAACGTACTTTGTCAATGTCTCTCATCTCGGCCAGGTTAAGCTCTCAGAGTACTAACCGGCGGTACTCTGCTTGTGGCAGAGAAACCAGGCTGGGTAGTAACCGAGGGGTCTCCTCCACTCCCCTTGAGGAGAGAGAGACGCGATCGCAGCGATGCCATGGTCATACGCCCACAGTAGACGCATGACTCATCCACGAGCACCGCTTCAGTGTGTTGGAGGCCCAGACACTGAAGACAGCATCATGGCCATCGACAGAAGCCAGGAAACGACCGCATCCAGAAGGACACGGACAAAATGGCATCTTGAAAAAGATGCGAATCGTCCGTGATTTGCTCTTTTAGAGGAAACTTGCTCTTTTAGCTGAAGCGACCAGGGGAATCGCTGCTGACAGGGACATCACTCTAACACACCGTAACACCGACCAGGAGCAGCCCCCGCAACACAAAGGTGAATGGCTTTGTAGTGAGTATAAAACATCAATGCACGCTGTCACCTTATATACCCATGTGCACGAGGAGTGGCTCAGCATACAAAATCCACTAGCCAATTCTCACTGGCGTTTTCTCTTAATTAACCCTTTCGCATGTGAGTTTAAAATACTCTAGCTGAGCCCCCAGCGTGAGTTTTTTTTTTTAGGCGACCGCTATTTTAAAATCTATCGCCTTATTGTTTCCATGGCGACGCGTCATGCTTGTCATGTGACACAGTGCAGCCACAATAGATCTGTATGGCAGATGGATCGCTTTTATTTCGTTTTTCCTGTTTTATTCAAAATAATCACAAACATGCTCACTATATTATGAAATATCTGATATTCCGATTTGAGCAATAAATATAAAAAAAAATTAATATGTGCAAGTAAATGTATTTGGTAGTTTAAACACTTTTATAATGTCCGTGTTAGTTGATCTATAGCGGGTGATGGGCGCCGCCATGTTAGTTCGCGCTGCATCCGAGCTGTGGGATTTACAACACGCAAATTCATCCTCTCCTCCCGAAACACGTTAAAGTAGGTCTCCGGTAAACTGGGAGAAGAGCAGAGTAAACTTTATAGTTATCCACACAATCTGTATATGATATTAATAAAAACATGTCGTCAGATTATATTTGTAAGGTTCATTATTGCCGTTTCCATAGACATCAGCGTGTGTTTTACAAACTGTAAATGTATGGTTTTGCTAGTACTTATGTGTATTTAAATGTCTGAAACCTAAATAAGTATTATATGGTTGAAAACAATGAATATTTGTGATAATATGACAAGCGCTCAGAGCGTCCGATCTGGCTCTGCGCCAGCCAAAGCGCGAAAGCGGATTTAAATTCAGCAGTTGATGACGTGACGCACTGAAAGTTCTAATCACACCGGTGTGATCGTACGCTTCAGGGACCAGCCAAGACTGATCCAAACCGGTGTGATCGTCGCGTCAAAGGTTAAAGTCAGAGTGGATTGGGGCTCTCAAGTAAACCCCCTATGTCTTCACGACATAACTCGTAGTGACCGACGGATAGGCAACCCTGATTTTCAATCACCGCTTTCTTGTGTTCTGGCATGCTCTCCACCAGCCTTTCACATTGCTGTTGGGTGACTTTATGCCACTTCTGGCAAAATTCCAGCCTTACTGAAGCACCCCAGATCAATGTTCCCTCTATTTTTTTTTTCTTGCTGCACAAAACTTTTTTGGGTGGACATTTCAGCCTCCTGAGCAAAAACATTCTTTGTTCCAGGCCTGTACTGCACACACACAAGTAAGTGTGTAAATTTTAACTTTAATGTGCTATTTATATATGATTTGACCCTTGATGTAACTAAATAATGCACATTTTAGGTTACATGAGAAAACATTTTTTACAGTGCTGTTACTTACCAAGAAATTATATTAAAAAAATTATTTTTAAAAAGTCTAACGCAGAACAATTCAATTCTTTATATAATAATAAAAAAAATACTATTATAAAAAATGAAGCAGTTATGCCTAATAAATTCTCTTATTTTAGGACTTTATATATACAGTGGGGGAAATATTTATTTGATCCCCTGCTGGTTTTGTAAGTTTGCCCACTTACAAAGAATTGAAGGGTCTGTAATTTTTATGGTAGTTTTATTTTAACGTATAGAGACAGAATGCCAACCCAAAAATCCAGAAAAAACACATTAAATTTATACAGATTTCACAGTGGGTGTGAGAATTTTTAGTTCAATCGGACTGAATTCATAAATTTTTTTTAACATGCGCACACTGCACAAATATAGAGTTTCTCACTGTTTGCATATAATAACCACTCTCCTACATGGTTTCTTTGTTTTTAACAGCAGAATTAATATTTTCCATTTATGGATAAATATACATATAAACAGATGTGCTGTGCTGCTCATATTTATCACACAGTAAAAATGCCCCTCCCCGCACACAAAACGGGTTGCCTGTTGATGAGAATCCAAAACCAGGACCGGTGTGAGGTTGTCCTGCTCCACTTCACAGTTTTATAATGACAGGACATGCATTTATATGACACTTTATTCAAAAGGAAGAGCCGCTCGTTCCGCGCGTCATACATCATTAAGCTATTTCTGCGTCTCTGCACATGCGCAGTCCTTTCAATTTCGGGGTTCAGTCCGATCGAGTGTTTACATGCACTCTCAATCCAATCGTATTAGAAAAGGAATAAACCACCCCCTTCAATCCAATTGAAATTTCATTCCGATCGAGCTCAATCGGATCGATTAAGGTGTTTATATGAAGGCTTTTCAGTCTGATTGAGCCGTCAATCTGATTACAAACTGATTATTTGGTTGCATGTAAACATAGCCACTGGGCTGGCAGGGCTCTCCAGGTTCCGTCTACCCATCAGAAAACCAGATGTTGGGCAAAGCTGAAAATTGGACTCATCAGGGAAGATGACATTTCTCCAGTCCTCTACGGTCAAATCCTTATGGGTTTTCTTCTTTTCCTCACTCAAAACTTTTGTTTTCAACTCTTTTGGCCTGATAAATAGTTAGTATTTGATTCCAATTACTTTTGAGGTACTACTAGCACTGCTTTTGCCATCCAGCTGGTCCAATTGTAAGAGGATAGTGATGAGCACAGCAGTGATTTTTATACTTTGAGGTGATCACCTAATCATTACTTAATTAAGCAGAATGAGGTGTGCCTGTGTTGGAATTCAACCGAAACCCCACCCACCCACTGGAGGACGCTGCCATACATGTAGGAAAAATCCTCTTTAATTTTTTCCAAAAGTTTTTGACTTCAGAAGAGTTAACACAATTTGTTTTTGACCATGTGTTTGATAATCCTGCTGCACATGCAAACAATGTGATATAAAAGTAGTGCTTTTGCATTGCATTTAAACTTGACATGAAGGCTTCACTGTTCTCTCTTTTTTTCAGTTCCTAATTTAGCTGTATGTAAAGTTTGTTTCCTTGAAAATAGATAGCTGTTTCCATAACGGATGGACTTCCCACTCTAGCAATGATCCAGCCCTGACTCTGCTTTATAAACCAGACAGTAACAAGAGGTGTTCATATTAGTAGTAGTTTTATATTTGTTGTATCCTATATGTGTATAATGGAGTACTTTCTGCTCTTAACAATTTCCTCAGGTAAGGTTCACCTTAGTTACCACGTTACAATTATTATATTAGTTAATTACAGGTACAGTTAATGCTTAAATATATAATATATATTGAAAAACATAGTTTTTGTAGTTGTTGTCATTAATTATATCAATATTAAAAAAGTGTTATAATTAATTAATAATGAGAATATTTTAAACAATAATGCTGTGTTATTATTTAAAAATGGTTAAATTATTGTTTCTTTTTAATAGTGTATATTTTTGGTGCTTTATCTGAGTTTGTACAGGACAGCAAGACAACATTTTGTTTCTCTATTTACTCTGTTGGAACAACACGCATCTATGATTGTTTGTTTGCTTGTTTTCTGGGTTCATTTCCATATGTTTGCATATTCTGTGTAACCACTGCATGTCACATCTTAATTTTCCAAAGGTCTTGTTAAGTAGATACATTATACATGCTAAAACATTTCCCATGCACAGTCACCTTCATTTTGCGTCTCTTCCATTTGTTTAAGTAAAAACAGTATAACGTTCAAAAGTAGCAAAAATTGACAGTATGTGAGTCATTCACAATATTAAAGGGAAAACATGATAAAGTCAGGGATGGCCGAAGTACACACATCCTTCACTCTAGTAGAAGTACAGATAGTCATATTTCAAAAGACTGGTAAAAGTTGAAGTACTGACTACACTTTTTCATGTATGGGCTCTGACATGTACTTAAGTAAAAACTAGCTATTGTTACTACCCGTTTTAATGTCACGCTGGGACCACACATCATATTAAGACATTAAACAGAAGAAAATTCAATTCACTTTTACATTACATTTACATTTAGTCATTTTGCAGACGCTTTAATCCAAAGCGACTTACAATTGGGGGAATAATAAAGTGCATTTTCTTATAAAGAAACCGACACAGGACGGCTGTAATCACAAGTTTTAGCATTGATCAAATAAGTACAAGATAGAACGGGAAGGAATAAATCAAGAGAAGACAATGTTTTAAAAAAAAATTTTTTTTAAAATTCAAGTTAAATTCAAGTAGCATTTAAAGAGATGACGTTTCAGCTGTCGCTTGAAAATTGTCAAAGATTCGGCATTTCGGATGGGGGTGGGAAGGTCATTCCACCAGCCAGGAACAGTGAACGAGAATGTTCTGGAAAGTGATTTTGAGCCTCTCGGTGATGGTACCACGAGGCGTCGCTCACTAGCGGATCTCAGACTTCTGGAGGGGATGTAGATTTGTAGTAGCGAGTGGAAGTAGGCGGGTGCTGAGCCTGTGACTGTTCTATTCAAGCATCAATGTCTTGAACTTGATGCGAGCCGCAACCCCGGTAGCCAGTGCAATGAGATAAAGAGAGGTGTAACATGGACTCTTTTGGGCTCATTGAAGACCAGTCAAGCTGCTGCGTTCTGAATCATTTGTAGAAGTATCATTGCATTTCATTGAAGTACAGCCAGAACAGCACTGCAATAGTCCAGCCTAGAAATGACAAGGGCATGGACAAGAAGTTGTGCAGCATGCTCCATTAGAAAAGGCCTGATCTTTCTGATGCTGTGCAATGCAAACCTGCAAGATCGAGAAGTCTTTGCAATGTGGTCTTTGAAGGTCAGCTGGCCATCAAAGATTACAACAAGATTTCTGTCCGCAGGGTTTTTTTTGATGGGGTAATTGTAGAAGAACCTAGTTGGATGGTGAAATCATGCTGTAGAGTTGGAGTGCCAGGGAAGACAAGAAGCTCAGTCTTTACCAGGTTGAGCTGCAGGAGATGTTCCTTCATCCATGCCAAGATGTTTGCCAGGCAGCCTGAGATCCATGCAGCTAACCTTGGATCATCCGGTTGAAATGAGAGATAGAGCTGTGTTTCATCAGCATAGCAATGGTAGGAGAAGCCACGTGCCTGTATGATGGGACCCAGTGATGTAGTGTATATGGAGAAGAGGAGAGGTCCAAGAACTGATCCATGAGAAACCTCAGTGACCAGTTGATGTGCTTTGGATACCTCCCCAAGACACCCTGAAAGACCTACCAGTGAGATAGAATTCAAACAAGTGAAGTGGAATCCCTGTGATGCCCAGTGATTAGAGGGTGGACAGGAGGATCTGATGATTGACTGTGTGAAAAGTGGCAGATAGATCCAGCAGAATAAGAAATTATGATTTGGAATAAGCTTTTGCCATTTGCAAGGCTTCCGTGACTGACAGTAGCGCAGTCTCAGTTGAATGGCCACTCCTGAAACCTGACTGGTTAGCATCCAGTTTGTTGTTCTGTGAAAGAAACAATGATACCTGGTTGAAAACAAATCGTTCGAGGGTTTTCGCTATGAATGGAAGGAGAGCGACAGGTCTGTAGCTATCTGTAAGTGAAGTGATTAATGTAGGTTTTTGAGCAGTGGGGTTACCCGAGCCTGCTTGAATGCGGTGGGGAAGGTGCCTGTGAGGAGAGATGTGTTGATGTGTGTGAGTGCTGGTAAAAGTGAAGGAGAAATTGCTTGGAGGAGGTGTGAGGGGATAGGGTCTAGTGGGCATGTTGTAGGATGGCTGGAGAGGAGAAGTTTTGATACTTCTGCCTCAGTGAGGGGACAGAAGGAGAAGGTGGGAGTTTTAGCAGTGGGTGTGGTTGGTTTGAAGTCCTGTGTGTGTGGGGGGGGGGCTGAGAATTGATGACTGATTGTTCTAGTTTTGTCTGTGAAGAATGTGGCGAAATCATCAGCTGTTATAGAAGTGGTGGAGGGGGACAACCCCTCACCTCCCCTCCCCCCAACACCCCCTCTCCAGAGGAGAGAATGGATTGTTTTGAAGAGATTACGTGTGTCTGGAGCAATGTTGATCTTATTGTGGAAGTAGGAAGATTTGGCAGTATGGTCTTCAGCAGAGAAAGATGAAAACTGATACATACTCTGGTCTGACGGATCTTTAGATTTTCACCTTTTTCTCTCTGCTGCCCTGAGTTTGGTCCGATGCTCACAAAGAACATTGGATAACCAGGGGTTAGAAGGGGCAGCCCGTGCAGGCCTGGAGGAGAGAGGACAAATATCATCTAGACAACAGGTTAAAGTAGAGCATAAAGTGTAAGTTGCTGCATTCACATCCAGAGATGAGAAATGGGTAGGGGAGGGAAGAGAGGAGGATACTACAGAGGAAAGATGGGAGGGGGAACGGGAGGAAAAAAAACATAAAGGATGAAGGGAAAAAAAAAAAAAAAAAGAAAAAAAAAAAAAAAAAAAAAAAAAAACCAAGACAGAACAAAAGAAAAAATTAAATAAAAAAAAAAAACAAAAAAAAAAAAAAAGAAAAGAACAAAAAAAAAATAAAAAAAAAAAAATAAAAAAAAAAAAAAAAAAAAAAAAAAAACAAACAATAAAAAAAACAAAAAAAAAGGAAAAAAAAAAAAATAAAAAAAAAAAGAAATAAAAAAAAATAAAAAATAAAAAAAAAGTACAAAAAAAAAAAGAAAAAAAATAAAAAAAAGAAACAAAAAAAAAAAAACAAACAAAAAAGAAAAAAAAAAAAAAAAAAAAAAAAAAAAAAAAAAAACAAAAAAAAGGAAGCGTAGGTCTCCATCTAAAAGTAACCGGAAGGGTTGGTGGCACACAGGTAGCAAAATGTAGTTGAAATGATCAGAGATATGTAGGGGTTTTACCAGAATGTTGTCTGCAATACAATTGTGTGTGTAAATTAAGTCGAGGTGTTTGGCTGATTTGTGCGTGCTTATAGTGGTAAGTCATTTGAGATCAAATGAAGCAAGGAGTGAAAGAAAGTCTGTAGCATAAGGCTTGTCCAGGTGAATGTTGAAGTCACCAAAGACTAAAAGTTGACTGCCATCCTCCGGGAATGAGGTCAGCAGCCCATCCAGCTCCTCTAGGAAGGTGGACAGAATTTGCCCAGGAGGGCGGTAAATTACCACAACCTGGAATTTTATAGGAGCTATTGCTGTAATCGCATTAGATTCAAATGAGTTATAATTACATAGGGGAGAGTGGGTTGAGTATTTACAATTGCTAGAAATGAGCAGACCAGTGCCCCCACACCGGCCAACCTGACGGGGGGTATGAGAAAAAGAGAAATTGTTAGCAAGAGCAGCTGGGGTTGCTGAGTCTTCTGGACAAATCTAGGTCTCAGTCAAGCCCAAGATGCTGAGTGTGGATTGTAAAGAACAAAAATCAAATTTTGTTATCTAATTAATGTGTCCAGGCTGAACAACCACCATGGAGAGCACAAGCAGATAAAAAGACTAAGCTGACGAATATATATAGATATATATATATATATATATATATAATGATATATATATATACATAGATTGTATTTACACAGTGTTTGAAATTTACTTTTTCACTCACCAGCCAATTTGGCTACTAAATTTTTAAGTTACCGGCCATTCATAATTTCTACTAGCCAAAAAAATTACACAAATTATGAAAAAAAAGGCCAGAGGTAAGCCAACAGCTTGAAGCTGTCCACACTGGATGCGACAAAGTGACCATTGCAAATCATTTGTACTTTGTCAAACAGTAGGCCTACGTCATAAATAGAACGAGGCATCAGTTTACTGTCGGGGATTTGTTGTGCTGTGCTGCGCCACATCCAGTGTAGGCCGCATCACTGATTATAATGGGTTCTATCTATGGGATTATCTGGTGTAGACACGATGCGAGTCTTCAGGCATTTTTTGACTTTTCGTTATTGCTTCAATGCAAAGGAAACCAGTGCGCCCATCACACCATTATTTGTTGCATAGTGACAGGTACAGGGCTGGACTGGGGTTAAAATTCGTCCCTGGACAAATCCAGCCTACCTGGCTCTCAAGGTCCCCTGTGAATGTTTCGCTGTGTTATAGGGCCTTCAATTGGAGTAAGTAAATAAATAAATAGAGGACAAAAACAAATAATGATATATTACTGAATTCACAGCAAATGCAACAAACTAATAGCCTACTGCATTTTTGTCACATAGAAATGCACTTGACAGTATAAGCATTGATTTTGTGCTAGAACATAGAAATTTACTGCTAATAAATGCTGTCATCCTTTCCTCACCCTCATGTCTTTCCAAACCTGTATGACTTACTTCTGTAAAACACAAAATATATTTTGTAGAATGTTTCCAAACCACTTTGGTTACTTTTGATTTTTACTGTATGGACAAACATTTCTTCAAAATTCTTCAAAATATCTTCTTTTATGTTCCACAGAAGAAAGAAATTCATACAGGTTTGGAATGACATGATGCTGAGTAGCCTAAATGATGACAGTTTTCATTTTTGGGTGAACTATCCCTTTAAGAATCTTTAGATTATTTGTAAATGGAAAACAACTCATTTATAAGTGTCTCTAAATTACAGAGACACTGGTTTTTATCTTTAATCAGGCTCTTACTGAATTAACATTTTACCTAAATTAAAATTCATTAGAATGAAACATTTAAAGATAAATAAGCTATTAAAGTTTGTTTACATACATTTTACCTTGTCGTGGCTGTTTTCAGGCAGAACTTTAATGTTGTCATATCACACAACTGTAAAACACAATTCTGTGTCATTTCTGAATGAATCGAGCCCCCGATCTGCAGAGCCTTGTTTATCTCTTATAAATCGTGGCGGAAGCGCAGCGCTGTGCGGGAGACTGATCCCGCTCTGCTTTAACACGCGGCTGGCGGATGCACCGGGTAGCGCCACTTCACACTTTTGGAGTACTTGCTTTTTGCAGTTTCGCGTGGGCTGTAATTTAAAAACAGCGCCTAATATGAGGTCTCCCTCGCTTCAGCGATCGACCCACCGAGAATGTCCCGGTGCTCCCGATGGCTAGCTACATCCCTGTGTATGTTCAAGTAAGCTAGATATGCCCATATGCTGCGCATTTAGGTTTATTTAATATATCATGATGAGTCTCGAGTTCAGTATTTACACTAAATCTGCGCAGATTTGGCTTACATGAACTTCCTCAAGAAATTAATTAGTAAACATAATTTATGAAAAGTAACCCACCAAATTGGCTAGTGATTTTACAGCGTTACCCGCCTCAGCTGATTTTTACCCGCATTTGGCAGGTTGGTGGGTGTTAATTTCAAACCATGTATGTATATATATATAATATATATATATATATATATATAGAGTGTTATTTTCCCATTTTTACCCAAAGTAGGGTGTTGTGAGTATTAGTGAGTACACACATAATTTAATGTTTGTTTCATTCATACTGGTAGCCGAAGGCGCCCTTGTGCAGAAACTCCACAAGTGAGACTCACAGAAGTAATAGAACTCATGACACTCCAGGAAATCCCTCATATGGACAAAGGCATCCAGCTATCGCTGTAACTGAATAAAAAGAAGATAGAAACGTTTTAACTGATGAAACATGAAGAAAATAAACAATGATTGCGACAATATATGGTTTTATCTTTGTTTTTCAAGCCATCTTGGGTATTTTTATAAGAATAAAGCATATTAATAATGTTAATTTGTAATGTTAATTGACATTGCCTTCTATCACTCTAAATATGGTTGTGTTTTCTGTGTTACATTAGGTTGAAAAAGGTGCAAGAAATAATCACGCTAGAAATCTTACCTTCCCAGAACATTCTCAGAATGTCCCCACTAGAGTCAAGGATGTCGCCTGGTAATGTTCCCAGAATGTTCCATGAAGTTCCGAGGTGGCTCTTATGATTGCTCAGTGTAAAATAAAACATATCAAATAGCAGAAGATCTGATATTGCCTGCAGACATTGATATGTGCAAAACAATGTTTGGGAATGACAAGTGTGTAAATTAACTAAAAACCATTCCGTTGTCAGATACAACCATTGCTCGGCGGATTGAAGAAATGGCATCTGATGTGAGAGCGCAATTGGTAGAGAAACTGAAGCTGGCAGAGGCCTTTGCATTACAGCTGGATGAGACAGATGTCACAAAGGATGCGCAGCTGTTGGCGTATGTACGCTTTGCAAATGGAAACGAAATGCAGGAATAATTTTTGTTTGCAGCTGCCTAAATGCACAACAAGCTCTGAAATTTCAAAGCAATTGATGAGTTTTTCCAAAAGCATGACATGTATTGCGCTGTGTACTGATGGCGTGAGATCCATGGCCGGATTAAAAAGTGGACTAATTGCACTTGCCCATCAAGTAGACCCAAATGTGCTGTGGACTCACTGCATGTTGCATTGAGAGTCTCTGGCTGCGAAACAAATGAGTGGAGAATTTGCAGACATTATGGATTCTGTTGTAAAAGCTGTTAATTTTATCAAGAGGAGTGCTTTGCAAACGTGCCTTTTCACTTCTCTGTGTGCTGCAGCGGGAGAAGAACACACAACACTGCTATCATTCTAAGGTCCGTTGGCTTTCTCGTGGATCAGTATTGTCGCATGTATTTGAGTTACGCGCATCAATTCACAAGTTTTTATTAAACATTGCACAGAACTGGCTGCAAAGTTCAATGACAATACATTGCTCACTAAATTGGCATATACAGTGGGGCAAAAAAGTATTTAGTCAGCCACCAATTGTGCAAGTTCTCCCACTTAAAAAGATGAGAGAGGCCTGTAATTTTCATCATAGGTATACCTCAACTAAGAGACAAAATGAGAAAAAAAATCCAGAAGATCAAATTGTAGGATTTTTAAAGAATTAATTGGTAAGTTCCTCGGTAAAATAAGTATTTGGCCACCTACAAACAAGCAAGATTTCTGGAAAATTTTCTTAACTTCTTTAAGAGGCTCCTCTGTCCCCCACTCGTTACCTGTATTAATGGCATATGTTTGAACTCATTATCAGTATAAAAGACACCTGTCCACAACCACAAACAGTCACACTCCAAACTCCACCATGGCCAAGACCAAAGAGCTGGCAAAGGACACCAGAAACAAAATTGTAGACCTGCACCAGGCTGGAAGACTGAATCTGCAATAGGTAAGCAGCTTGGTGTGAAGAAAATCAACTGTGGGAGCAATTATTAGAAACTGGAAGACATACAAGACCCACTGTAATCCCCTCGCCCCCCCCCCCCCCCCCCCCCCCCCCCCCCAATCTGGGGCTCACGCAAGACTCACCCTGTGGGGTCAAAATCACAAGAACTGTGAGCAAAAATCCCAAAACCACACGGGGGGACCTAGTGAATGACCTGCAGAGAGGTGGGACCAAAGTAACAAAGGCTACCAACACACTGCGCCGCCAGGGACTCAAAACCTGCAGTGCCAGACGTGTCCCCCTGCTTAAACCAGTACATGTCCAGGCCCGTCTGAAGTTTGCTGGAGAGCATTTGGATGATCCAGAAGAGGATTGGGAGAATGTCATATGGTCCGATGAAACCAAAATAGAACTTTTTGGTAAAAAACTCAACTTGTCGTGTTTGGAGGAGAAAGAATGCTGAGTTGCTCCAAAGAACACCATACCTACTGTGAAACATGGGGGTGGAAGTCTTACTCCCTAAAACAATGGCCCTCTGAGAAAGCAGCAGAAAATAAAAGAGAGTAGAGAGGGCGAGAGAGAAGAGGTTTCGCGAGAGAGGAAGAGGTTTTTGCAGAAATATTTTGCAGACAGCATGGAGATAAATATTGTGACTCACTTGAATTTGAATGTATCTCCCAGTTCAGTGGCGTCACCAGGCGTTATCTCAAAAATACCTGAAAAAGGATAAGGATGTCCTCCATAGGCAAACTCTGCAATAAAAGAGAACATACGAGTTAGGTTATTAAAATATCTCCAAGATCGGTCTTTACAGAGAGATTGCTAGTATTGTGCTACAGTGCACATTTTATCATTTGCATGAATTTTAAAGTCTTTTAAAGACTTGCTTTTTAAATTATTTCACACACACGCTATTTTGACTTTTATATGGGTTTCAGAGCGCTCACACAGAAACTGGCTGTCACAGTTCTCTTTTGCACTTAAACTCAAATACACACATGACTATGTCAAAACACAAGGTTTACACACACATAGTCAGTTGTGACTTGAACGTAAACATTTGGGAGAAAATTGGTTGTATCTCAGTATACTGGATCAGTGTATTGGTTCTGAAGGACCTGCTGCTGTCTGTGTCATTAATGTTAATCAAACAACAAAAACAAGAGAAAAATCACTCACTGCTCCTGACTAAATAACTTTTGTAGTTTTAATAAGAATCAATGCATATTTAATTAACTGAGTGAAGATTAAGGAATGTTTTATTTTTACATTTGATTATTCAATTTATGTACCTGAATACTACTGTTAAAAGCTACTGTACCTAAATTTTTAAATGTTTATTTCAGGGAAAAATTTGTGATTAGATGCTGATTGTGATATTGCAGAAACAAAAACAATTGTGATATACAGATTTTTACTATATCGTGCACCCTAGTATGAGCTATTTACAACGCGCTGACAAGCACTGACAATAGTGTTATGATTACGGAATATAGTATTTATGCTATATTAGTGTTGATAATTTCCGTTTTAATTTAAATTTCAAGGTGTGTAATTGTGTTTGTCATTGTTTGTCATTTTTTTTATATTTAGTTTTAATTTATTTTATTTCAGTATTTTAGTTATTGTAGTACTTTCAGTACAATTATTTAATTTTCTATTTACATTTTTCATTTAATCTTTATATTTTGTTTTATTTTAATTAAGGAAAATGTTTTTCCTAGTTTTAGTTAGTTTCACACTTCAGCAATGGGTGTAGATAGTGTAAATGAACATCTATTTATAACCTACACAAGTGAGGATGATATGTTATCTGTCTGTCTATTTGAGGTGAAGGCGAAAAGCAAACTTTGATGATCAGTATCTTGTGCTGTTAGTGCAATTAGCATCCAGTAAAAGCATTTTGTCTGTACTTATAAACACCCTAGAAGGTACATTCGGAGGCAGAAACTGTTTAAAATGTTAAAGGTCTTTTCCTGTTGCGTCAACAGATCATCTATGATGTGAGGTTTAGTCATGTTTAGACACCCCCTTCTTTCTTTGTTGCAGTCATACAAGTTAAACACTGGATTTCTAAATAGCTTGACTCATTTGTGTCTGAGTCATAATGCAAGCCTTACCTCTGCCATAGATCTCAATTCCTGAGTGAAAGACTCCAATTCCCAGAGAGGTAGTGAACTCATTGATCCAGTACTATAAGGAAACAAAACAAGGCTGAGTCACATACAGTCAAATGGTAAAAGTGTTTCAAGGACAACTGGGT